>QODF01000233.1:3365293-3445470 GCA_024372805.1 Oostethus manadensis | reverse complement strand
CCCCCCCTCAAGATTTTGGGCTGTCAATTTTATGTACACGTGTATAGTTACTGTGCTGATGTACACAACTACATGTAAATATACACTAACATATAGCTCTAAGTATTCCATCTCACTAATTGTGAGTGCACTGATAGCTCGTGATTGGCTTCTGCCAAAGAATGCGCTACCGTGTCCTCACAGACTCGCGAGCGCCACAGTATTTAAACAATAAATAGTAGTTCTGAAGTAAAGGAGATGTCAAGAAATTAGAACTTAGCCACATATTGGCTGCACCGCACCACAGGGTTGAAATTTTATTTGAAAAAGTGGTGGCTTATACACCAGAAATCACGGTGTGTGTGTTTGTGTGTGTGTGTGTGTGTGTATAAATAAAAGATAGGTGTGTTGCCATTACATCTTTACTAACAATCCACACAGATGCCATTATTTAAAAAAATATATATATATATATATAAATATTATTTATGTTTTTATAAGCATAGTAATAAAAAAACAGTAAAAATAAATAGTCATTTTTACCAATCATACGGTAATGAGAGCATTAAAAATGACTGACTCCAACATTTATTATAATAATAGTAGCTCGACTGCTACTTTAATACCGGAAAAATCCATTGTCGTTGTCATGGAAATAGAAAATGTCAACTTTTTCTTTATCATTAAAAATTCTGATGACAATTCAAAGCTCATCAGATAAGCTTTTACCTTGTAATATTAAATATTTTTCTAAAATGGCAACATAATAAAAAATCACATTTGAATGTATTCATTTATTTTGCAGATGAAAGATGTCTCAAGTTGTGGCGCAAGTACGAAATAGGTTACTTCCTGTGTAGTTCAAATGGGGAAAAAGCATTCGATTATGCTAGTATAAACAGCGTACAGATACCGTATGTATTCTTTTCAAATGCAGACACGCCACGCAGCTGGAACTTCATCCACACGCTGTCGTGGGTGCTCAACCTTTTCGGCATCTTCTTCATCCTGGCGGCGCACGAGCACTACTCCATCGACGTCTTCATCGCCTTCTACATCACCACCAGACTCTTCCTGTACTACCACACGCTGGCCAACACGCGCGCCTACCAGCAGAGTCGGCGTGCTCGCATTTGGTTCCCCATGTTCTCCTTCTTCGAGTGCAACGTCAACGGGCCCGTGCCCAATGAGTATTGCTGGCCCTTCTCCCGGCCTGCCGCCATGAGGATGCTGATCGGGTAGCAAGTTTCCTGCATCCTGTGAGGACTCTGAAGACTGACATGAGCCTATTAGCAGCAAGGCTTGATGGGAAACTCTTTCCCCGTTTGCTGTTTTTCAAAAAGAAAAAAAGGTTGTTTTGAAGCGCCATAATCGCCTTTGTTACTTGCAGGATTTGTAGAGTAAGAAAGCTGCCAAAAAACCCTAAATTCTTCTTCTTTTGTCTTAAATATGATTTCATTTGCCAATTATGTGTAGAAATGTTCCATTCTCTTCATTGAACTTTCCATGACGATAACAAAGCGCATTATTCTGTAGAAAGTTATTTAAAAGCTTGTTGTGTTTGTTTATGTTAATTTATTTCCTTTTTGTACATTGAGGTATTTTTGTACTTGAAGCAGCAACGTGCACACTAAAATATGTTTACAGTTGTGGAAAATGTTTAGTTTTTTTCATTTTTTCAAGTGTAATAATTGCTTTGGCGGCCTCAGAGTGAAAGTTGCCTCCTGTGGTAGTTAAAAACGTAACAGATGGAAAACGAGATGAAACTACTTTGCCCCGACAGAGCCATGTAACCTGCCATGCCTCGTTAAGCCAACATTAAATACAATTCAATATGCTTGTGTTTTTGTTTGTGCCTATTGAATGCGCCTTGAATGGATGTTAGTTGACCAACAGAAACGCCTGATAAAACACGAGGAACCTGTAGTAGTTACGGCGATGTCAATAAAGTTTTAGAGAAAAAAAACACGTTGCCATGGTAACTTTGAGCTCTTTCCAATTGCCTGTTTATTAGAAATCCCCGCTTTTCTTTCAGAAGCATGGCCAAAAGTGAATATATATAATAGCTGTAATTAACACAATCGTAATGGTTTCGAAAATGACATACTTTTGAGTGGATACAATTGTCTGTTTGCTATTTTTAATCAGGAGCGCCACAGACACACCTTAGCTCGGGGTCCTACTTCACTGAGGTCAGCGGTGTCTCCTCCATATCGTCCTATATCGGCCACCGGCATCTGCTACTTTTTTTTCTCATATTTCAAACATTTGTAGTCTCCAGAAAGCTTGACAACGATAAAACACATTTCGGTGAGTAAACTACGGCGCGGTGTCTTGTTTGTTGTCAGCGCTGCCGGTAAGTTCGATAAAGCAGCGCTCTACTTGCAAGCTAGTAGCTAGCTAGCTAGCTAGCTAGCACCCGCATCCATACCATCCATACCAATGGTGTGTTTGGCCGCGTACATGCGCTGCTTCAAATGATCAAACATTGTTTTTTAAGCAACAAGTATGTATTTTCAGACAGAAACGCAGACATGTTTGTCTAATAACAGTGTACTAACATATATTGTGAGCAGAAACAATGGCAATTCCTCCAGCATATGCAGATCTTGGGAAATCAGCAAAGGATATCTTCAACAAGGGATATGGTAACTAAGAGCATATTTTGTGTTAGTTTGTTATTGACGCAATTTCAGTTTTTCAACATGCCCATTGTGCTGGCAGGATTTGGACTGGTGAAACTTGACGTGAAGACAAAGTCATCAAGTGGAGTGGTGAGTAATGAATACACACACTGTCATTAAACCTTACCCAACACGGTGCCCGCGGGCAGCACATAGCCCCCACAACCACATGAGCCTGCTTTTCATTTAGCTTTCCAGTTAATAATGTGTAAATGCTAGAAATAAGTGCATTCTGAAATACAAAAGGTGAGTTGTGGAAACCAACATTATGTTAATGTGTTGGTTAAACAAGCATATTCAGTTTGTTTGGGTGAAAATAAGATACGAAAAGAAATGAGTAGCTCTCGGTCATTTTTATTTTGTAAAAGTACAACAACAAGAAAACCTCGGCGACCCCTGCCTTATGATGTGCGCCGGTGCCGCCGTGCGTGTGTGTTCTCCGGTTTCTTCCCGCATTGCCAAAACAAGCATGCTAGGTTAATTGACGACTCTGAGTTGTCCATAGGTATGAATGTGAGTGTGAATGCTTGTTTGTCTATATTTGCCCTGTGACTGACTGGCGACCAGTGCAGGGTGTACCCCGATTTCCTCCCTAAGTCAGCTGGGATAGGCTCCACACATAACCTGCGACCCTAGTATAGACAAGCGGCATAGAAGATGGATGGTAAAATCATGCAGAAGTGCCAGAATGTTTATGTACACAACTACAGCGAGGATCAGGAGTGAAGCGTTTATTAGGAGGGTGGCGTTGCTTTTACATGCATTCATTAAATAAAAACACATCAAATATATTATTTATTTAGTCATCGTATCATCTTTACTAACAGAGGTTTGTTAAAAAAGCCAAACAGCAATACTTTTGCAATACTGCTTTGAAGAGCTATTTTCATGACCTTCTGCAAATTCATGTCTGTAGCAAAAGCTTATTTAACAAAAAAATACAATGAAGTCATAAACACGGTTCGGTACAGGTTTAGACCGGATTGGCAAAATACAAATTGGATTTTATCAGAAGGCAAAAAATGCGATCGGGACATCCCCAGTTGTTTTTCAGATGAAAATAATTTTGGAGATTCGTTGTTTTTTAAATTATGATTTGATGTACGCAGTGTATTAGCTCGCTTGTTATTTTGGGTGTTTTACAACCACAAATTCTATTGAAATGTTTAGCTGCAGCTGCTGCTGTAAATGTTAGCTTTATGTGTGTTTATTATTTTTAAAAAACACTTTTTGTTACACAGACTTGATGTAATAATGTCAGCTTTACAGATGTCATGACCGTGTGCAGGTGGGAGGTGTTGTGGTAGTCCTGGTCCAAATTATTGACGCGCTACCTGTTGTTAAATTACAAAACAAGAAGACTTTCCAAAAGAATGAATTGGGCCAGGGCGTGTAATGGGGTGTAGGCCACTATTTGGGGAGCAGGCATTAAGGCAGGCATTTTTAATCCTAAAAATCATTTTAGGATTTTAAAACATCGGGCTCGTCCAACATGGACACCAGCAAAGTGACCGGAACCCTGGAGACCAAGTACAAGTGGGCCGAGTATGGGCTGACCTTCACGGAGAAGTGGACCACGGAGAACACGCTTGGGACAGAAGTCTGCATCGAGGATAAGGTTTGTTTCGTTACAACTGCTGATGGTCCTCCATCTTGTTGGCGTCCATTGCAATGAAGTGAGACAATGTTGTGCTTCCTTAGATCGCAAAGGGGCTCAAAGTGAATTTTGAAACCACATTCTCACCAAATTCTGGGTATGTACTCCAAAAAAAATCAAAGGGTACATTTTGTGTGTGTTTGTGTCCTGTCAAGCAAGACAAGGGCGGGTGTAGAAGAACCTCACAAAAATATTTCTAAAAATATTATAAACAATAACAACCATGGTGATAACCACAGTATCAACAACAACCAGAACAGTGGCAGAGCAAAATGGGCAAAAAGAGAGAAAAATAAATACAAAAAATATACTAATAATATTGAAAATAAAAAATGGAACAAGAACAAGGAAAAACAGAACCTCCTGAACAATGAGAATCCAGATGAAACCTGCAACCGCTGCAGTTTCCATTCCTCTGCAGTGACAGAATGACTGAATCAGAGAAACATGGAGAATGAGGAGATGTTAGTGGTGAACGCAGCCATGCATCCCAAACCACAGTCCCTCCAAAAGCGAGGGACCAACTAGGAAGACGCCGGTGCCCGGCCCCCCAGCAGGCACCCCGGAGAGGGAGCGGCCCGACCCCGCCTCCACGAGAGGCGATAGCGAGTCCGCTCCAAAGGGGTACTAGGCAGACTCAGCTAGACACCCCGCGGCAGCCAAGCAATGGCCACAGGGGGCCACGGACGTCTACTGCCGGAACAGCCGCCCCTAGTCCCACAAGCTCCCGCCTCCCCAGCAGGGCCCCAATCCAACACCCCGGAGACCAGGCCGCCCCAGACACCAAATGCCGCGGGCTATCGCCCACCCAGACGCCAGAGCCAGGTGTACCAGGCGGGCCCATGGGTGCCCCCCCTCCACCAACAGTTTTTTCTGTAGCATGTGCCAGAGGGCAGTAAAAATGAGCTGCATGGAATGTGGCAAATGTTTATTTTGGTATGATTACCTTTTGCACAGCAAGAAGAGTGGCAAAATCAAGACGGCGTACAAGCGCGAGTACCTTCATGCCAGCGGCGACGTGGACTTGGATTTCACCGGCCCCACCATCCACGGTACAGCGGTGGCCGGCTACGAGGGCTGGCTGGCCGGCTACCAGATGAGCTTCGACACGGCCAAGTCCAGGATGCTCCAGAGCAACTTTGCCATTGGCTACAAGACGGGTGACTTCCAGCTGCACACCAACGTGTACGCCCCTGCTTCACGCTTCAAAAGAGATGGCGGTATTACTAATAATAACTTCATCTTGGCTCTTGTTTGCAGAAACAACGGCTGTGAATTCGGGGGTTCCATTTACCAGAAGGTGAACAACCAGCTGGAAACGGCCGTCAATCTTGCGTGGGCGGTGGGCAGCAACGGCACACGCTTTGGAATCGCGGCCAAGTACCAGTTGGACTCCAGTGCCTCCATATCAGTGAGTTTTCCCCCCATCAGCATTTCATGCTCATGCCTCAACCATCAAATCATTTCTCATTTGGAGAAAAGCTGCCTTGCGAGAACAGGTCAGCCAGAAACCAATCAGACTGTGATCTGCATTACTACTATGAATAAAAATTAAAGTAAGATGGAACTAAATATATTTTTAAACCACGAAAACATCACACAAAAAAAAAGTTTCACTATTTTTCTTGTTGTCTGGATCTGCACCATTTCCCAGTCCAATCATTTGCAGTCTGGATAGCTTTTCACTTCCGGGTCTTCCTGTCCTGCCATCTTTCGTGTTGTACTGTGAGTGTCTTTGAAAGCTGATACATGGCTTCAGGTATTTGTTATTGTATAACCACATAGCTGCATGGTGGCCTGGTGGGTAGCACGTTGGCCACACACCTGGCTTCGAGTCTCTGTTGGGCATCCTCGTGTGGAGTTGACATTTTCTCCCCGTCTTTTAGGGGTGGGAGTCTCTGACCACTCCAGGAGTTGATGCGATGCCAAAACCATTTGCGATGCACCTCGATGCATCTTTTGTTTGTCATCAGTAGTTTGTCCGTTTTTTTAATGTATATTTTTCTTCTAATTTATTTTGACTCACTGTGTACTACTAAAACAAAGTGTGCTTGTAATGATTCACGATTTCAAACAACAAACACATTAATTTAATTGCATGATCACTTAATAAATGGAAAGGTTACATCCACTAACATATTTCCCATCACACAGAACCAACCAAAATAGCAAAACTGCCATTATTCACAAATAAATAATGATAATAAAGACTTCTGAGCATAGAATCTGACAAAAATTAAGATTATCTTCTGTTTAGCAAAGTCAAAAACAGCTTTCATACAAAATATAGAGTTCTGGGTCCAAAGTGTGCAACAAAGCCCGAAGGCCCTAGTACTCAACAACCACACACGCCCACAGATCCTTGGCAGAATAAATTGCAATGGACTTGGTGATTTGCTTGGCCTTTTCCCAGTTGGGTAAAAAATGAGTTACCATCCGCTTGATGGTTTTCTGACTGGCACCAACTTCAGCTGGCTGTTTTTCCTCCTCGTTGGGGTGGAATGTGCTTTCTCATATTTGTCATTCTCCCCAAATATTTTATTTCACGACAAGGCTTGCATATTGTCTGCCTCTTATGCAGCTCTTTTTTTTTGCCTTCAACCTTCTTTTTGTTCTGTCAGCATAGATTATTGACATTTATGAATGCATTGATATCACTTAAGAATCGATTGTTTCCCCCGCCCCTACCGTGCGTTCGTCCGTCCAGTCTTGCACAAAGTCCGCTGGGAGAAACTGGTGAGGATACACGGCATAGAAGATTGAGGGGTGGATTTGGTCTCGAAAAAATGTAAACAAGGATCTCGTTTAGCACCAATTTGACAAAAAGCATTCAAAGCGTTCAGCTAAATACAAAAGTTTGTCTATCCAGTCATATTTTTCAGTACAAGTTTTATTTATGTCTATACATGGTTGTATGAGTGTAACGGGGCTATTTCATGTCGGAAGGGTTCTAAAAACTGCATTTAAAAGCTTGTAACGCATGAAAATATTGGATTTATTAGTCTTTGTAATTTATGAAGGGATTACATTCTTTTTACATGCGGATCTATGAGATTATAAAGAGGAACTGTTTTGCAGGCCAAGGTGAACAACGCCAGCTTGGTAGGAATTGGATACAGTCAAACTCTTAGGCCTGGTGAGTAAATTCTGTATTTTGATTCATTCTTTGTTTTTTTTTAATAAATAAAGCTGTAAAAGTAATATTTTATGCATTGTTTTTTAATTTTTTTACTTGTTCCAGGTATGAAACTCATCCTATCGGCGCTGGTGGACGGGAAAAATATTAATGCCGGCGGTCACAAGCTTGGCCTAGGACTGGAGCTGGAGGCGTGAGGAGGACTTTTCCCATTCGGAAGACAAGATTTGAGCTTTGATCCCTTGTGTGGGTTTCACGGAAGTATTTGAACACCAGCTAGCATCCTCTCACTGTAACTCCCATGATGCATCAGTCACACACACACAATCCCCAGCACTGCGTTCGAGGTGGAAACTTGTTCAGCTTGACAATCCAGGTTGCACAAACCTTTAGTGGCGTGTTGCTTTAAAGAAAAACTGCACTTTTTTTTGGAATTTGGCCCATCAACCACAATCCTTATGTGAGACACGAACACACCTGTCAGTCTCTTTTCTAAAGATATAAAAAGACATTTCTGCACGCCTATGCCGCTTACAGAGGCCTCTATTAAAACAGTCCAGCAAGGTTCTATATTCTTGCGGTGACCATGTAGTAACAGGTACATTCCTGATAATATGTAATATTTACAGTATTTTGGTCATTTTAAGCGTTATGCCCCCCCACCCCCAAAAAAAAAATAAAGTGCAGTTTTCCTTGAAGCGGGATGTAGAATGTATCACTCAGTTGTTATTTTGCACACTAGGCTTTTATCTTGATCAATTAAAGCGCTTTTACCTTTTGTTTCATCGCCCGTTCTTTATCTTGCTCGTCACACGACCCGCTTTTACTTTGCAGGACTCTTGAATGTTTCTTTTTTTTAGTCAATTAAGAACCTGCTTTATCGTCCGCCTTTGTGACACTAGTCAGGCTTGTAGAGCTGTGCCTTTGCAATAAAGTTTTCAAGCCAAACTTTATTGCATCATTTTCTGTTGCAGCATATTTGAACCAACAACCAATGCAATCCGGTTATTTTATGCTGTTAATTCTATTCTTAAATTATAGGCACAAGATATCAGCTTGCATATTTATACCAAATGTTTTCAAACTGTGGCCTCTGCTTTGATAGATGCTGTGCTTCAAAGAATTATTTGCATATTTAGTAAATATATACATGAATACCTATATTTCTAAGAATGTGTTTAAATGCTGTCCAACTCAAATTGCATGAATCTCCAAATGTGACTTTAAAATCCTTAACTCAAAGTATTTGACTGACACACACATAAAGATATATTTCATGCTTTACCCCTAATGAACACCTGGCACTCTCTGCAGTTCAGTGTAACTTATTTATTTTGAAAGAAAGGATTTACCTCTGCAGTACCGCAACAAATGATATACATTAATACCTATTGTAATATACAATTTAATTATTTTAGGGAAAAAGTAAAACACTCAACATTTGGTTACATTATATGTAATATGTTTGATCACAATATGTAATATTGAACCTGCAAGCAGCGTTGAAGGGGGTCTTGCACCCCCACGCCACTTGGAGTTGATGTGAGTGGATGCTGGACTTGACGCAAGTATCCCTAGTTTGTGTCTCGAGCAGAATTTTAACATGCATAACAACCGAACCCACCATAAAAAAGTTTTGTACCAAGGTGGCCATCAATGGCCCAACCCTGGCACAATTGGACCGTGTTAGTTAGAACAGTTATACATTTCTACCAGTTGGTGGCGCCATTAGAGTGTAATGAAACATCATGCATCATGTCAGCAACCTGCTTAAAGGCTGGGTTATAATGTGCCGTTTAGAGTAAATGTGAACGTGATTTAATCCATGGACTATGATGTTTGCAGAGGACATTGTGATATCTAGTGAGAGCAGGGAGCAGGTGGAGGAGAAGCTCGGGGGGTGGAGTTTTGCCCTGGAAAGGAGATGAAGGATAGCCGCTGCAAGATGGAGTACATGTGTGTAAATGAGAGGGACCCAAGTGGAAGAGTGAGGTTACAGGGAGAAGAGATAAAGAAGGTGGAGGATTTTAAGTACTTAGGGTCAACAGTCCAGCGCAATGGAGAGTGTGGAAAAGAGGTGAAGAAGCGTGTGCAGGCAGGTTGGAATGGGTGGAGAAAAGTGTCGGGTGTGATAGAAGAGTTTCAGCTAAAATGAAAGGAAAGGTGTACAAAACTGTGGTGAGACCAGCCATGTTGTTTGGTTTAGATACAGTGCCGCTGAGGACAAGACAGGAGGCAGAGCTGGAGGTAGCAGAGATGAAGATGCTGAGGTTCTCTTTGGGTGTGACCATGATGGACAGGATCAGGAATGAGCACATCAGAGGGACAGCACATGTTAGAGGTTTCAGAAATAAAGTCAGAGAGGCCAGACTGAGATGGTAGGGACATGTCCAGAGTAGGCGATGGACCATAGCGAGAGAAGGGTGCAAGACCGGCGTCAATATATTGGTAGAAGGATGCTGAGTTTAGAACTGCCAGGCAGGAGGCCTAGAGGAAGACCAGAGAGGAAGTTTAGGGATGTAGTGAAAGAGGACATGAAGGTGGTTAGTGCGAGTGAAGAGGATACAGAAGACGGGGTTAGATGGAGGCAACTGACTTAACTTAATTGGCATGAATGTGAGCGTGAATGCTTGCATGTGCCCTGCGATTGGCAGGCGACCAGTCCCGAGTGTAGCCCGCCTCTCGCCCACGTCAGGTGGGATAGGCTCCAGCATACCCCCGCAAGCCTAGTGAGAACAAGCGGCATAGAAAATACATTCATATTTCAAAAAATCCATATTGCCACTGTCCAACAAAAACTTGTAAGTTTTAAAATTTAATCTTAAACCTGAAGACACAATAGTACAAAAACCTCAGTATTGGCAGATATTTTCATTTCACAGTGATAAGACATGCATGCTTTACCTGTAATAAACATAACACCCCTGCTTTTTTTCAATCAAATCATTTATTTCACTTTAAGTACAAAAAAACACAGTGCTAAAAACACGCTTAAAAAAAGCTTGCCCACTAATGGATTTCCTCAAATAGTAGCCTGTACTTCCATCAATGGAGAAAGGGATGGCGATGGCATACAACATACAATTATATGGTCTGCATTAATAATGATCATCTTGTTTTAATTGATGTTATTTGGCGGAAGTATTTTTTACCTATAATAAAAGATATTTCATATTTGTAAACATTCATTTGAACAGCATCTCAAAATGAATATTTGAAAAAGAATCTGACAATATGTGGGGTGTGTGTAGCCCCTAATAAATCCTGGCACTCCCAGCAGTTGAGACAAGAAACAGACAATATTTGAGGAACTACGAAGTGAAGAAAAGTGGGGTAAAAAACCAAAAAGAAGCACCTGACAGTAATTCATTCTTTGGATTCAGTAGTGTGAACGTACTTCCTGTTACTGATTACTACTATTGCAGTGATTGGACTAGAGTTTGACAGCCAGCGTGAGGCCGTCGCCTACAGTGAGCATGCTCAGGCTGATTCGAGCGTCTCGGTGCAGCTTCTTGTTCAGCTTGTCGATGGCCACCGTGTCCAAGTCGCTGGCGGCCGGCTGCAGCACCCTGCCGCCCCAAAGCACCTGCACAGCCGCATAGTGGCGCAGTTATTGACTTCATGTCTGGACTTATTTCATCGAAGAAAAATCAATCTTACATTATCGATTGCGATGATGCCTCCTTTCCTAATGAGCTGCAGGGACTTTTCGTAGTAGAGGTCGTAGTTCACTTTGTCGGCATCAATAAAAACAAAGTCAAACGTTTCGGCCTCCCCGGCAGCAAGCAGTTCATCTAAAGATGAAGACAAAACAACTTGTATGTTTTTGTATGACTGCACCAAGGAAAGCACATAAAAACTACTGTATATAACATTCCATTCCGGGTCCGGGTTGCGGGGTCAGCAGTTTCAGTAGGGAAGTCCAGACTTCGCGGTCTCCGGCGACCTCTTCCAGCTCCACCAGGAGCACCCCAAGGCGTTCCCAGGCCAACTGTGAGACATAGTCCCTCCAGCGTGTCCTACGTCTGCCCGCGGGCCTTCTCCCAGCTGGGCATGCCCGGAACACCTCACCAGGGAGGCGTTCGGGAGGCATCTGGACTAGATGCCCGAGTCACCTCAACTGGCTCGTCTTGATGTGAAGGAGCGGCGGCTCTACTCTGAGCTCCTCCCCCTATCTTGAAAGATGGCCGTACTGGCTTCCTTTGGAACCCAAGCTATCTTCACCGGGAGAAGCAGGTACGCTATGTGAGCAGCCATCGGGAACCCACAGAGGTAGGAACCGCTTAAGGTTACCTTTTTACTGTTCCGTAGTGTAGGCGGTGCATTTGACCAGACACAGCTGTAGACTGTGTTGTGTCGGTCCCTGCCTGCCTCTTTTTTTCCCGCCTGCTTGATTCCAAAGCCTGTTTACTTTCTGCACAAACGAGTCGCGCGAAAATGAAGGAAGTGAAGGTGGTCAACACGTCCTTTTAACAAGACTCATTTTTAACGGATTGTACCCTGGCAGGTGAATGTGCTGAACATGGCGGACACCAACACAGGACTGCTTTGACTTGGAATTAAAACACACTCTTCTTAATGCACGCCAAAAATGTATATACAAATGCCTTTTAGTCCACTGACGATGGCTGTGGTTTAAATCTGCATAGCAATTCATTGCCAAATTTAAGGGGATATTTTATTAATCACAATAAAGCAGGATCCGAAATACAAAAATACATACAAAGCCTCATTTTTCGGCATACCTATCTAAATAGTTCACTAAAACTGATAGGAAAACACAGTAAAGGTTTGACTGTGTAATGATTATTATAATTGTACAATAATGACAGAATATTAGTTGATATTCAAAGCATGTGGGCTTTAGGAAAATACAGAAATGCTTAAAGAAGATTTCGGTTTCTTAAGGAAGTTTTAGATAAAAGAATTTACTTTCTTCCCTCGGTGTATTATTTTTTACAATTTTGTTTTGTTATTATTACTTTGTTTTTTTGTTTTTAGCATCTCCACCTCACTATGTGGTCACAGCATTTATAAAAGCAGGTTTTTGGAGGTCTTTTAATGTTAGTGCAATGCTGAGGTGTGTGTCATTTCGTCCTTTATCTGTTTTTATATCTTTACAACACAGAAAAAAGGCAGACGTGATCGTGTTTCATATATTTGACGGTAACGCCCATAAAAAAATAAAGAACAAAAATTCCAACAACGTTCCATTTACAGAAATAACCTGTAAATACCAGACAAATTGAGACCAAAATGGAAAAACAAAATGAGACTTTAGAGCGGCCAACTCAAATTCCTGACGTGAATACTGTAAAAAAGACATTTCATGCTGAAAACCCTCCCATGTGGCTGAATTACAACAATTCTGCAAAGTAGTTAGTGGGCCAAAATTCCTCCACAGCGCTGAAAAAGACTCATTGCAAGTTATCGCAACGCCTTGATTGCAGTTGTTGCTGCCAAGGGTGGCCCAAGCAGTTATTAGGTTTAGGGGGCAGTCACTTTTTTCACACATAGGTTTGGATTTTTTTCTCCCTTAATAGTAAAAAGTTTCATTTAAAAACTGCATTTGTGTTCGGTTTTGTTGTCACTGACTAATATTTAGGTTTGTTTGATGAGCTGAAACATGTAAAAGTTTGACAAACTTTATATAACATGTACATGTTATTACAAATGTACCAGTTAATGCATGTACATAAAAAAAACAATACAATAAAACGTTGTTGGAGGTTTATAATGGAGTTTATAGTCGAAATATGTGGGTTCCATGACGCGCAATGTTAGCTGCCTCATGCTAACTAGTTGGGCGTTGCGATGATGTCAGCTTCCCTCTGGGCTCCAGCATCCTCTGGTAGCTCCATCCACCACTTTCTACGCTGCTTGTTTTCTCATGAAATGCATTATGGGAAACTTAAACTTAACAAAATATTTGTTTTCATTTTAAACATGTACTGGCACATGTGTGGCTATTTATAAGGAACACCTTTTGAGTGTTCAAATGCTGTGCGATGAGTTTATTTTTGAGTATTGTTTGCAAGATGACACCATAAGTCAGACTGTTAGGATGTGACTCTCTCTCTCTCAATTTAGTGAGTGTGGCTTATACACCGGACTTTATGGTATATTAGTGTTTATTCAAATAAAATGTGGAAAAGTTGTGAATTTTGTGTCTTTAAAGCAAAGGTCAGAGCTTTACCCAATGTGGTCAACGCAGGCTGAATGCGAAGGTCAATCTTTTTCTCCACCCCTGCCTGCAAAGTCAAAGTAACTTTTAGCAAACATTCGAGTGGTAAAGTCATCAAATTCAACTTTAGCAAACATTCGAGTGGTAAAGTCATCAAATTCAACTTTAGCAAACATTTGAGTGGTAAAGTCATATAAGTACATTTTAGCAAACATTCAGCGGTAAAGTCATCAAATTCAACTCAAGCAAACATTGAGTCATAGATGACAACGTGCGCTCAAATACATGCAAACCTTAACTTTTAGAGCTGCAGGAGCACAAGCACGATCTGTGTGCATTTTGTGAATATGAATTTCTCTTGGAGCTCAATAAAGTATAACTTTATAACTTGTTGCTGCTTTTCATAAGCAGTCACTGGTGATGAGCCGAGTCATAGTTTTGCAATACGGGAGTAGCGCATGACTATTATTCATCTTGTACTCATGGTAAAATACCATAAGCTAAGTGTTTTTTACTGTACCTCTTTCCAGAAGTCTTTGCCGATATTGACATATTGTTCATTGATGTCGCACGCGATCACAACGCCATCATCGGGCAGCGCCAACGCCACGCTCAGCGTGTTGTAACCTGTGTACACGCCTGCAACACAACAGGTACTTCAGTTGATTTCACACCACTCATATCACAATTTATCTTGAAAAACATTTAATTCCAGGACTTTTTTTTACTAGAAGCACAGTGCGGCCCCTAACGTAAAATTTTAGGACTATGGGACACACACCAAAATTGACTTGTAAAGCAAATATTCACATTATAACTGTATTACTCATAAAGACTCAAACAATAAATGACAACTCTTTTCTCTATACACCTCGTTTCTGTCCCTAACATCTGGAACGCCTCATTGGTGGCATCATACCCACGTTACGGTCAAAACTCTTATCTCTCTGGAGGAAAACCATACATTATTAAGTTTAATACGTCTCACGGTAGCAACAATGAGGAAGTCCCATTACGAGACAGAACGGGCAAGAGACGAAGATGAAAATACACATATGGTGTTAGAATTGCACTGCTGTTGTTTCAGGTAGGAATAAAGTTATTAAAGAGTCAAGACTCTGCGGGGATCTATCTATACTGTGCCGTCATCTGCCATATCGGAGAGGCGTATGATGCCTATGCTGTATTTACATGAAAGAAAATGTATGTAATTAATGAAATTAGTCACCGCCATCCGTCAATGCGCTGTTTTTGACAGCCTGAGTTATAATAAATACTAAGAGTTTAAGCAAATTTTATTCTTTGGTGAGCTACTCAACTGATCAGACAGGCAAACTACTGGTAGTTAATGAGCTACATGTTAATACCCTGTGATAGCATCACTATTGTAAAGACAGTATACTATAATGGTGGCAAAAGAGCAAGGTTGTTAAGCGACACTTTAAAAAGTTAACGGGACCCCATTAATGTGACATGTCTTGATTGACTTTGATAATTAACAATTTGTTCCCCTTGCTTTAAATGTTCTGAACTCCTGTTTCAATGCCAGATCAATCGGCATGGAGAAGTTGTGTGCCAGAGTGTGGGAGCACAGTACTTCAACTCCCCATCTCTAATGTCAGGCGCCTCTACTAGTTGAAGATTGGTAGTGCACTTCATTTTGCCTCAATTGCTAGCAAGACACCATTAAACAACAATCAAATAATAGCGCATTCTAATTATAATGCTTTTGTCAATTAAACTCCTCTGCAGTTGGGTAAATTAAGGGTCCTAGCCATTAAATAAGAACATAAAAGTGGTGCAGCGATTCCTCGAATAATTCGAGTATCTCGATTACAAAAAATAATACATTTTACTTTGAACTACGGCTGTCCCGATTGTCCCCACATATTTTGGCATCCGATCGTTTTATTTATAGTCTTGCCAATCCGATTCTGATTTTTTTTAAATATTTATATTTTGTTACATATATGAATTTGTGGAATTGAATATCTTTATAACAATAAATCTTCAAAGCATTAAAAAATAATCCAACCAAAGCATTGCTAAATTTACTTTTTTTTTTTTTTTTAATTAAAACAGCATGACCAACAATATTGTTTGGCTTTTGTAACAAACCTCTGTGAGTCAGGTCCCTAGCGAAAATAAAAGTCCATCCAGTAAAAGATCAAATTGGCCGTGCAAAAGGACCCTAATGAGGATAAGTGGTTGTTGGACTGTGACAGACTGAGTGCTTTGAAAAAAAAAAATAAAAACAACAGGCTTGTGTTGGAATAAAAATGGACTAAGTGCTCTGCGTTGACATGCAAATAAATGGCCAACTGAATTACAGCCATCCTGACATGGAATTATTCAGCCACCATTAGAATACTTATAGGGTAGGACTAATCATTTGAAATGGTTACAGATCCATTTGCGGTGTGATTTAGAATATGTACTGTATCTCCCGGAACCATGACAAAGGAGTCCGTGCACAGCCAGGGAGCTACAGAGATACAGTGCCGAATATCCAGCGTCAAATGTCAAAGTAACTTCACCGACCTTGAAAATACAGCTAATCCCCATCCTGAAGATTGGATTGGGAAAACCCTACTTTGAACACTGCAAAAACTAAATATTTTATATTTCTAGTCAGTCTAAGTTTAGGCTTTATAAATGAACAGCCATCAAGATCATGTAATACGACATTTTAGTCTTAGTAAAGTAATTACTATTTCTCTCCCTTTCTGGTAAATAGTTAGTTTGGAATGGATAAATTCATCTAAAAACGCAGCATTATCAGACCCACGAAAATACATTTGTTCCTATGCACAATGTGAAAGTAAGAAATAAAACGTTTGATTAGCTCAACAAATTAAACCAATTGGTGGTTCATTATTTAGTGAAATGTTTTATTTTCTCTTGTGTATTTATTATTGCTCTTTAACCAAGCAAAAATATAATCGCTAAAAAATTGGTTAGAATAATCAGTAAAATATTCAAGGCTGCAGCGCTAGAAGATACAAGAATTAAGTTTGGAATAGTAGGCCATCAGGTAATCAGTGGTCTTTGGCATCATTGAAGGCAACAACAAACGTGGCAGACCCAAGAGAGAAGGGCTAGATGACATCAAAGAATGGTACCAGAAGAACATATGGCACACCGAGACCATTGTCATGGACAGAGACAAGTGGGTGAAATTTATGGACGCCTCTATCAAAACCCATGGATATTAAGTTTAGTAAGTCAAGCAAGCTTAATGCACCACAAACTATTAATAGGTGATGTTACCGATCTCTATGGCCTTCTTAGATTTGATCAGTTTCACCAAATTGGCCATGAACTGCGACTGCTCACAGGCCACCATCATATTGCTGCTGTTGTGTTCCAGCGTCCTCTGAAAGCACAAACATAACTGTCATAAAAAATTATTGTCTAATATAATACTGATAAGTCTAAGGCTGAAGCATGCGCACCTCTCTGAGGTTGGTCAAGGCAGGATGCTCCCTCATGGAGTGACGCAGGACGTACTGCAGCAGCGGGTTGTTTTTGCCGCCGGAGTGACTTTTGGAGATGTTCATTCCGGACGATTTTTTCTTCCCTGTAGGCAAAAAAAAGAAGAACAATAGTTGGGTTTTACAAACCTTTAAAGCGGTAAAAAACAAGACAAGAAGCTTGTTTACTTTTGGACACACACGGCACATTCTTCAAAATAAGAACGCTGTTTCACACGTCATCTAAATGTAAACAAAATAAGCGGGTCATAAAAATATCTCACATAATATAATCACAGTTTGTCCATAACAAACACCATGTTCGAACATAAGGATGTCCATAAGTGCACTTGGCACCAGGACACCCTAGGTCGCAGGTCCATGATCGACTTTGTGGTCGTATCATCAGACCTGCATCCGCATGTTCTGAACTCGCAAGTGAAGAGAGAGGCTGAGCTGATCCTGACCACCACCTAGTGTTGAGCTGGATTAGATGGCGGGGAAGGATGCCGGACAGACCTGGTAGACCCAAACGAGTAGTGAGCGTGTGCTGGGAATGTCTGGCAGATTCTCCCGTTCGTCGAATCTTCAACTCTCATCTCCGGCAAAGCTACGCCTACATCTCGAGGGAGGACCGGGATATTGAGTCCGAATGGGCCGCATTCCGTGCCTCCATTGCTGAGGCAGCCAGTCGTAGTTGCGGCCGCAAGGTGGTCGGTGCCAGTCGTGGTGGCAAGCCCCGAACCCGATGGTGGACACCGGGGGTGAGGGCTGAAGGAGTCCTATCAAGCATGGACGGCTTGCGGGACTCCCGAAGCAGCAGACAGGTACCAGCAGGCCAAGCGGCACGGGGCTTCGGCTGTGCTCGAGGCAAAAACTCGGGTGTGGGAGGAGTTCGGTGAGGCTATGGAGCACGACTTTCGCTCGGCCTCGAAGAGGTTCTGGCAAACAGTCCGACACCTCAGAAAAAGGGAAGCAGCCCCCAGTTCACACTGTGTACAGTGCGGACGGGGGCTTGCTGACCTCGACTGAGGATATAGTTGGTCGTTGGAAGGAATACTTTAAAGCCCTTCTCAATCCCACTGACATACCTTCCGTAGAGGAAGCAGAGTCTGAGGATACCTACGTGGACAGTTCTATCACCGTGGCTGAGGAAATTGGGGTAGTTAAAACACTCCCCACTGGCAAGGCTCTGGGGGTAGACGAGTTTCGCCCTGAATTCCTGAAGGCTCTGGATGTTGGGGGACTGTCTTGGTTGACACGTCTCAACAACATTGCATGGAAGTCAGGAACAGTACCTCTGGACAGGCAGACCGGGGTGTTGGTCGTTTTTTAAAAAGGGTGACTGGAGGGTGTGTTCCAACTATAGGGGGATCACACTCCCCAGCCTCCCTGGGAAAGTCTACTCCAGGGTGCTGGAGAGAAGGGCACACCGTTAGTCGAACCTCGGTTACAGGAGATGCAATGTGGTTTTCGACCCGGTCACGGAACACTGGACCAGCTCTACACCCTTGCAAGGGTACTCGAAGGTATGTGGGAGTTTGCCCAACCAGTCTACATGTGCTTTGTGGACTTGGAAAAGGCATTCGACTGTGTCCCTTGTGGTGTCCTGTGGGGGGTGCTTCGGGAGTACGGGATTGGTGGCCTGCTACTACGTGCCATTCGGTCCTTGTACAATCGAAGCTGGAGCCTGGTTCGGATTGCCAGCAGTAAGTCGAGCCTGTTTCCGGTGAACGTTGGCCTCCGCCAAGTCTACCCTTTGTTACCGATTCCGTACATAATCTTCATGGACAGAATTTCTAGGCGCAGTCAAGGCGTTGAGGGAGTCCAGCTTGGTGACCTTAGGATCTTGTCTGCTATTTGCAGACGATGTGGTCCTTCAGGCTGTGACCTTCAGCGTTTATCGGAGCGGTTTACAGCTGAGTGTGAAGCATCTGGGATGAGACTCAGCACATCCAAATCCGAGGCCATGGTTCTCAGTCGAAAACGGGTGGACTGTACCCTCCGGGTTGGGAGTGAGGTCTTGCTTCAGGTGGAGGAGTTTAAGTATCTCAGGGTCTTGTTCACGAGTATGGGACGGTTGGAGCGTGAGGTCGACAGACGGATCGGTGCAGCGTCAGCAGTAATGCGGTCACTGTACCGGACCGTCGTGGTGAAGAGAGAGCTGAGCCAGAAGGCAAAGCTCTCTATTTACCGATCGATCTACGTTCCCACCCTCACCTATGGTCATGAGTTATGGGTCATGACAGAAAGAACGAGATCACGGATACAAGAGGCGGAAATGCATTTCCTCCGTAGGGTGGCTGGACTCACCCTAAGAGATAGGGTGAGGAGCTCGGCCATCCGGGAGGAGCTCAGAGTAGAGCCGCTGCTCCTTCACATTGAAAGGAGCCAGTTGAGGTGGATCGGGCATCTCAACCGGATGCCTCCCGGGCGCCTCCCTGGTGAGGTGTTTCGGGCATGCCCAGCCGGGAGAAGGCCCCGGGGAAGACCAAGGACTTGCTGG
Organism: Oostethus manadensis; assembly: GCA_024372805.1. Taxonomy (NCBI): domain Eukaryota; kingdom Metazoa; phylum Chordata; class Actinopteri; order Syngnathiformes; family Syngnathidae; genus Oostethus; species Oostethus manadensis. The sequence goes on along the minus strand of QODF01000233.1, from coordinate 3,425,851 downwards.
AGGGACTATGTCTCACAGCTGGCCTGGGAACGCCTTGGTGTCCTCCAGGTGGAGCTGAAGAGGTTGCCGGAGACCGAGAAGTCTGGACTTCCCTACTGAGACTGCTGCCTCTGCGACCCCGACCCGGATAAGCGGAGGAAAATGGAATGGAATGGACTTCCTTAATCTCCTTCATCTTTAGCATTAGTTTGTTAAAGATTAGTGGTGCAAAATGTGCGCAAAAAGCTGACATGCCATTGGAAAAGTTTGCCAGGCTACATCTATTTTTTAATTACTGGGCTAAATACTCAATTTATGCATCAGTAAATGTGAGGTCTTTTGGAATTCATTAACAGATCTTTTATTCACTAACCAAAAAACAAAATGGCGCACCCTATGGTGGTAAAAATAAGTGTAAAATGAAAGTGAAAAGTAAAGTTAAAAAAAAATAAAACAGATTTCGTAGGCCTCTACCTACAATAGCGTAAAAGACAAAAAATTCTGTGTAAGTGGACTTTGCCCTGGCTGCGGTTGACGTCGCCTCTAATCCAACCAAAGTAATAAAGTTATAAACGTGCAACCTGTAGCAAAGATTGTTTAACACAGTTTTAGCAGTTTATGAGCACCAATTGTGAGAAAAATTTATCATTTTCCCGAATTTTGCCCCTGAAGAGGCGCTCCAATGGTGGCTTTTGAGGTCCTGGGTTTTCATGACATCGTGAAAGGAAAGGAATAAACGTGACATGTTACTCACCGCTAGGTAGATAGGCCAGCCGCAGGCTTTGCTACGCATCTTAAAATAAAGCTCTGCCAAAAATCAAGTCAGGCTGATAGACCTTGGAGCTGAAGGTCATTATTCAATCTAGCATCAAGTTTAAATCTTTTTTACGGTTTCTTTTTGTAAGACAAGAGTAGCTTGTTTTTCCTGCTTGACATGTTTCGACCTGGCGCGCTTTCTAATCTCGATTGCCTCCCTGATCCAGCGGTGGTATTTGTTGCTTTCAGCACGGATGACCCTGGCATTTTTCCAGTCCATGATATGATTTTCCCTTTTCCAGGGATCGGACATGGCTGATTTGAGGTTTGAGGTGCTGAAAAGCAACAAATACCACCGCTGGCTCGGGGAGGCAATCGAGTTTAGAAAGCGCGCGCCAAGGACCATGAACCGGGATGAAGAAGCCTACACCCTTTCCCACACCTGGGACGCGGTCCCAGGCGTAGACAGTAGGGGGGCGTAAGCGCTCCCTGCTGTCTGATAAAACTACTTGAGCAGCCTACTAGACACGTCACAGGAACATCATGTGACGCTTCTGACAATGACTACAGGAAGTAGTCTAAACATGTCAAGCAAGTAAAACAAGCTACTCTGTCTTACAAAAAGAAATCGTAAAGAACTATTAAACTTAAGACAGTATGAACTTTCACCAAAGAACTAGCCTCAAGTTTCTGTCAAAATGTGCTAGTAATTTTAGCACCGTAGCGCACATAGCTTTCTCTTTATGTAACGTTGTTGTACTGTATGTGATGTATGGCCTCTCTTGCGTTGCGTTTTGTTAAGGTATTTATGTTAACAATAGTGCGTAACGACCGGAAGCATTCACACAATTTCTTTAGCATAATTAACACATTATGGCAAGGCACGCCTCCCTGCACAGTGTAGCTCCCCGCAGTCACAGACTTGAACTGCAACAGCAGTGCAATTCCAACCCAATATACCGTATGTACATCCAATTCGTAAACATGTCTCTGGCCTTGGAATAACGCTTGCTCATCGCCACTAGGCGATTGCGAGATGCATTTAGGGACACTCCGAACATCAATCGAAGGTCTTTATTATGCATTTATGTGCGGTTTAAATAAAGAAAAAGACACAGAAAAACAATACACTGATATTCTTACCACTCACTTTGTAATTTGTACTGCGGAAGTGCAGTTTGCTGGAGTTAAGTATGCTCGGAGTTCCCAGACAATACACTCAAAACCCCTAAATTACGTAGTCTTTGAACACAATCCCTCATTGCTCACAATAACACGGTGAAAGTGTGATTCAATTGTTCTGCTACTATTAAATAAGGTAAATAGATTTTCAGACATGTGCGCTATCGTTTAGCTTGATTTACATGTTCAATTTATTTGGTGCTGTGAAAACATACAAAAATATATATACAGTGGTGTGAAAAACTATTTGCCCCCTTCCCGACTTTCTATTCTTTTGCATGTTTGTCACACAAAATGTTTCTGATCATCAAACACATTTTAATATTAGTCAAAGATAACTCAAGTAAACACAAAATGCAGTTTTTAAATGAATGTTTTTATTATTTAGGGAGAATAAAATCCAAACCCACATAGCCCTGTGTGAAAAAGGAATTGCCCCTGCACCTAATAACTGGTTGGGCCACTCCTAGCAGCAATGGTTTTCTAGCATGAAGCGCCTTCTTAAGGTCATGCCACAGCATCTCCATGGGATTCAGGTCAGGACTTTGACTAGGCCACTCCGACGTCTTCATTTTGTTTTTCTTCAGCCATTCAGAGGTGGATTTGCTGGTGTGTTTTGGGTCATTGTCCTGCTGCAGCACCCAAGATGGCTTTAGCTTGAGTTGACCAACAGATGGCCGGACGTTCTCCTTCAGGATTTTTTGCTAGACAGTAGAATTCATGCTTCCATCTATCACAGCAAGCCTTCCAGGTCCTGAAGCAGCAGAACAAGCCCATACCATCACACTACCACCACCGTATTTTACTGTTGCTATGGAATGCTGTGTTACTTTTACGCCAGATGTAACGGGACACGCACCTTCCAAAAAGTTCAACTTTTGTCTCGTCAGTCCACAAGATATTTTTTCCAAAAGTCTTGGCAGTCATCGAGATGTTTTTAGCAAAAATAAGACGAGCCTTAATGTTCTTTTTGCTTAATGGTGGTTTGCGTCTTGGAACTCTGCCATGCAGGCCGTTTTTGCCCAGTCTCTTTCTTATGGTGGAGTCGTGAACACTGACCTTAATTGAGGTAAGTAAGGCCTGCAGTTCTTTAGATGTTGCCGGGGGATCTTTTGTGACCTCTCGAATGAGTTGTCTCTGCGCTCTTGTGGTAATTTTGGGCGGCCGGCCACTCCTGGGAAGGTTCATCACTGTTCCATGTTTTTGCTATTTGTGGATAATGGCTGTCACTGTGGTAATCAGGCCTGGGGGTGGCTACAGAAATTGAACTCGGGTGTGATAAACCACAGTTAAGTTATTTTTTAACAAGGGCCATGTAGATTTGGAGTTTTTCCCCTCCCTTAATAACGTAAACCTTAATTTAAAAACTGCATTTTGTGTTCAATTATGTTATCTTTGACTATTTGTTAACTATTTTTTATGATCAGAAACATTTGAGTGTGACAAACATGCAAAAGAATAAAAAGTCAGGAGGGGATGGGGGGTAAATAGTTTTTCTCACCACTGTATATCTATATATAAAATACAGCACAAATTGGCAATATTCAACATAAATGGCGAGTAACACGGATTCATTTGAAAGGTGTAGTTATGAATGTAAATGTTTCATCATTTGACAGCCCTGGTAAAAAGAGGATCACTGGGGAGCTCATTAGCATTCCAGCTACAGACGCTATCTCTACCGTAACTCTCCTCCTAAGCAAAGCGCAACGGCACTTCTCGGTCGGGTCCTTACCGAGCAAATACCCGGCGATAAAAAAGAATCCCAGCGTGATAGATCCAGCCAGCGTTTCCTTAGATATGCTCCGAAAAGACATGCTCTTAAACTGCAAGGAAACCCAAACAAACACAGCGGCTTAGGTTGGAGTGACGTCATCCGTCGTCGCCGCACATGAGACCGCCCCGGTAACCGTAACTCCTCAAATAGAGTCGCCGCACGTCGCCATTGCTGGACACAAAAAAGAAATGAAAAACACGTTCCAAGCCATTGATATGAGCACTTGACTTGCGTGAATTGCGCCATTGGGACAAACTACTAGGTAACGTCGCGTTGACGTGCAAGTGTCGCCTCTCTATTTGACAACATTGGTGGATTTGACGTCGTGTTCGGCTCGTGGCGGTATTGCTGCTAATAGAGAGGCAAGGCTCGTGCTTGCGAAGGAGGACATTTGGCCCTCCAGCACGACAGAAACACGACCCAAGTGAACATTCTCTTCTGTTTGAGCTCCGGACGGTGCAAGTTACAACGATAAGGGAAGTTTGTGGCGTTACTCAAACGAACATAAGCGTCCTTACCCCCTCCTGGTAGCTGTGTAGCTGCAAGTGTGACGTCTTCTCTTGGACTGAATTCCAGCCCTCGTGCGAGGGTCGGGATGCACGCGGTCACGTGACCAGCGCCACCCTAATTGTATGACCTCATAATACCGTGCTAAAAAAAAAAAAAACACTGAATCCTGCAGATATGTTTAATGGACAGCCTGATAACACATTTAAGAGCAGTTGAAAATTGCAGCATTTTGCACTGATCACGAGGTTGTCAGTGGGGCTGCAAAAAGGGAGTGAGGCAAAAGCAGTTTTTAGTATGGAATTGATTGGCCAAGCACGGTGGATGAGTGGGTAGCACATTGGCCTCACAGTCAGGAGGTTCTGGGTTCGAATCTCCGTTGGGCATCTCTGTGTGGAGTTGGAGTTGGAGTGGGTTTTCTCCGGGTACTCCGCTTCCCTCCCACGTTCCAAAAAAACCATGCATGTTAGCTTCATTGGCCGCTCTAAATTGCCCATTAGAGTATGAATGTTTGTTTGTCTATATGTGCCCTGCGATTGACTGGCGACCAGTCCAGGCTGTACCCTGCCCAAAGCCAGCTGGCATAGGCTCCAGCATCCCCGTGACGTGAAGTGGTACAGAAAATGAATGAGTGAATTTATTTGCCAACTGGAAAAAATTGCTTTGGGTGTGCTTGATGCCAGCCTTTCTAAGAAGGTAGTGTGAATGTTGCTCCAGGTGGTGAAGATGGCTTCACGGAAGGCATCCACTGTCTGGAACTGATGTCTGTTTTTGTGAACAGTTGGATTAAGTTCAGGGGGAACACACAGGATGGTCCGAAAGAGTGATGTTATTCCTCTGGAAGAAGTCCTTTCTCAGGCGGGCATGGTGACCTGCAGCGTTGGAAAAGCCAATCATCACCACACTGATGAGGGCCTGCAGTCATGAGGGGTCACCCATCCCAGGCGCGATCTCCGAAGGTTGGAAGCCATCGAACCGGCAAGGTTACTTTTTTTCTCACCAGAGAGTCAAACTTTCATCCATCTTTTCGATGTCCATGTTTGGTACTCTTGTGAAAATTCCAAACTGGCCATTTTTAAAACACCTCTCTCGCTGTTACCGGGCCGCGCTCGGCACCAGTAACAACCTTCATTTGGGCCGAGGATGATCCCGTGTCCTGGCGGAGAGCCGATCGGATCGTCCGGCTTAGGCTGGGTGAAATTTTATTGGTTCTACCACTCGACTTTTTGGTTGCATAACCCTCGGGATCTTTGAAGACGTTTGGAATGACTGTCCCACTGCATCCAATGCCAAAATAACCCTGAATCCACATTTTTGCCAAGAATTTGCCTTTTAAAGGCTGTAGTCGGAAACATTTGATTAGCCGAAGAACAGCCTATTTCACTTTTATGGAGTCCTTGTGTGAGACGTGAACATGTCTTTCTCTTTTCTGTGCGTTCAAAACATATAAAAGTAGATAAAAGAGACAGATGTAGTGTGATTTGTCTCTGTTGTTTTGTTATTGTTGTTGCAGTTGTTGTTGCTGGTGTTGTTGTCTCTGTTTTGTCCCTCTTCTCTCCCCGCTCTCCTCATCTGTCTTCTTTTCTCCTCTTCTCTATCCCCTCCTGCTCCGGTCCGGCCCCAGATTTGCGTACAAATAGGCATATAAAAATGAAGTATGTAACAAAATCCATCTTATACTTTGCCCTGGCAGAGCAAATCTGTTTAGCATGTAAGGGCATCTATCTGCCCTAATGGCTGGACAGGACATGACACACACAAAAAAAAGACAGCTCATTATTGCAGGCATGGGAAACACAACAAACAACACTCCGTGTGCGTACATGTGATGTGCACGCGGAAGAACCGAGAACCTCCTGTGGTGCAAAATGTCAATTCTTACAATTTTTCAATGGGCCTTAAAATTGTGTATGGGAGTGTATTTTATCCTAACAAAGACGAGGGTACGTAAATAGTGTTTTAAGAGGCGGTGCATCAGGGTGTAATAGCGCCTACCATACGCAAGGGGGCGATGTTGTATCTGCAATGAAATAACGCCAGGGCATAAGAACAGGAGGAAAGATTGGGACAATTTAAAACCCACTGGCCAAAGCATTTGGCATATATTTAAAATATGATCCAATGCAAGAATCCTGTTAAAATGGTGTGTTTTTGTAATTGTTTGCAGTGGTGTACACTTACACTGCATCATACTGTGAGGTGTTTGGAATATTTTGACCCTCTCAATCAGCCAATTAAGCCAATGTCTTAAACGCTTGTGGGGCTGGGGAGGGTCCTCTGTGGAGAAACACCCAGCCGACGCCGGGGAAGTGTTCTAGTATGTCAGAATAATGTCTAATACTGTTGCCGTGATTTGATTCAATAGACCGGCACACTCTGGTCTACTGCGAATGCTTAGTTTTTATGAGGCCGGGAGACGGTTTTTATGCTTTCAAAAGTGTCAGGCCACACTTCCATATCCTGTTTCATCACCTTTTGCAGGATGTACTTGGCCAAGTATGTGGAACACGTGGACTTTGCCGGTGGTTATGGGTGTTACTGTGGTATGACAACAATATGCTATATACAGTGGTGTGAAAAACTATTTGCCCCCTTCCTGCCTTTGTATTCTTTTGCATGTTTGTCACACAAAATGTTTCTGATCTTTAAACACATTTTAATATTAGTCAAAGATAACACAAGTAAACACAAAATGCAGTTTTGAAATGGAATGTTTTTGTTATTTAGGGAGAAAAAAATCCAAACCCACACAGCCCCGTGTGAAAAAGTAATTGCCCCTGCACCTAATAACTGCTTGGGCAGCCTTAGCAGCAATAACTGCAATCAAACATTTACCATAACTTGCAACAAGTCTTTTACACGCTCTGGAGGAATTTTGGCCCATTCATCTTTGCAGAATTGTTGTCATTCAGCTTTATTTAAGGCTTTTCTAGCATGAAGCGCCTTCTTAAGGTCATGCATGTCACAGCATCTCAATGGGATTCAGGTCAGGACTTTGACTAGGCCCCTCCGACGTCTTCATTTTGTTTTTCTTCAGCCATTCAGAGGTGGATTTGCTGGTGTGTTTTGGGTCATTGTCCTGCTGCAGCACCCAAGATGGCTTTAGCTTGAGTTGACCAACAGATGGCCGGACTTTCTCCTTCAGGATTTTTTGCTAGACAGTAGAATTCATGCTTCCATCTATCACAGCAAGCCTTCCAGGTCCTGAAGCAGCAAAACAAGCCCAGACCATCACACTACCACCACCATATTTTACTGTTGCTATGAAATGCTGTGTTACTTTTACGCCAGATGGAACGGGACACGCACCTTCCAAAAAGTTCAACTTTTGTCTCGTCAGTCCACAAGATCTTTTCCCAAAAGTCTTGGCAGTCATCATTTTGTGTTCAATTATGTTATCTTTGACTAATAGTTAACTCTTTTTTACGAGCAGAAACATTTAAGTGTGACAAAAAATCAGTCAGGAAGGAAGTCAGGTAGTTTTTCACACCACTGTATTATTCATCAAGCGTGCGTACATATGTACTGTCTGGATGTACATTATCTACTAATGTACAATAGGTGGAATAACTGACCTTGGCTTTTCCTCCCAGTTTGAAACAAGTTTTTCGAAACATAAAACATCAGTTCCAGCATCAAAACGTCGCCATCATAAACCATAGTAGTTTGTATGGGCGGTAGTGCCAAAAAGTGGGTCAAAAATGTCTCTCTGTTATAACGACAGCGTAGGTCCCCACAGAGTCAGACAGAGTCCGCCGTTCTGTTATAACGTTATTCCAACCGGAACATATCAACAGCAGTGCAATTCCAATACCATATACGCGTCTCCAGTTCACTGGGGCTACATCGGACTTCCTCATTGTCGCGAGATGCATTCAGAGACACTCCGGACATCATGTGGTCTAAATAAACTCTTAACTCTTAAGGGGGAAATACTATTTGGTGCATTTAAATATGCTCAGAAATTCCAGAAAATAAACCCCAAAAAAATGTGTGAATTCAACGCAATCCCTCATTGCTCATAATAACATGGTTAAAGTGTGACTCAAATGATCTGCCACTATTAAGAAACTAGTGTTAGGTAAATACAGATTCAGGTATGTGGGCTATCTTTTAGCTCAATTTAGTTTTCAGTTCATTGGAGCTGTTAATATATACAAGTATATACAACAATGTTGTATTTTTTATATTTCTTTCAATAAAATACAGTAACAGCGTGCATTTTTCAGACGTGGAAATGGTGATTAATTATGATTAATTAAATTGAAAACTGATCAATCTGATGAAAAGTTTTACACACTTGACAGCTTCAATTAATACGGGTTAACAATCACAACACAGCAGTATCCGAAGTACAAAAATACATACAACCATCAATAAAGCCTCTTTCCTAGGACATAACACTGTCCGTGGTGTGCGTGAGAAAGTAGTGACAGTCGCGAAAGAAACACATCAAACTCTCGCTGACCACATGGTCAAACAAGATATATTACACAGCAGAACCAATGTTGGAATGGCAGCAAAGAGCAAAAAAAAGCAACAAAAACCTAAAATGAAACGTAGCATAGCATAGTTAGTTTTAAAGCGCAATCAGAGGTAAATAAAGCCCCTGGACGCTGACCATGGTGGCTTGTTGGGCTTCTAAAAGCTAAAAGCTGACGGGTACCGGCAGGCCAAGCGAGTTTGGTCAGTTTCATGCTTCTGGGTGGATTGCACCCTCCAGTTTGGGAGCGAGGTCAGGTCCCTGATGGATGAGTCTTGGGGTCTTGTTCACATGTGAGGAGCCCGCATGGGCGGAAGAAAATGGATGGGCGGGTGAATGAATGTTGACCACTTCAAAGGGCAGCTACTGCCATCTTGAGCAACTTTTTCTTGAAGATTAATGAAGTATCTTAGCAATCTACTCAAGCAACCACATCAGGAGGTTGCCTACAGCCATACTAGTTATTTGTAGATTATTTGCATTTGTAAACCACACACCCGGTGAATAAACGTTGCAGAAAACAGCCAAGTAGGCCCTAATGTCTGCTGAAGTCCAATTAGGTAGATGGATGTCTTGCATTATGACTTTGCTTGCAACTCGCGGTGTTTGACTTGAGACTCGACACTATCCCGGCATTTTGTATCATCCCCGCTCACCCACGCGCTCTTTAAGGCTTCATTATTCAGCAAACACGTCGAAAGTTTTAACTAACGGATCTGAGCGCTGTCAAGTCGCTGCCTTTCACCGAGAAAATGAAGTGTCATGTAAGTACGGTCCTCTCAACTCCTGTGACTTTGGCAGCAGCGTCTCTCCTTGACTGACGCAGGAGCGAGCGATACGGCTCCATCAGAGAGCGGCGCTTGACAGTTTGATTTGACAGGCCTCTTCAAAACCAATATACTCCTTGTTCCTGACACTACATCAGCGTGACAAGAGGCGGGGGTGCGGAGGGGGAAAAAGTCGATAACGACACCCGTGTACATACACATCAGTGCAAAACAGCACAGCAACATATACTTGTGTCACCTAGTTGTATGTCTTCTCTCTGACTGAGCGTGTATCTCATTCAGTTTGTGTATATACACTTCATATACACATTAATGAAGTGTGAACCTATGCAAGGACAGCCCCCAAGTCTCTGTCAACCTAAACAAAACCACAATATGATACATATTTTTTCACTACCCTGATTTTACTACCCTTACAGCGACAGCTGAAGTATGAAATGCTTTGCTGGAGCATATTTTGTGGAATTTCCTGTTTTTTTCTGTTTCGTCCCCCTGCTGTGTGAATTACAAATTAGTTCATTTTTCCTTCGACGTACGTGTAACTGAAGTTGGCTTAGCAGGTTTGAAAAATGTGTTTTTTTCCCACCAAGCCGGCTTAGGAATTTGTGATTTCTTGTTTTTGTTATTCATTAAGTGCTATTTAAGTCTTTATGCATACTAATCCTGCACTAATGTACACTAAGATCCGCATCGTCAGGGCTGCCACGGCTCCTGAAAACCTGGAAAATGGTTGACCAATTATCCCGTCATAGAAGATATGTGAGAAATGTAAAAAAGGTCAAACGTCCTGCAAATGGTGAAGCTATCAGGGGAAGTTATTTATCCTTGCTAAGTCAAACGGGTTAAATGTTGGGCGCATGCATGTGTGCCGCCACCTTATCTCCTGGGCAGCATTAGGCAGCACATCTCTGCCTCTAGCCGGCACAGCGCCCTACGTGACGATCAAAAGTGCATTTCCTCTTCTTGCAGTTCTGCAACACGGTGCTTCCCGCTGACGTTGTTGCTTTACCTTTCAGTCTCTGGTTGAGGACTAGACGCAACTAGTAACTGCGTTAAAAAGGGTTGCTACAAAGTCTTGCTAGATTCAAAGGTAACAATATTTATTGTTCAGAAATATGTTCCCACGTTAAAAAAGTAGAAAGAAAAATTCCTGGTGGAAATCTTGATGGACATGCCGTGTGTGCTGTGAACCACTTAAATGCGCTTAGGAGGCCGTACATCATGCCATTGCTGTATATATACAGCATATGAGGAAATTAGCTAAAATGCTAACATGGCAACAGGTAAAATGCTAACACCTAGTTAGCAATCAACATACATCGAAACTTCCAAATAAGTTCTAATGTCTCCCTATATCATGAAATGTGTGTATTAGTCTTTAAATATAAGGAAATGAGCTAAAATACTAACACGCTAACTGGTAAAATGCAACACCTAGCTAGAGAGCAAAATACACCGAAACTTCCAAATAAGTTTTAATGTTTCCCTATATCATGAAATGTGTGTATTAGGCTTTAAATATAAGGAAATCAGCTAAAATGCTAACACCTAGCTAGAAAGCAATATACACCAAAACCAGCAAGGCAGTTATATAGTGCCCCAATTTCAAGAAATGTCTGTATTAGCCTTTAACTAGCTAGATAGCAATATACACCAATACCACCGAGGCAGTTATATAGTGCCCTAATATCATGACATGCCTGTATTAGCTTGTGAATATAAGGAAATGAGCTAAAATGCTAACACGCTAACAGGTAAAAAGCAAACACCTAGCTAGATAGCAATATACATCGAAATTTCCAAATAAGTTTTAATGTTTCCCTATATCATGAAATGTGTGTATTAGTCTTCAAATGTAAGGAAATTAGCTAAAATGCTAACACGCTAACAGGTAAAATGCTAACACCTAGTTAGCTAGCAATATACATCGAAACTTCCAAATAAGATCTAATGTCTTCCTATATCATGAAATGTGTGTATTAGTCTTCAAATATAAGGAAATTAGCTAAAATGCTAACACACTAACAGGTAAAATGCAACACCTAGCTAGAGAGCAATATACATTAAAACTTCCAAATAAGTTCTATTGTCTCCCTATATCATGAAATGTGTGTATTACTCGTTAAATGCAGCTGTCACTGGCTGCTCCGCATAGCATGTCCATAATAAATCACACTACAGCGTAAATGAAAATGAACTCGGTAATTTTTCCGGCGTCATTACATTGCCGTGTATCTTATCTCTCGCGGCCAAACAGGCACTCTGTGCATTGTCTCAGCACCTAGACGTTGTCATAGAACAAGTTCGAACAGAGTGAGCTTGCTTATCAGTCATACAGTTGCTTTGGCTCTGTGGGGGAGGTGGGATCATTTACTACTATTGTATTTACTATTTACTATTGTATTTACTATTTACTATTGTGTTTACTATTTACTATTTACTATTGTATTTACTAACACTATCCTTTATAATATATACCGTCACGCGGCGATGAGGTGTGTGTCTGAACCCCCAGATGCAGAGGCGAAGAGGTAGGTGAGTTTCAACAATCTTTAATGAGACAAGGGTGGCAACAAAAGGTGATGGTGAAAAAACTGCACCATGAACAAAAACATAGAACCTGGTGGAAACAGGGAACTGCTGGAGACACATGGAGAGGTGGGCGGAAGATACAGCTCACGAGACGTAGACTTGGGTTAGAGGTTGAATAATCCGGCGTCTCCCAGCAGACAGCACTCATCTTAAATAGGGGGCCTGATTGGAGACAGGTGTGTCCAGCAGCTCCGCCTCCAGCCGGCCGAGAAGGATCTGGAAAGATCACATAAGGAGAAGGCAGGGTAACTAAGGCAGAATAGGAGTGTGCACGTGACAGTACCCACCCCCCTTAGAAAAGGTTGCCCCCTGGTGGCCTACCTGGCTTTTCCGGGAAGCGTTTGTAAAAACAGAGTGGGGTCTAAAATGAAAGCGCGAGAGACCCAGGAACGGTCTTCAGGGCCGTACCACTCCCAGTCCACGAGATACTGAAAACCCCGGCCCCGTCTTCTCGCGTCTAATATATATATAATAATAGCCCTGACCGAGAAAGCAGGATGGCCATCAATCAACCTGGGAGGGGGAGGAGGTACCTCTGGACGGCTCAGGTCACGGGATGCGACGGGCTTGAGGAGGGAAACGTGGAACGCTGGAAGAATTCTGAGAGAATCCGCAAGGCGCAGCAGAACAGAAGAAGGGTTAATGACACGGACAATAGGGTATGGACCAATGTACCTGGGCTGAAGCTTTCTGGAGTTCGTGTGGAGAGGCAGGTCCCTGGATGACAGCCACACCCACTGTCCGGGCTTGTGATCCGGGGCGGCTGAGCGATGTCTGTTAGCCAGACGTTGGTTCCGCTCCGACGTACGTGCCAAAGCAGCCCTGGTGTTTCGCCATGCCAAGCGGGCGCGGCGTAGATGGGTGGACACGGAAGGGACAGCAGACTCCGCCTCCAAAGAAGGAAATTTAGGGGGCTTGAACCGTAGGTCGCATGAAACGGGGAGAGGCCTGTTGCAGAGCTGATAAGAGTGTTGCGGGAACACTCAATCCATGGCAAGTTGAAAGCCCGAGAGGCGGGTTGCTGGTGGCACACATAGGGGATGGCAGCTTCCAAGTTCTGGTTGGCCCGCTCAATCTGGCCATTAGTCTGGGGGTGGTACCCGGAGGACAAGATAGGCGATGCCCCCAGTGCCTTGCAGAAGGCTTTCCACACGGCCGATGAAAACTGAGGACCCCAAGGGATTCAAAGGTGGAGTCCAATAGAGGTAGTGGATCTTTGTTCTTGACTGTAATATCATTGAGAGCGCGGAAATCTATACACGGGCGAAGGGAGTGATCCACCGCTAAAGGTGAAGGAGAGGGTCGTATAAGATCTAACGCGAGGGAGGTGTAGATATTCTCTTCGAGCGCCGCCCTCTCCAACCGAGAAAGATTATATAGGCGCGATGTAGGCAGCGCTGCCCCAGGCAGTAGATTTAGGCCGCAGTCATATGGTCGGTGAGGAGGAAGAGAACGAGCGCGATCCTTACTGAAAAAACCTCCCGGAGGTCGTGGTAGTCTGGGGGGACCGCAGAAAGATCTATTGCTTCGGGCGGGGCTGAGCGAGAGGAGGCGGAGCTAGAGCGAGCTGCTTTAAGACAATGTGTGTGGCAAAATACGCTCCAATTTACTATGGCAGATTTAGCCCAATCGATCTGAGGGTTATGTTTAACAGGCCACATAAGCCCCAAAACGATGGGGTGGAACGAGAGGGAATAACAAAGAATCTCGTGAATTCCTGGTGATTACCCGACAAACAGAGAGAGAGGAAATCGGTTTGAAGGGTAACGTTGGCAAGATTACGCCCATCGAGTTAGCGAACAACTTTAGTGGTATGGACTGGAGTAACTGGTATCGCATAACGTTTAACAAGCACCTTATCTATAAAACTGTCATCCGCCCCAGAGACAATAAAAGAAACAATGTCCATGTCCTGATTTCCCCAGGAAAGCGTACCTGGGAGTTGTAGGCGGCCAACCCCCGGCGCCGGTGGAGCGGGACGGGGCACCTCCACAGGGTGGCCCTGACGATTGATGCCGGCTGCTGGGGAGCGAAGTCGGCCGGGGCGGATAGGGCAGCGAGCGCTGAGGTGATCAGCTTCGCCGCAGTATAAGCAGAGGTTCTGCCAATGGCTCTGACTCCTTCCCGCCGGCGTGAGTCGGCCTCCCCCCAGTTGCAAGGGTTCGTCACCATTGATGAGAGGAGCGAGGTCTGCGGGAATACTGTCTGGACGAGCCGCGGCTTGGGCCTGACAGGTGGGAAATGACAAAGGCGACTCGAGCGCAATCCGAGTGGTAGGCTGCCACTTGTAACTCAAAGTGCATGATTAGAGACAGGTGTGTCCAGCAGCTCTGCCTCCAGCTGGCCTAGAAGGATCTGGAAATATCACATAAGGAGAAGTCAGGAAAAGGAATAGGAGCGTGCATGTGACAACATACAGTACTACCCAGAAAATTTGACTATCCTGAAAAGGTTCTTGTATTTCTGCAATTCAACTTAAAAGGTGAATTTGACATATTATATATCATTCGGGATGAGCAATGAGATATGAGATGACATATCTCATATAATTAAATAATATGCAAAGTTTTTTTTCTTTGCATTTTGTAGATCAGGTCTTGCAGCTTAAAAAAAAATTCTAATTTTCTGAGTTTGTGGGTTTGTGGTTCTTATAAGTTTAAAATCTTAATCTGGAAAGTTCCAACAAGGAACTGCTTGAGATATGTCAATTTGCGTGTAATGGCTCAATAAAATGGTTTAATCTTTTATGTCAAATTGCCAAAATAAAACAACTTTTTCTCGATATTCTAATTTTAGTAGTGTATAATGCTACAATAATATTGCTGTAAATGGAACACATATTTTAGGTTTTTTGGGGTCTTTATCATCACAAAAACCCGTTTTATGGCAGCAGAGCTGGAGGTAGCAGAGATGAAGATGCTGAGGTTCTCTTTGGGTGTGACCAGGATGGACAGGATCAGGAATGAGCACATCAGAGGCACAGCACATGTTAGAGGTTTCGGAGATAAAGTCAGAGAGGCCAGACTGAGATGGTACGAACATGTCCAGAGTAGGCGATGGACCATAGTGAGAGACGGGTGCCTAACGGTGTCATTTCAGGAGGTGTGTAAATGTGATGGGAGTGGCTCCGTCCTCACATACCACCCATAGTACTCGGTTGATTTGGTTAAGTTTGGTCATATTTTTTCATTGCACTTGAAAATAAACATTAGATCTCATCTCGTTCTTGCGGACCCAGTCTCATGAGTCTTGTGGCACCCTTACCCACTAGTATTGATCCAAATTACGTTATAAATTGTCTAGGAAACGGTCCTGGAAATTGATTTCAAGAAGAAAGTGAGAACCCCGATTGTGGCTGCAACTTTTAATAATAAATAATATCTGTTCATGATGCGTTCCCTGCCATTAGTTGATAAATACTCCTAAAACACCAACTTTGTGGTTTGCATAGGTTCCCATTTAGGTAATAAAGTGTATAGACCCAAGACCTAAATGATTCATGGCAACCTTTTCCATAATTTATCATTAATCACAACCCATTGGCCTGGAATGTATTAATAGTGAAAATGGATAGCCGCTATAACCATAGACTAATTCGTATCTTAAGTCATCATTGGCACATTGCTCACTCGGCCAAGCTCTGGGTGTACGGGGGCGGGAATAATGCAACGCAACAACAAATTATCCGTGCGTTTCAATGGGAATGTTTGGACACGACGGCCACAATATGCATTTGCCTGAAGAACTTAAAGGGGCTGGGGTCTTTTATTGGAGTTGTCACATATTGTGGCTAATCATTTGGAGCGCCTTTAAGATTAGCGCTAATGCATTTCCACCCTCCCGGCCCAGCATAGCCCCACGGGGCATCTTCAGTCGTGTTTTGCTCGTTTCCAATAGTCCTCACAAGCTTCGCTAATAATAAAACTGTATAATTCATGGATAACTGCCACTCTGGTTTCGTACGTGAAAGAACTACTGTAGTGAGCCGAGTGTAAGATTTTTCCATAGAAAACGAGTCTCTAGCTGTAATTTTATTATTATTTTCATTAACGGATCCATACGCTTGCAGTATGTCTCAGAAGCCGTGAATTTTCAGCGGGTCAAAGTAGCAGACAGACAGCATTTTGTTCTGGAACGTTTACAAAGTTGGTTACGTAATATGTCAGAAGTTTCTCAACCAAGTAGTTACTTTATTACTTTATTTGTTTTTACTGCCTTAGGTCCCATGCCGGTCTTTATATTTATACCGAATCATAGAAGACAAGCTGCAATGATCAATGACGCAATATCATCAAGCTATATAATATTATGAATGAAATACTATTAGAGCCTAAACCTGCGTGTGACTTTGCGTGGTTCTTTCCTGATGTGTGATATTACATTTTGGAGTATTGAATAGTGATGGTCGAGTATTCACGGAGTCGTTCAAAACATGCATGTTTTCTACCAAACGGGACTCGCGGGTATTTCTCTCTGTTAACTCGTTCACTTACCTTGAATGGTAAAGGAAACATGGCGTTCATTGTGCAACTGTTACCCTAACTTTTTGTGTGTATTCTATGTATGTGAAAAAAGCAACAGATCTCCTTGCCACAAATACTCTCCTTTGCATTTGTTGGTCCTGTCTGAGCTGCTCGCTCGCTAGGTGACTAAAGGTTACCTTTCACAAGTAAGGCCAAAAAACTACTTTGGATTGCATTTGGCCATTATAACCTCACTTTATGAACAGATTTTGACTTTGACTTGACTTTGGGGCATAACACTGTGGATTCCCGTGGTGAAACCAGCTTTGTAACAACTTTGTAGAAAGCTCCTTTATTAACCCTTTCATGGACAGTGGTCACTACAGTGGACCGCTATTCAAAAGTTGTTTCAAAAGTAAAAGTAATAACACTGGAGAAAAAAATCCTGACTCAAAAAAACTTGTGTCATTAAAAGGAATCAAGTTTCCCATCACTAGTATTACAGATATATCCCTTACTACCCGCTTGCATAACCAGCAAGGTAGGACTTTAGCTGTGTTGTGGTAGGAGTTTCTGACTGTATGAGAAGTAGGGATGAACCGGATACTCGTTATAGACGTTATAGACGTTAATAGCCGGGGGGCTATTAATAAGCCCACCCCAGCTTGCCGCCTCGCCCCTGCAGCAACTCCAGAGTAGAACGAGGTTCAGCCCCTCTCAAAGAATTTGGTTCCAGAGCCCAAACTGTGGGTTGAGGTGAGTCCAACTATATCCAGTCGGAATGTCTCCACCTCTTCCACAAGCTCGGACTCCTTCCCCACCAGAGAAGTGACATTCCAAACCGCCAAAGACCAGGTCGCCCGGACACCCGCCCTCGACCACTGCCCAAATTCCATGTCACCGGACCCTTATGCTTGCCTTGGGGGGAGCTCCCGTGCTGCTTCTTCGGGCTGGGCCCGGCCAGGACCCATGGGTGACGGCCTGGCCAACAGGCGCTTGCCTGCGAGTCCCTCCCCCAGGTCCGGCTCCAGGGTGAGGCTCCGGTGTCCCACGTCCGGGCGAGGTGCGGTCCCTCCTCTTAGTTTTAATCATAAGGGTCTTCTGATACCTTTATTGAAAACAGAAAAAAAGTCAGTCAAAACAGGCATTTTAAAACCATATAATAGATGACGCTGAAAGTGGAACATCCATCCATCCATCTATCCATTTTCTTCCGCTTATCCGAGGTCAGGTCGCAGGGAGCGGCAGCCTAAGCAGGGAAGCCCAGACGTCCCTCTCCTTAGCCACTTCGTCCAGCTCTTCCCGACGAATGCCGAGGCATAGTATAGTCTCTCCAGCGTGTCCTGGGTCTTCCCCGAGCCCTCCTACCCGTTGGACTTGCCCTGAACACCTCCCAAGGGAGGTGTCCGGGAGGCATCCTAACCAGATGCCCGGGCCACCTCATCTGGCTCCTCTCAATGCGGAGGAGCTGCGGTTCTACTCCGAGTCTCTCCCGGATGACAATGCTTCTCACCCTATCTCTAAGGGTGTGCCCAGCCACCCTGTGGAGAAAACTCATTTCGGCCGCTTGTACCCGCGATCCTGTCCTTTTGGTCACTACCCAAATCTCATGACCATAGGTGAGGGTAGGAACGTAGATCGACCGGTAAATTGAGAGCTTTGCCATTTGGGTCAGCTCTCTCTTCACCCTGACAGACCGGTGCAAAGTCCGCATCACTGCAGACGCTGCACCAATCCGCCTGTCCATCTCACGTTCCATCCTTCCCTCACTCGTGAACAAGACCCCGAGGTATTTAAAATCCTCCACTTGAGGCAGGACCTCATCCCCGACCCAGAGATGGCACTCCACCCTTTTCCGGGCGAGAACCATGGACTCAGATTTGGAGGTGCTGATTCTCATCCCAGCCGCTTCACACTCAGCTGTGAACCGATCCAGTGAGAATTGAAGGTCACTGCTCGATGAAGCCAGCAGGACCACGTCATCTGCAAAAAGCACAGACTGAATCCTGTGGCCACCAAACTGAAACCCCTCAACGCCCTGGCTGCGCCTAGAAATTCTGTCCATGAAAGTAATGAACAGAATCGGTGACAAAGGGCAGCCCTGGCAGAGTCCAACTCTCACTGGAAACGGGTCCGACTTATTGCCGGCAATGCGAAACAAACTCTGACACCGGTCATACAGGGAATGAACTGCCTGGATTATGTGGTCCGATACCCCATATTCTCGGAGCACTCCCACCAGTATTCCCCGAAGAACACAGTCGAACGCCTTCTCCAAGTTTGGAGCTGTTAATATATACAAGTATATACAACAATGTTGTATTTTTTATATTTCTTTCAATAAAATACAGTAACAGCGTGCATTTTTCAGACGTGGAAATGGTGATTAATTATGATTAATTAAATTGAAAACTGATCAATCTGATGAAAAGTTTTACACACTTGACAGCTTCAATTAATACGGGTTAACAATCACAACACAGCAGTATCCGAAGTACAAAAATACATACAACCATCAATAAAGCCTCTTTCCTAGGACATAACACTGTCCGTGGTGTGCGTGAGAAAGTAGTGACAGTCGCGAAAGAAACACATCAAACTCTCGCTGACCACATGGTCAAACAAGATATATTACACAGCAGAACCAATGTTGGAATGGCAGCAAAGAGCAAAAAAAAGCAACAAAAACCTAAAATGAAACGTAGCATAGCATAGTTAGTTTTAAAGCGCAATCAGAGGTAAATAAAGCCCCTGGACGCTGACCATGGTGGCTTGTTGGGCTTCTAAAAGCTAAAAGCTGACGGGTACCGGCAGGCCAAGCGAGTTTGGTCAGTTTCATGCTTCTGGGTGGATTGCACCCTCCAGTTTGGGAGCGAGGTCAGGTCCCTGATGGATGAGTCTTGGGGTCTTGTTCACATGTGAGGAGCCCGCATGGGCGGAAGAAAATGGATGGGCGGGTGAATGAATGTTGACCACTTCAAAGGGCAGCTACTGCCATCTTGAGCAACTTTTTCTTGAAGATTAATGAAGTATCTTAGCAATCTACTCAAGCAACCACATCAGGAGGTTGCCTACAGCCATACTAGTTATTTGTAGATTATTTGCATTTGTAAACCACACACCCGGTGAATAAACGTTGCAGAAAACAGCCAAGTAGGCCCTAATGTCTGCTGAAGTCCAATTAGGTAGATGGATGTCTTGCATTATGACTTTGCTTGCAACTCGCGGTGTTTGACTTGAGACTCGACACTATCCCGGCATTTTGTATCATCCCCGCTCACCCACGCGCTCTTTAAGGCTTCATTATTCAGCAAACACGTCGAAAGTTTTAACTAACGGATCTGAGCGCTGTCAAGTCGCTGCCTTTCACCGAGAAAATGAAGTGTCATGTAAGTACGGTCCTCTCAACTCCTGTGACTTTGGCAGCAGCGTCTCTCCTTGACTGACGCAGGAGCGAGCGATACGGCTCCATCAGAGAGCGGCGCTTGACAGTTTGATTTGACAGGCCTCTTCAAAACCAATATACTCCTTGTTCCTGACACTACATCAGCGTGACAAGAGGCGGGGGTGCGGAGGGGGAAAAAGTCGATAACGACACCCGTGTACATACACATCAGTGCAAAACAGCACAGCAACATATACTTGTGTGTCACCTAGTTGTATGTCTTCTCTCTGACTGAGCGTGTATCTCATTCAGTTTGTGTATATACACTTCATATACACATTAATGAAGTGTGAACCTATGCAAGGACAGCCCCCAAGTCTCTGTCAACCTAAACAAAACCACAATATGATACATATTTTTTCACTACCCTGATTTTACTACCCTTACAGCGACAGCTGAAGTATGAAATGCTTTGCTGGAGCATATTTTGTGGAATTTCCTGTTTTTTTCTGTTTCGTCCCCCTGCTGTGTGAATTACAAATTAGTTCATTTTTCCTTCGACGTACGTGTAACTGAAGTTGGCTTAGCAGGTTTGAAAAATGTGTTTTTTTCCCACCAAGCCGGCTTAGGAATTTGTGATTTCTTGTTTTTGTTATTCATTAAGTGCTATTTAAGTCTTTATGCATACTAATCCTGCACTAATGTACACTAAGATCCGCATCGTCAGGGCTGCCACGGCTCCTGAAAACCTGGAAAATGGTTGACCAATTATCCCGTCATAGAAGATATGTGAGAAATGTAAAAAAGGTCAAACGTCCTGCAAATGGTGAAGCTATCAGGGGAAGTTATTTATCCTTGCTAAGTCAAACGGGTTAAATGTTGGGCGCATGCATGTGTGCCGCCACCTTATCTCCTGGGCAGCATTAGGCAGCACATCTCTGCCTCTAGCCGGCACAGCGCCCTACGTGACGATCAAAAGTGCATTTCCTCTTCTTGCAGTTCTGCAACACGGTGCTTCCCGCTGACGTTGTTGCTTTACCTTTCAGTCTCTGGTTGAGGACTAGACGCAACTAGTAACTGCGTTAAAAAGGGTTGCTACAAAGTCTTGCTAGATTCAAAGGTAACAATATTTATTGTTCAGAAATATGTTCCCACGTTAAAAAAGTAGAAAGAAAAATTCCTGGTGGAAATCTTGATGGACATGCCGTGTGTGCTGTGAACCACTTAAATGCGCTTAGGAGGCCGTACATCATGCCATTGCTGTATATATACAGCATATGAGGAAATTAGCTAAAATGCTAACATGGCAACAGGTAAAATGCTAACACCTAGTTAGCAATCAACATACATCGAAACTTCCAAATAAGTTCTAATGTCTCCCTATATCATGAAATGTGTGTATTAGTCTTTAAATATAAGGAAATGAGCTAAAATGCTAACACGCTAACTGGTAAAATGCAACACCTAGCTAGAGAGCAAAATACACCGAAACTTCCAAATAAGTTCTAATGTCTCCCTATATCATGAAATGTGTGCATTAGGCTTTAAATATAAGGAAATCAGCTAAAATGCTAACACCTAGCTAGAAAGCAATATACACCAAAACCAGCAAGGCAGTTATATAGTGCCCCAATTTCAAGAAATGTCTGTATTAGCCTTTAACTAGCTAGATAGCAATATACACCAATACCACCGAGGCAGTTATATAGTGCCCTAATATCATGACATGCCTGTATTAGCTTGTGAATATAAGGAAATGAGCTAAAATGCTAACACGCTAACAGGTAAAAAGCAAACACCTAGCTAGATAGCAATATACATCGAAATTTCCAAATAAGTTTTAATGTTTCCCTATATCATGAAATGTGTGTATTAGTCTTCAAATGTAAGGAAATTAGCTAAAATGCTAACACGCTAACAGGTAAAATGCTAACACCTAGTTAGCTAGCAATATACATCGAAACTTCCAAATAAGATCTAATGTCTTCCTATATCATGAAATGTGTGTATTAGTCTTCAAATATAAGGAAATTAGCTAAAATGCTAACACACTAACAGGTAAAATGCAACACCTAGCTAGAGAGCAATATACATTAAAACTTCCAAATAAGTTCTATTGTCTCCCTATATCATGAAATGTGTGTATTACTCGTTAAATGCAGCTGTCACTGGCTGCTCCGCATAGCATGTCCATAATAAATCACACTACAGCGTAAATGAAAATGAACTCGGTAATTTTTCCGGCGTCATTACATTGCCGTGTATCTTATCTCTCGCGGCCAAACAGGCACTCTGTGCATTGTCTCAGCACCTAGACGTTGTCATAGAACAAGTTCGAACAGAGTGAGCTCGCTTATCAGTCATACAGTTGCTTTGGCTCTGTGGGGGAGGTGGGATCATTTACTACTATTGTATTTACTATTTACTATTGTATTTACTATTTACTATTGTGTTTACTATTTACTATTTACTATTGTATTTACTAACACTATCCTTTATAATATATACCGTCACGCGGCGATGAGGTGTGTGTCTGAACCCCCAGATGCAGAGGCGAAGAGGTAGGTGAGTTTCAACAATCTTTAATGAGACAAGGGTGGCAACAAAAGGTGATGGTGAAAAAACTGCACCATGAACAAAAACATAGAACCTGGTGGAAACAGGGAACTGCTGGAGACACATGGAGAGGTGGGCGGAAGATACAGCTCACGAGACGTAGACTTGGGTTAGAGGTTGAATAATCCGGCGTCTCCCAGCAGACAGCACTCATCTTAAATAGGGGGCCTGATTGGAGACAGGTGTGTCCAGCAGCTCCGCCTCCAGCCGGCCGAGAAGGATCTGGAAAGATCACATAAGGAGAAGGCAGGGTAACTAAGGCAGAATAGGAGTGTGCACGTGACAGTACCCACCCCCCTTAGAAAAGGTTGCCCCCTGGTGGCCTACCTGGCTTTTCCGGGAAGCGTTTGTAAAAACAGAGTGGGGTCTAAAATGAAAGCGCGAGAGACCCAGGAACGGTCTTCAGGGCCGTACCACTCCCAGTCCACGAGATACTGAAAACCCCGGCCCCGTCTTCTCGCGTCTAATATATATATAATAATAGCCCTGACCGAGAAAGCAGGATGGCCATCAATCAACCTGGGAGGGGGAGGAGGTACCTCTGGACGGCTCAGGTCACGGGATGCGACGGGCTTGAGGAGGGAAACGTGGAACGCTGGAAGAATTCTGAGAGAATCCGCAAGGCGCAGCAGAACAGAAGAAGGGTTAATGACACGGACAATAGGGTATGGACCAATGTACCTGGGCTGAAGCTTTCTGGAGTTCGTGTGGAGAGGCAGGTCCCTGGATGACAGCCACACCCACTGTCCGGGCTTGTGATCCGGGGCGGCTGAGCGATGTCTGTTAGCCAGACGTTGGTTCCGCTCCGACGTACGTGCCAAAGCAGCCCTGGTGTTTCGCCATGCCAAGCGGGCGCGGCGTAGATGGGTGGACACGGAAGGGACAGCAGACTCCGCCTCCAAAGAAGGAAATTTAGGGGGCTTGAACCGTAGGTCGCATGAAACGGGGAGAGGCCTGTTGCAGAGCTGATAAGAGTGTTGCGGGAACACTCAATCCATGGCAAGTTGAAAGCCCGAGAGGCGGGTTGCTGGTGGCACACATAGGGGATGGCAGCTTCCAAGTTCTGGTTGGCCCGCTCAATCTGGCCATTAGTCTGGGGGTGGTACCCGGAGGACAAGATAGGCGATGCCCCCAGTGCCTTGCAGAAGGCTTTCCACACGGCCGATGAAAACTGAGGACCCCAAGGGATTCAAAGGTGGAGTCCAATAGAGGTAGTGGATCTTTGTTCTTGACTGTAATATCATTGAGAGCGCGGAAATCTATACACGGGCGAAGGGAGTGATCCACCGCTAAAGGTGAAGGAGAGGGTCGTATAAGATCTAACGCGAGGGAGGTGTAGATATTCTCTTCGAGCGCCGCCCTCTCCAACCGAGAAAGATTATATAGGCGCGATGTAGGCAGCGCTGCCCCAGGCAGTAGATTTAGGCCGCAGTCATATGGTCGGTGAGGAGGAAGAGAACGAGCGCGATCCTTACTGAAAAAACCTCCCGGAGGTCGTGGTAGTCTGGGGGGACCGCAGAAAGATCTATTGCTTCGGGCGGGGCTGAGCGAGAGGAGGCGGAGCTAGAGCGAGCTGCTTTAAGACAATGTGTGTGGCAAAATACGCTCCAATTTACTATGGCAGATTTAGCCCAATCGATCTGAGGGTTATGTTTAACAGGCCACATAAGCCCCAAAACGATGGGGTGGAACGAGAGGGAATAACAAAGAATCTCGTGAATTCCTGGTGATTACCCGACAAACAGAGAGAGAGGAAATCGGTTTGAAGGGTAACGTTGGCAAGATTACGCCCATCGAGTTAGCGAACAACTTTAGTGGTATGGACTGGAGTAACTGGTATCGCATAACGTTTAACAAGCACCTTATCTATAAAACTGTCATCCGCCCCAGAGACAATAAAAGAAACAATGTCCATGTCCTGATTTCCCCAGGAAAGCGTACCTGGGAGTTGTAGGCGGCCAACCCCCGGCGCCGGTGGAGCGGGACGGGGCACCTCCACAGGGTGGCCCTGACGATTGATGCCGGCTGCTGGGGAGCGAAGTCGGCCGGGGCGGATAGGGCAGCGAGCGCTGAGGTGATCAGCTTCGCCGCAGTATAAGCAGAGGTTCTGCCAATGGCTCTGACTCCTTCCCGCCGGCGTGAGTCGGCCTCCCCCCAGTTGCAAGGGTTCGTCACCATTGATGAGAGGAGCGAGGTCTGCGGGAATACTGTCTGGACGAGCCGCGGCTTGGGCCTGACAGGTGGGAAATGACAAAGGCGACTCGAGCGCAATCCGAGTGGTAGGCTGCCACTTGTAACTCAAAGTGCATGATTAGAGACAGGTGTGTCCAGCAGCTCTGCCTCCAGCTGGCCTAGAAGGATCTGGAAATATCACATAAGGAGAAGTCAGGAAAAGGAATAGGAGCGTGCATGTGACAACATACAGTACTACCCAGAAAATTTGACTATCCTGAAAAGGTTCTTGTATTTCTGCAATTCAACTTAAAAGGTGAATTTGACATATTATATATCATTCGGGATGAGCAATGAGATATGAGATGACATATCTCATATAATTAAATAATATGCAAAGTTTTTTTTCTTTGCATTTTGTAGATCAGGTCTTGCAGCTTAAAAAAAAATTCTAATTTTCTGAGTTTGTGGGTTTGTGGTTCTTATAAGTTTAAAATCTTAATCTGGAAAGTTCCAACAAGGAACTGCTTGAGATATGTCAATTTGCGTGTAATGGCTCAATAAAATGGTTTAATCTTTTATGTCAAATTGCCAAAATAAAACAACTTTTTCTCGATATTCTAATTTTAGTAGTGTATAATGCTACAATAATATTGCTGTAAATGGAACACATATTTTAGGTTTTTTGGGGTCTTTATCATCACAAAAACCCGTTTTATGGCAGCAGAGCTGGAGGTAGCAGAGATGAAGATGCTGAGGTTCTCTTTGGGTGTGACCAGGATGGACAGGATCAGGAATGAGCACATCAGAGGCACAGCACATGTTAGAGGTTTCGGAGATAAAGTCAGAGAGGCCAGACTGAGATGGTACGAACATGTCCAGAGTAGGCGATGGACCATAGTGAGAGACGGGTGCCTAACGGTGTCATTTCAGGAGGTGTGTAAATGTGATGGGAGTGGCTCCGTCCTCACATACCACCCATAGTACTCGGTTGATTTGGTTAAGTTTGGTCATATTTTTTCATTGCACTTGAAAATAAACATTAGATCTCATCTCGTTCTTGCGGACCCAGTCTCATGAGTCTTGTGGCACCCTTACCCACTAGTATTGATCCAAATTACGTTATAAATTGTCTAGGAAACGGTCCTGGAAATTGATTTCAAGAAGAAAGTGAGAACCCCGATTGTGGCTGCAACTTTTAATAATAAATAATATCTGTTCATGATGCGTTCCCTGCCATTAGTTGATAAATACTCCTAAAACACCAACTTTGTGGTTTGCATAGGTTCCCATTTAGGTAATAAAGTGTATAGACCCAAGACCTAAATGATTCATGGCAACCTTTTCCATAATTTATCATTAATCACAACCCATTGGCCTGGAATGTATTAATAGTGAAAATGGATAGCCGCTATAACCATAGACTAATTCGTATCTTAAGTCATCATTGGCACATTGCTCACTCGGCCAAGCTCTGGGTGTACGGGGGCGGGAATAATGCAACGCAACAACAAATTATCCGTGCGTTTCAATGGGAATGTTTGGACACGACGGCCACAATATGCATTTGCCTGAAGAACTTAAAGGGGCTGGGGTCTTTTATTGGAGTTGTCACATATTGTGGCTAATCATTTGGAGCGCCTTTAAGATTAGCGCTAATGCATTTCCACCCTCCCGGCCCAGCATAGCCCCACGGGGCATCTTCAGTCGTGTTTTGCTCGTTTCCAATAGTCCTCACAAGCTTCGCTAATAATAAAACTGTATAATTCATGGATAACTGCCACTCTGGTTTCGTACGTGAAAGAACTACTGTAGTGAGCCGAGTGTAAGATTTTTCCATAGAAAACGAGTCTCTAGCTGTAATTTTATTATTATTTTCATTAACGGATCCATACGCTTGCAGTATGTCTCAGAAGCCGTGAATTTTCAGCGGGTCAAAGTAGCAGACAGACAGCATTTTGTTCTGGAACGTTTACAAAGTTGGTTACGTAATATGTCAGAAGTTTCTCAACCAAGTAGTTACTTTATTACTTTATTTGTTTTTACTGCCTTAGGTCCCATGCCGGTCTTTATATTTATACCGAATCATAGAAGACAAGCTGCAATGATCAATGACGCAATATCATCAAGCTATATAATATTATGAATGAAATACTATTAGAGCCTAAACCTGCGTGTGACTTTGCGTGGTTCTTTCCTGATGTGTGATATTACATTTTGGAGTATTGAATAGTGATGGTCGAGTATTCACGGAGTCGTTCAAAACATGCATGTTTTCTACCAAACGGGACTCGCGGGTATTTCTCTCTGTTAACTCGTTCACTTACCTTGAATGGTAAAGGAAACATGGCGTTCATTGTGCAACTGTTACCCTAACTTTTTGTGTGTATTCTATGTATGTGAAAAAAGCAACAGATCTCCTTGCCACAAATACTCTCCTTTGCATTTGTTGGTCCTGTCTGAGCTGCTCGCTCGCTAGGTGACTAAAGGTTACCTTTCACAAGTAAGGCCAAAAAACTACTTTGGATTGCATTTGGCCATTATAACCTCACTTTATGAACAGATTTTGACTTTGACTTGACTTTGGGGCATAACACTGTGGATTCCCGTGGTGAAACCAGCTTTGTAACAACTTTGTAGAAAGCTCCTTTATTAACCCTTTCATGGACAGTGGTCACTACAGTGGACCGCTATTCAAAAGTTGTTTCAAAAGTAAAAGTAATAACACTGGAGAAAAAAATCCTGACTCAAAAAAACTTGTGTCATTAAAAGGAATCAAGTTTCCCATCACTAGTATTACAGATATATCCCTTACTACCCGCTTGCATAACCAGCAAGGTAGGACTTTAGCTGTGTTGTGGTAGGAGTTTCTGACTGTATGAGAAGTAGGGATGAACCGGATACTCGTTATAGACGTTATAGACGTTAATAGCCGGGGGGCTATTAATAAGCCCACCCCAGCTTGCCGCCTCGCCCCTGCAGCAACTCCAGAGTAGAACGAGGTTCAGCCCCTCTCAAAGAATTTGGTTCCAGAGCCCAAACTGTGGGTTGAGGTGAGTCCAACTATATCCAGTCGGAATGTCTCCACCTCTTCCACAAGCTCGGACTCCTTCCCCACCAGAGAAGTGACATTCCAAACCGCCAAAGACCAGGTCGCCCGGACACCCGCCCTCGACCACTGCCCAAATTCCATGTCACCGGACCCTTATGCTTGCCTTGGGGGGAGCTCCCGTGCTGCTTCTTCGGGCTGGGCCCGGCCAGGACCCATGGGTGACGGCCTGGCCAACAGGCGCTTGCCTGCGAGTCCCTCCCCCAGGTCCGGCTCCAGGGTGAGGCTCCGGTGTCCCACGTCCGGGCGAGGTGCGGTCCCTCCTCTTAGTTTTAATCATAAGGGTCTTCTGATACCTTTATTGAAAACAGAAAAAAAGTCAGTCAAAACAGGCATTTTAAAACCATATAATAGATGACGCTGAAAGTGGAACATCCATCCATCCATCTATCCATTTTCTTCCGCTTATCCGAGGTCAGGTCGCAGGGAGCGGCAGCCTAAGCAGGGAAGCCCAGACGTCCCTCTCCTTAGCCACTTCGTCCAGCTCTTCCCGACGAATGCCGAGGCATAGTATAGTCTCTCCAGCGTGTCCTGGGTCTTCCCCGAGCCCTCCTACCCGTTGGACTTGCCCTGAACACCTCCCAAGGGAGGTGTCCGGGAGGCATCCTAACCAGATGCCCGGGCCACCTCATCTGGCTCCTCTCAATGCGGAGGAGCTGCGGTTCTACTCCGAGTCTCTCCCGGATGACAATGCTTCTCACCCTATCTCTAAGGGTGTGCCCAGCCACCCTGTGGAGAAAACTCATTTCGGCCGCTTGTACCCGCGATCCTGTCCTTTTGGTCACTACCCAAATCTCATGACCATAGGTGAGGGTAGGAACGTAGATCGACCGGTAAATTGAGAGCTTTGCCATTTGGGTCAGCTCTCTCTTCACCCTGACAGACCGGTGCAAAGTCCGCATCACTGCAGACGCTGCACCAATCCGCCTGTCCATCTCACGTTCCATCCTTCCCTCACTCGTGAACAAGACCCCGAGGTATTTAAAATCCTCCACTTGAGGCAGGACCTCATCCCCGACCCAGAGATGGCACTCCACCCTTTTCCGGGCGAGAACCATGGACTCAGATTTGGAGGTGCTGATTCTCATCCCAGCCGCTTCACACTCAGCTGTGAACCGATCCAGTGAGAATTGAAGGTCACTGCTCGATGAAGCCAGCAGGACCACGTCATCTGCAAAAAGCACAGACTGAATCCTGTGGCCACCAAACTGAAACCCCTCAACGCCCTGGCTGCGCCTAGAAATTCTGTCCATGAAAGTAATGAACAGAATCGGTGACAAAGGGCAGCCCTGGCAGAGTCCAACTCTCACTGGAAACGGGTCCGACTTATTGCCGGCAATGCGAAACAAACTCTGACACCGGTCATACAGGGAATGAACTGCCTGGATTATGTGGTCCGATACCCCATATTCTCGGAGCACTCCCACCAGTATTCCCCGAAGAACACAGTCGAACGCCTTCTCCAAGTCCACAAAACACATGTAGACTGGTTGGGCAAACTCCCATGCACCCTCAAGGACCCTGCCGAGAGTATAGAGCTGGTCCACAGTTCCACAACCAGGACGAAAACCACACTGCTCCTCCTGAATCCGAGATTCGACTACCCGGCAGGTCCTCCTCTCCAGAACCCCTGAATAGACCTTACCGGGAAGGCTGAGGAGTGTAGTCCCACGATAGTTAGAACACACCCTCCGGCCCCCCTTCTTGAAAAGCGGGACCAAGACCCCGGTCTGCCAGTCCAGGGGCACCAACCCCGATGTCCACGCGCTGCTGCAAAGTCGTGTCAACCAAAACACGCCCACAGCATCCAGGGCCTTAAGGAACTCCGGGCGGATCTCATCCACCTCCAGGGCCTTTGCCACTAAGGAGCTTTCAGAGTCTCAGAGTCCACAGGCACTGCTTCTTTGTTGGAAGACGTGTCAGTGGGATTGAGTAGGTCTTCAAAGCATTCCCCCCACTGGTACACAGCATCTCGAGTCGAGGTCAGCAGCACAACGTCCCCACCATACACGGTGTTGACTGTGCACTGCTTCCCCCTCCTGAGACGCCGGATGGTGAACCAGAATCTCTTTGAAGCCATCCGGAAGTTGTTTTCCATGGCCTCTCCAAACTCCTCCTATGTCCGAGTTTTTGCCTCAGTGACTGCCAGAGCCGCAGACCGCTTGGCCTGCCGGTACCTGTCAGCTTCCTCTAGAGTCAAATGGGCCCAAAACGGCCTGATGGGACTCTTTCTTTAGCTTGACAGCATCCCTCACCACTGGTGTCCACCAACAGGTTCTGGGAATACCGCCACGACAGGCACCGACCATCTTACATCCACAGCTCCTGTCAGCCGCATCGACCATGGAGGCACGAAACATCGCTCACTCGGACTCAATGTCCGCTGCCTCCTTCGGAACTTCGTCAAAGCTCTCCCGCAGGTGGGAGTTGAAACTCCTGCTGACAGGGAACTCTGCCAGGCGTTACCAGCAGACCCTCACAATGCGTTTGGTTCTGCCAGGTCTGACCGGCATCCTCCCCCACCATCGGAACCAACCCACCACCAGGTAGTGATCGGTTGACAGCTCCACCGCTCTCTTCACCCGAGTGTCCAAAACATGTGGCCGCAAGTCCGACGACACAACCACAAAGTCAATCATCGAACTGCGGGGCAGAGTGTCCTGGTGCCAAGTGCACATGTGGACACCCTTATGCTTGAACATGGTGTTCGTTATAGACAATCCTGCACGAGTACAGAAGTCCAATAACAAAACACCGCTCGGGTTAAGATCAGCTGTGCCGTTCCTCCCAATCACACCTCTCCAGGTCTCACTGTCGCAGCCAACATGAGCGTTGAAGTCACCCAGTAGAACAAGGAAATCCCCCAAGGGAGCACTCTCTAGTACTTCCTCTAAGAACTCGAAAAAGGGTGCGTATTCTGAACTGCTGTTTGGGGCATAAGCACAAACAACAGTCAGGGCCTGTCCCCCCACCCGAAGGCGTAGGGAAACTACCCTCTCGCTTACTGGGTTAAACTCCAAGCCCCATGGGTGCAGGCCCGGCCACCAGACGCTCGCCATCGTGCCCCACCTCCAGGCCTGGCTCCACAGGGGGACCCTGGTACCCACGTCCGGGCGAGGGAAAACGAAGTCCAATGTTTTCAATCATCATCAGGGTCTTTTGAGCCACTCTCTGTCTGGTCCCTCCCTTAGGACCTGTTTGTCATGGGTGACCCCACCAGGGGCATGACAGCCCCCGACAACTGAGCTCCTAAGATCATTGGGACACGCAAACTCCTCCACCACGATAAGGTGGCTCAGGGGAGGAGGAAAGTGGAACTACTTGGCCACATTCGTTCTGAGTAAATAATAAATAAAGTGCAGCTCTCTGTGCAATCTATTGTGGCTAATCCTGCAACGACAAAATAAATATTTTCTTAGCGAAAAAAACTGCAAATAAATTCAAACAAGTTTATCATTAGTAATCGGCGCTGTTGTTTAGATGGAGCCGCATTGCAAGCGTAGACCGAAACGTAACATTGCAAATTGCATGTTTACGATCCAAAAATGAAACTTGGAAATTATTCTATATTACCGGTTACTGGTTTAATGGTATACCGTGGTATGAAAAAGTCAGTTTGAAAAACACAAAAATTGTGTGTCATAGCGCAGCCATTGCTCGTCCTGTGTTATTCCTCGCAGTCGGAACTGGGATTTCATATGTTGTCAAAAGTCATTAGCAGACTTTTTTCTCTTTTCAATAAAGATATTAGTAAAAACACATTGCTGTAATTACAATACAGTAAAACCGTCAAATGGTGATATTTTTGCCCCAAGTTATCATACCGTCATCATCTCAGACCGGCCCATGTCTACTGTGGACTTACCTAGCTGGCAAACTTGTTGCTCTTTGGAGGACGGTGCAGTTTGATGAGCTCTCAGTCACGCGTCGATATCAGTATCGGCAGAAAAAACTAAATACTGTACCAGTATGACCTGATATCTCAATGTTTTAATGCCAGTATTGGCTGGTAATGTCGGTCGGTTTATAATATGGGACATCCAATATATGAGGGGACAAATGTCGAATTCATTTATTTTATTTTACACAATTTGAATCTTAAAAATGTATTTCCAAAAACTAGAAAAGAGGGGTGTCTTATATTCAGATTAAGACTGTACAGTCAACAGACTGCACTGTTATCAGAACGCAATAAAGACGGTGATATCTGTGGCATCATTTGTATACTTGAAAAACATGGCGGCTGCCGTGACCTCGTGGTGACATCTGACTGTTTTAACAAGCACACGGGTCACGCCTAACGAATTGTGTCAGGCACTCAATGTATTCTTAGTACGGACAGTTAATTCCGAGGCGAGCGTTGGTCTAACGCTCCTCGCCAGTGAGCAAACAAAGGGCCTCCTCTTCACTAATGGCCCCCGAGGCTTCACCACTATCTATTGATCCGCTGTCACCCAATTTCTCTGTGACTTATGCCCTTCTTAATTCCCATTACTGTGCACACTGAAGCCTTATCAAAGAGAACAATAGGCTTGTTGTCACCGGTGTGGGAGGGGGCACAAATATGAGCCGGCCCATAACAGAGTGAGTGCAAACTCATGACTTTCTACCGCCGGAGCCCACACGCTGACCTCTACGCTCCTGTAGGCTAGTGTGGATGCTAAGCTCAGCCGACACCGTTTGCAGACAAATCAGAAAATTACATCTAGCCTTTTCATGAAAAACAGCCCCCCTCGCTGCCCTCAAAAACACAAAGCGGCCTCTCCAGCTATAAAAATGTCCGTGTGATGGGTCTCCCCGGCGATAACTTGTAGAGTCCCCGGTTGGCCTTCCTTTCAATTATGTCTCTCTTCTCTTTTGAGACAAAGAGTAATAAAGCCATAAATTGCGTAACCGGCAGAAGGCGTGGACATTCCGTTTCTGAACTGCAGCTGAAGGTGCCATAAACCACCCGCAAAGTCACAGATAAGGATTTACAGTTGTTTGACATCACCCAGTGCCTTAAATCACCCCGATAAGAGAATTAAGAGAGATTGACTTTTATTCAGACTCTTTGCTTTGTTTAGGAGGGGAAATGTAGATTGGTGACTGTGCCTGATGTTTGTGGTGCCCTCTAGGGATTGTGCTCAAAACGCTTTGGTGTTACGATCAGTAGAAAGACGATCAATTTGTTGCTAACTTCCGTCCATTTCCTCTGCAAAATTATTTTGCTTGATAGCGGCTATGTTTAAGCATTTTTCCCCCACTAATAAAGACACACGTATTTAGCAACCTATATTTTTAATATGAAAATGTAATCTAATATGCATATCTTCTTCTTCTTCTTCTTTTCCTTTCGGCTTATCCCGTTAGGGGTCGCCACAGCGAATCAATTGCCTCCATCTAACTCTGTCTTCTGTATCCTCTTCTCTTGCGCCAACTACCTTCATGTCCTCTTTCACTACATCCATAAACCTCCTCTTTGCTCTTCCTCTAGGCCTCCTGCCTGGCAGTTCAAAACTCAGCATCCTTCTACCAACATATTCACTATCTCTCCTCTGGACATGTCCCAACCATCTCAGTCTGGCCTCTCTGACTTTATCCCCAAAACCTCTAACATGTGCTGTCCCTCTGATGTGCTCATTCCTGATCCTGTCCATCCTGGTCACACCCAAAGAGAACCTCAACATCTTCATCTCTGCTACCTCCAGCTCTGCATATGCATATATTATATGAATAAACAAAAATTATGCATAACGGGGATGAAATCCGAAGGCGTAAAAGACGCATTGCCAAGCTTGTGGTCTGGCCTTTGTCTTTTGTGTTAGCATGTGAGATGAACTTGCATTACCCAATTCATTGGGATCATTTTTGCAATTCTCGGTTACACAATCAACCGTTTATTTACAATTAACCGCATCCATATCAGATCCACTGGCCACCGATGAGAAGGAGAGGGCGGTGATAGGGACAGAGGAGGTGGTGGCCAGAAGGAGCGGGCGTGACAAAGGCAGACGGGACAGTCAATATAGATCAAAATGTATGTGCTGATTCAGATAGTTACTTTAAACACTGGTTGTTGTGATTATTAAATGGATTCAGATGTGCCTGACATTGTGTAAACCGGCCTGTGGGGTTTTGGTGACGTGTGCGCCAAAATTACCACTAGATCGGCTGCGCTTCGCCTAATGTCCGAGGGTAGACCAGGTTGAAACTGGCGAGCTTTCAGCGCACCTTCTGCGAAACCTTTTGCACAAAATCGCCACTACGCCAGGCTGAATCAGTTGGCACCTGCCACTGCTGCGCCGCCGCACCCATCTCGGCACGCCTTGGTCTACCAAATTGGCTGTGCACAAAATGAATTTATTATGAAAAGGAAAAACTGCATCTCAGCTTTGTGATATAGGCAAAAGCAACCCCATTATTAATACGACCCTGCCCCCAAATATTTACCCCAAACATTTCACCCGTCTTCTTATATATTTGTTTCTAATTTTGTATTTGTAAAATTATGACTTTATTCCCATAATTAGAACTTTTTCTCAACATAATTTTCCAAAAATTACAAATTTTTTTTTGGTTTCTCATAATATTGCAACTTTTAAATTGTTAGATTACCACTTGTTTCTTCTGACTTTATTTTTGCAGATTTTTCCATTTTTGCAATTTTTGTTGTACTTTTTTTTACCGATAAAAAAACAGCAGCGGGCTGCAAACTAACACACATGCAACACGGAAGTGGTGTGTTTTGACGAGTGGAGTAGAAGAGTTACACCACGGACTGTCTTCATTTTCTGTCAGGACAGTGATCCCTCGTTTATCACGGTTAACTGGCTCCAGACCCGGCCGCGATAAGTGCATTTTGGCGAAATAGGATTTCTTATTTTGGTTTGTCGGGGTGTTGCGAGATCTCGTGTGGTGAGATCTTGCGAGATTAAAACGTGACAATATTTCTCATTTGGAGAAGAGCTGTATCGTGGGAAGCTGGCAGCCAGAAGCCATGGCTACTATGAATGATAATACAGTATTTTGGAAGTGGCAGTGTTGGAAGCGCACATGAAGTGCTTTAAGCACACCCTGCAATCCAACTTGCCTTGGTGTTCACAAGTGTGGTGTGGCTGCTGGTTGACGTTCAAGCTGTTGTAATGTAGTAACTTACATTTGTATAGTCCATTTAGCCATTTTATGCTTGAAAATGCCTAATTTCTGCAAAAACACCTAACAATTGCTCAGATATGCATGTCTTTCCATATTCACCCACAAAACCGCATGATTTCTTCATTCATATATTTTTGCAAAAACCCTGATTGGGTGACGCATGCACAATTTGGAGCGTGAAGGAATTAATGTTCTCCCAAAATGTGGAGATCTTTTCAGAAGCTAGTGGAACAGAACAACTGTTTTGTATAAAAGCGTACAGCATTTCCAAGACCCGAGTTAATCTCAGTCGTCGTTCATTCTTTTTCTATACCGCTTATCCTCATTAGGGTCGCGGGTATGCTGGAGCCTATCCCAGCCGACTTTGGCCGGCAGGCGGGGTACACCCTGGACTGGTCGCCCGTCAATCGCAGGGCTAATCTTGATCTTTACAATCCAATTCCAGACACGCTGGAGCCGTGGCTTCATGCTCAATTCATCTTTAGACGCATTTTTTTATTTTTGTTTTTTTGCAGGGATACGGTACGGTTACATTCTAGTTATTTGCAGCCCGTGTAATGCCATGGAGGCGTTTCACGGATGCGCTAACATGAAGCACTAAATAAGAATCCTTGTTCACTTTTGGCAAAACCCATGACTGGATCCACAGGAAGACATCCATCTTGGTATCCAGACTGGTATTAATATCAAATGCGGCAAAAAGCATTCATTGTTTCCACACAGCACGAAGTATACGTCGCTCTCAGCGCCGAATGTCCCAGTTTGAACAAAGACGTGTTGAGCTCAGTGGAAGTTAGTCACTCGTTTCAGCGTGAAAAAAACACTTTTTTCAGTGCCTCGGAGATGGCAGCCACTTACATTCCACGTCTCGCTCCCCGGAGTTCACGACCCCGCAGCTATGATAAATGTCAAGCGCGACAATGTCCCGCTAACTAGGCGTGCCACTGCCAGCCAATCATCTCGTTATTGACTGGGAAAGCGTGAGGAGCTGTAATGTGACTCTAAATGCTACATTACCGCCTTATTTATCCGGCTAACCATGTGGGCCAGTTATTACGGCCGATGCAGTCACTCATTGTGGCCGCGAGCCGAGCTGTCGGTCGCTGCTCGCCGGCACCCGACGGGCTGCTCTTGCAATACGTGCATCAGTCACGACCTACAGCGGTGCAGTCGCGCGGACAAACATTGCGACCGATCGACCACCAATTAGTAGGGGCCAAAAACACATGATCGGCATATGTCGATAAATGCCTTTCAAAGTTGACAATCGCCGTGCGGCGGCAAGCGTAGGGTCGCCAAGGGACACACGGCATCCCATACGGCCGCAAGAATCAAAAGTAGTTTGTAAACCTCAGTGGCTTCCGTTTGACAGCGACGCCATCCCCTAGTGTGTTCAGTCGCTGCCTTATCAAACCTCTTTAGTTTTCCTGCATCCTTGTACGCGTTGCCTAGTTGTCATGTGACATTGTACCCCAGTGACCTTTGGTTTTTGAAATTGCTGCCACTAATCGGATGTATCATACGTGTATAAAAGTGTTTTTGCATATAATGAAACTTCGCTCCATGTTTCTGTCGGCTGATGTGGTTAGCCCAACTGATGCGCCATCAGTGTTTTTTGTACATCGCTGTTAACAGTGTGACCAGAAACAATGAGCCCCTTAGTCAACTTTTGCTTTTCCTGGAGTGCATTAGTTTTGCGCTGTCTGTTAATTGTCTGTAATTACGTATACCTAATGTGATCAAATCCCAGCCCCATGATGGACACAGCGTTATGCAGAAAATACACGCTGACACTGAAGCCTTTGTCTGTTTTTATTTGTTTTTTACTGTCATGGACTTGCAGTATATCCGCCTGTGAGATCTCACTCTCAGCTGTTCACTTGCTTTAGTGATGCAGTATTTTTGGAGAGACGTTAATTACTGTACGTCAGGGTGTCTTATTCTGTAGCCCGGATGAGGTGTCTTCATTAATTCCAGGGGTGTCCAAAGTGCGCCCTGGGGGCCATTTGCGGCCCACAGCTGTGTTTTTATTGCCCCTTTGCACATTCTAAAAATATAATTTATCAAGTAAACTAATAAAAACTGCCCTGTGATTGACTGGCCACCAGTCCAGGGTGTACCCCGCCTCCCGCCCAAAGCCAGGCTCCAGCATACCCGCGACCCTAATGAGGATAAGCGGCATGAATGAATGAATAAACGAACTAATTTAAACAAATGTAAAATCATGAATAGCTTTGCAAGAATAAGTTGGAAAAAGTTGTAAGCAAAATAAATATTATTTTCGTAGCATTCAGATGCAATATTGCAATATTTAGGAACAAAGACAATATTTGTAATGCCGGAATATAATGATAAACAAAACAAAGTTGCAGTAAACGTGATATCGTTACCAGAATAAAGTCAAATATTATGTGAATGAAGGAATAATTAAACCATTATGTGGAAAATTTTTTTTTTTAAATTAATTTTTTTTTTTTAAAAATTAAAAAAATTTTTGGTAAAAAGGACAAAACATCTGTAATTTTTCAAGCATAAGGTCTGAATAAGAGAAAAAAAAGGCATATTCTAAAATGAAAAATTTTACCATAATAAACTTCTAATATTAGGAGCAAAAATAATGT
Source organism: Oostethus manadensis (assembly GCA_024372805.1). NCBI lineage: Eukaryota > Metazoa > Chordata > Actinopteri > Syngnathiformes > Syngnathidae > Oostethus > Oostethus manadensis. The sequence goes on along the minus strand of QODF01000233.1, from coordinate 3,388,284 downwards.
CGTTTTAGTTTCTGTTTTTTTTAGAAATAATAGAGAATTTTTTTTTTTTTAAATTTTAATATAATGAGAAACTGACAAAAAAAATTATGATTTCTGGAAATTAAGTTGGGGAAAAAAAGTTACAATATTAAGGAAATAAAGTCATAATATTTCAAATATTTCAAAAAGAATGAACTATTTAAGAAGAATGTTGACATATTTGGAAAAGTCACCCAAAAACAAACATCAAAAATGTGCACAAAGAGCAAATACCAAAGTTCATACTAAAAAATACGCTTTTTCACCTACATCACAAAGCTGACATGCATGCTTTTCTTGAAATATTTTCACAAAATATCTATTTTACGAAATATTAAAGTGGCCCTTGCATTTTTCAATATGTGGCCTTTGGTGGAAAAAGTTTGGACATCCCTGCCCTAGACGTTCTGTCGTGCCCATTTAGAAACGTTCTTTGCAAAAGGCAGGTAATTGGAGTGTTTTTCATCGCATAAGTCTGTTTTTTTTCAGTCACGGTTACAAAAAATGCCGCAATGAAGCAAAAGAAAGTTGCGGGTGCCAGCCAAAGAGTATTGAATTCAACAGAAAAACACATGGCAGAACACGCAGGTGGCGTCCATCTCGCTACCGCCTTGGTTCTTTGGCTACAATCGCGTCTTTATTAAGGTAAAAGTAACCTAAATGTTCATTTATCCCTTTCATTTTTCATTTAAATGCATTAGAAATCCTTTTATGCATGTAAAACCATTAATAGAGTGTTTTATGTGAACATTGTTGAGACTCGGGGGGGCATAGCTGTGCAAAGAACTACAGCAGCTGATGGTATTATACTGTAGATGTGCGTATTGGCGATCTAATAGGCTGCTAACAAGGATGTTTTGTGATAAAAAATACACAAAGAACACAGTTGGACCGTGTATTAATAACACGACAAGATGTGCAACCTGCGCCGGGTCACATGACCAAAGGTATTTACGATACCTTCAGACTGCCGAGGACCATGCGGCGACCAGATATCAATGCCAAGAAAGGCTAAAGGGTCACTGCTCTATCTATAGCCAAATGGATTTTATTGATGGCATCTCGTTTTAAGGGCAGACACCCCCTCCCACAGCCTGCCAAGTCTTGTAGCGGCTGCGGAGTGGCGGTTAGGCAGGTGCAAAGACGGTACTGACACTGAGCAGAACTCATGCCTGACTCCTTTAGATGATCATCTGTTTTTCACCGTCATTTCTCCCTTACCACCAAGCACATATAGAAACAGGTCAATATTTGGACGCGTCCTCAAAATAGGGTTAGCATAATGGTGTGTTTTAATCAGGAGACAGGGGGCAGGCAGGACAGTTTTGGACCTGCACTTTTTTTGTTTTCGTTTTTTCCCATTTATTAGAATTTTGGGAACCATTGTACACTTTTTTTTTTTGACCAGCATTCTAATGGAATCACGGGAGGGTCAAAATGTGAGAAAATACGTGTCAATTTCCGCGTGATTCCGCTTTAAACAGTAAATTCCGTTTTTATAGGCCATTTCTGCAATGTTTTCCTCGAACATGGAACTCACGGGGCCCTACATACTGCAATTTACATATTGTGTTTGCACCACGTTACCATGCATTTTTCTTCATTAGACTACATTTTTCTGCAATCACTGTGTGTATGCTAGCAGTACCGCATCCACTCACCAGGACAAGGAGACTGTATGACTGACAAAAGGTCTCACTCCATTCATGCGGTTGTTTTATGGCACAAACACACCAAAGTACTCAAACCAATACCAGAGTGAAGTCTCTTCCTGCTTGCTTAGAGGCAGGAGATGATAAAAACAGACACGCATGCACATGGCAATTATTAGGTTAATTGTCCTTTATCATGTGATTAATTAACTAATTATTTTATTATTGCGACGTTTTCTGAGACATTTAGAAGTCACGTTTTAATCTCGCAAGATTGCAAGACACCCCAGACTGGAATCAGGCTTTGATGCAAAAACATCAACTGGCTGTTAATGGAATTGAAATGGAAATAATAAAAATGGTTATGAATCGCAGAACCGCTAACGTACATCAGCAATTTATCATTCCAGACGGGTAAATTCCCAGACAAAATGAAGACAGCTAAAGGAGTTCCAATCTTCAAAAACGGAGATAAACATCAGTTCACAAACTACCGATCATCATTATCACAATTTTCCAAAATCATGGAATCAACACCCAATACGGACACAGAGCTAATATTTCTACTTTTATGAAATGATTAATGCTATAGACCGTAGAAAGTGTGCAACCACAGTAATCATAGATTTGACGAAAGATTTTGATACAACCAATCACAACATCCTAACTACAAAATTGGAAAGGGTTAGTTCAGAATTGGGTGAAAAGCTATCTAGCAAAGCGAAGCAAAAAGTGAAGCTAGGAGAATATACAAAATTTGATGTGGCGTACCGCAAGGGTCAGTACTGGGACCAAAATTATTAAACCTATACATTAACGACATCTGTAAAGTGACAAAAAAAACCCTGAAGTTAGTACTATTTGCAGATGATACCGCCGCCTTTTTTCTGGAGAAAACACACAACAGCTAATAAGAAACGTTTCCGATGCAATGATTATACTAACAAGATGGTTTGACACAAACAGATTATCCATGAATCTTAAGTAAAACTAATTTGGTAATAGCAGATGTGGTTTTTTTTGGGGAGTCATAATTAATAGCAGAACATATCAAAAACACTAGCAAGAAGTACTTTAGTAATGAATAAAAGAATATTTCCTGGATCAAAAATCACTCCTTACCCTCTACTGTTCTCTGGTGTTACCATATCTAGCTTACTGTGTGGAGATATGGGGAATAACTACAAAAGTACACATCACTCCCTTGATCTACTGCAAAAAAAGATACATCGGGATAATTCGTAATGTGGCATACAGACAACACACAAATCCACTATTTCAAAAATCACAGTTTGCAGAGCTGGTAAACTTTCCAAGCGCTAAAATGATGCATAAAGCAAACAATAACCAGTTACCAGGAATGTCTCAACAAGAGAAGGGAATTATGATCTATATGCAAGAACAACACTAAAAACCTTCAGCCCTTTGGTACGTGGAATCAAACCATGGAACGGATTCAGTAAAACAATGCTCTGTAATGAGTGATTTTAAGAAACAAAATACAAGGAAGAAGAGTCCTGAACTACTGTGTCCATCCAACGCCATGTCTAATCACTACGACACCTAATCATTATTTATTATGAATAGCGTTCATCAGGATTGCTATAGAATTTATTTACCATGAGAAGGACATTGACTACTATTTACCACACTGTCACATTACCTTACTTTTGCATTTGAAACTTACTTGCTGCAGGAAGTCCACAAATGTATTGAATTCGGGGAAAATCTTACAGGGGTAGGATTTGCTTCTTCCTTCTCCTTGTGGAACTATCAGTTGTATTAAGTGACATATTCCAATTTCATTTTTATGGATGTTCAAATAAAATTAACCATTACCATTTGTTCGTTAAAATGACCGTTGAAAATTGCCTTAGCCTTTAATCATAGAGCGAATAGCCACGCGATAAAGCGTGATCTTAGCAGGGAAAGCTAATGAAAAATTAAACACTATTACATTTGAATTATTATTATATTTTTATTGAATTATTTTTTCATATCGTCCGATCTCAGGGATTAGCATCGTTTTGAAATTAGTTCAAAAGTTCGTAATAATTGATTGATGTTTTGGTTCAATGGCTACACCGCTAGTCGGGCATTGACTCCCAACCTGCCTTGGCATTGTACCATGTGCATCGGTTTGATTTGCTTTCCCTCAGCGCCGCCTTTAGCTCCACATTGAGTCATTCTTATTACCTGTGCTGGAAAATGTTGACCCTGATTGGCCATATTTGATTGGGTAGACCCTCACACCTGATCACCGTAATCGACCTGAAATTCATTGTGATCACCAATGGCGATCATAATAAAATTACTATTTTATTATGATTTATTATTATTATTATTTTTTTCATTATTCTGATTTTTAAAAAATGGAAATGATAATATATGGCATAATAATTTGAGTAAACCGTATCAAAATCAATACATTTTATTATAATTGGAATGCCAAGAGCTTTTAAATAAACTCAATTAATCAAACAACATAATAAATTAAACAAAAAAAGAAAAAAAGACAAGAAAATGGACTCTGTCTTTTCTTTTTTTTTTTTTAGCAAGAATTGCACCTAAATAAATTCAGCCCATCACCATTAACACCTCGAGTGCTGAGGCTTCTGGGTAATGTAGTGCACATTAACCAACACAAAACATCTCTGCAAATGTAGTCACTCTGTGATTATGAATCTGTTTACATTTTAAATGAAATGGACAGCAGATGTGAGTGAAATATGCAACGCCGTCAGACAGTGTAGCTTTTATCTTGTCGATGTGTATTTGTATTTATATGGGATGTGTATTTTACATACGCATAGCGTGTGTAAAAGATCTAACAAAGCATCTAATGATTGGCAACATCGTGTCAAATCCTTTAGCTACAATGATTGAAATATACATTTACCAAAAAATGACAGTTGGTGAAGTCGAATGTGATAAAAATGCGTAGTGGGCAGGGGATTCCTTATTGGTTCCCATTTATGGTGAATACTGATTGAGATACGGGATGAGATGACACAGATCCTGGATTTTAGATTTACAGAATAAATCTCCATGGTAACTGATGTTATAGCATGCCCCACTTTTGTGCTACCGCATAAGTTGAGCCAAGATATCCCGGCTTAATCACTTATTCTAAGTTAAGAAAAAACAAACACTCCAATAAAAGCCATACACAACAATGTACAGTTTACAGTCTCTGTAAACAAAATGGCATGTCACTAAATAATGACAATTGGGTATTATTTATGTTTTACTTTGTTGACCAAACACCTCACTGGGGCCCCCACACTGGGGCCCCCACACCGGGGCGGTGGCATTTGGCTTAGAAACCATCGCCTTATTTGCATTTGCTTGCTTGTTACTCCTCACGACGCTAACTTTCCGCCCTCTGTGTGCGCACTCGCGACCAAGACACTGAATGACTGACAGTTCATTCCACCGACCAACACGCCGAGGTGTTGAGCCAGATTCACACAGCGTAGACTCAAAACAATCAAGTTTGTGTATCGTGTGCTTCCTTGATTATCATGACAAACCCATTGATCTCTTTTATTCGTTGTGTACAGTATAGTTTATGCGTTCCCAATATCCATCCCTCCATTTTCTATACCGCTTATCCTCATTAGGGTCGCGGGGATGCTGGAGCCTATCCCAGCTGACTTTGGGCAAGATGCGGGGTAAACCCTGGACTGGTCGCCAGTCAATCACAGGCATTTCCAATAGTTTTTTTTGCATATACCACCATAATTGTACTATAAAAACGTGTTTTGTGTTACCATTTTTGGGTATTTGGAATGAATTAACCGGATTTACATGTTTTATGCGTTACGGATGGATAGTACTGGACCCCAGAAGCAGAGGGAGGAGGCTGGTAAGAAGTCCTTCAATAACGGCTGTGGAGGGCAAACCAACAAAGGGCAACGGTGCGTAGAAGAATGCTACAAAAATGGCACAAAGACACCACCGAGTACACCTTCTGGTTTTATTAATGAGCATGGGAGAACGGCAACAATAGCAAAAACTCCAAAAGCTGTGGTGTATTTTGTCATTTGGTAAACATTGGAGGACGATGTATTATACAAATATTCTATTATTACAGTGTAGTAGGTTTCTACACGATGGAAACTGAATTATAACGAGAAATCATCCGTCTGAAGGTGTAAAGCAGGTGAAAACTGTCCAGGCCGTGCAAATATGGCCATCATCAATCAGCGATATTACCAGCACGCGCCCGTACACAGGACATGGAGAAACTGCTTCTTTAAGCATTTCTCCGGGACACATAAAGTGTATTTACGATCACCACGGGCAGGTATAAAAGGAGATTGGCAAACATGAAAATCAAGTCCTCTCGTGGGTGCCATCGAGCGGGGTGCTGCCGTGCTAAATCATGGACGTGGGGGGGGGTGGGGGGGGGTCTCTGCCTCGGGCGCACGCTTTGCATTTTCTCCCGAGCCGAGTTATTGCGGTCGATGTTTTGCTTCATACCTGTTTTCAGCTCTCTAATGAACTTCATCTGTCTTATTCCGCGGCCCGACGACGCACCGCACTTTAATGTAACCTATAGTTTACCGTTTATTGCCCGCTGCCAAGATTTAAGGATGCTGAGGATCGTGTTTCTGCACATAAGTGATGCGGGATTGATTTCCTTTACACATATATGAATCACCGGGGTCATTACTGGACTCTTCTCTTTCATTAAATTGAGCTATATCTCCAGCGACGTCCCCGGGACCTTCTGAGGAGCCAGGAATAAACCGTACCTCCGTGGACTGCTTTGAAAATGGCAAACATGTAAACTACAGCTTCATTAATCCCACCTCCGCTGGTCCTGCGTCCCACGGTAGGTGACGGCGGACTCCGGATGCCCTCGGTGTTTTTAATAATAGAGATGCAGCTGCGAGAAAGGGGTGTATGGGAATGTAATAAATAGCGACAAAGTACTCGTGCAAAAAGCAACAGCGCTTTGATGTTTTGTAATTGGGCGGCGGGTAGCAAACGGGGAAATTCCTCACACGCGCCGGCAATATTGACTTCTCAAATAAAAGGACATTCAAGTAGATAACGGCCATTTTGAATCCTCATTAGTCACCGCTAATCTGGAAACACGGGCGACATGTTAGGGCGGCGGTGGCTGTGTTTGCGGCCGGTCATTAAAGGAGAAATAAAAGACAAAATAAATCCAATCTCGGGCGGCGTGCTATTAATCATGCTGGCCACCGCTGGCTGGCTGCTTCACGGTTTTATCGAGTCATCCGGCCTGGCTTCCCTGATAATCCATTTTTCCTGACTAATACCCCCCACACTTCATCCTCAAAGTGCTGTGATCAGGGGATACTACTCCCAGGCAAATATTTATTATACTTTGTACATGTACTGAGCTATGCATTAGGTACAGATGCGGAATTTTATGACCCCACGCAAACTACGAGCACGATATTCAGTCGCACGCTTGGCGACTACCGACTTTGATCGGGGAAGCGTGAAGTGGATTGTTCCACTGCACGAAAATGGACGGTCATTTGATCAATGCTGGGCTTTTTCCCTCCCATCGGACGTTCAGCGTCTCTGAGGGTCTATGGGACAGTGGGCTGGCCTGGACGCTCAGCTACTGCGTGATGATTGGTTGATCTGTCTGAGGCGGAATGAGCAAAAGGTATGGAACATCCACCCTAGAACACGCCACCATTTTGCTAGTTTTCCATGGTGTTGTTCCGAACTGACCTGGAGAGTTACCGTCTTTGTTAGAAACAACCAGCGTTGTGTTCGGTGACTCTGTCACTCTGCGGTTTCTTCCCCGGACGAGCAGCGTTGGCACGACAGGGTCACCGATGATTTTCTCGAAAAGAAACGGAGGGTGGAATTTACATAGAAATAACTACATTTATGAATGTATGAACAATAAACACATTTAGCATAGAAATGGCCAGATGAATCAGAAAATACAAATATGAGCCCGATACATTCAAACTGAGAATGAGTCCCTCGCTACTTCATAGTTCAAACATCGCTTTCTCATTCTATTGTGTTTTTTCCTAAACGAACTTACTAATAAATTATCACTGTTTTTGTGTTTGACGATGACCATTATGACACAGAAAAAGAATGAAAAAATCCATGCGTAGTATTCTAGTCACTAGGTAATGAAAACACTGATGGGACATTACATTACCTTTACACTGCATGGCGTGTGCAATATGATAGAGTGAAAAAAAGTTCTCTCTTTCTGTGCGGAAGTGGTAGGTTTTGGCTGTTTACCTTGCTCTTCTTCCCAAGTCAGTTTGAAACCATTTATTGGGGGGCTGTGTCCCGTCTCGTGCTGTTTGTAAGATGGGCTGGTCAAACATGCTAAACATTAACTGTTTGCCCTTTTTACACTCCCTCAGTGTGGGCACCTTTCTTTGAGCTGCAGCCAGTTATGGTCTTCATCGCCTGCCCATCCCAGGGGATCTCATGTTGTTATTTTGCATCTTTTGTGCTGTTTTCCTTCTGTACTGCTTATTTGGTGCCGTTAGCTGGACTCCTAGACCACACGAATAGTTTCAAACCTTGTAGTTGTTTATGAAATTCCTATTCCACAAATTTGTTGCAAGTACAAACAAGCAGTAGACAGCTATAGCCGAGTTGTTTTACTGTACTTGTGAGCATATTTGGGGTGGTTCCCCTTCAACTACATCAATTCCATTAGATTTGTTGGTAATTTCCTTGACTTCGTCTTCTGCGGTTGTGCCCGCCTGTCGTGCCGGTGTACGGATGAATGATGAGGAAGTGGTGTCGGTTACCTAAGTAGATAAGTAGCCGATTCCGAACAAAAGGTGAAGTCAATGAAATGTACACTCAGCGGTACATATTTCATCACTTTTTGGAGACATTTTAGGGGAAGCTGAGCTTCCTTTGTCTTCCTGAGTCTTAGAGCAATCGCCACAGATACTATATGCATTCATTCATTCATTTTCTCTACCGCTTATCCTCATAAGGGTCGCGGGGATGCTGGAGCCTATCCCAGCAGACTTTGGGGGAGAGGCGGGGTACACCCTGGACTGGTCGCCAGTCAATCGCAGGCATTTCCAATAGTTTTTTTTGCATATACCACTATATATATATATATATATATATAGACAAACAACCATTCACACTCACATTCATACCGATGGACAATTTAGAGTCGCCAGTTAACCTAACTGGCATGTTTTTGGAATGTGGGGGGAAAGCGGAGTACCCGGAGAAAACCCACACACGCACGGGGAGAACATGCAAACTCCACACAGAGATGCCCAACGGAGATTTGAACCCAGGTCTTCCAGACCTCCTGACTGTGTGGCCAATGTGCTAACCACTCATCCACCGTGCGGCCTGTAACATACGTAGCTATTGCATAGATTGTACACCCATTCATGCACTACATTGTTAAGTTTTAAAAAAGTCTACAAACATGTATCTATATTATATTTACAACCCGGAAGGTTCATGCTCTTAATTAGGCAAGTCAAGCCATTTAAAAACATTTATTTAAATACTAAGGTGTTAGTTTGTACTTAGACGTTTGTGAATGATGACTTTGTCTTATTAGTTTGTGTTTATTTGATGTAAGACAAAAAAGTCTTCCAAAAGAAAATTTGTTATGTTTGGTGTTGAAATATGTGAGACTGGGATCCAGAAGATGCAGAATACAAGGCCGACAATAAAGATAGCTTCAGATACTAGAATGTCCTTACTGGTAAGCATACAAAGTAGCAACGGAATAAGGGCACTGGTAATTTGTCCTATGCTGTGCATTAAAAGAGACAAGATTTTGGAGGTCTAGTCTGTAAATGGATAATGGATTTTCTTTTCTATACTGTAAATGCACAGACTACGTTTTTAATAAAAATAATTCCATGTCCCTAAAATATAGCACTCCATAGTTTCCTAGACCTGTTATAAGGGGTATTACTGTAAACTGTACATGTAAGTACTAGGTGGAAAAGATCCATCGGAATAGCAAAATACAGTGTACTCTCAAATTCAAGAGCAAATTCATGACATCATCGGTAGTTCAGCACATTATTGGTGCTTTTTTTTTTTTTGACGAGCACAAATATATGGCTTTTGTTTTCATTGGTGACCGTGACTTACATCTGGTGGAGTAAATAGGCAAGATGCATGAAAATGCGACCGTTTAGTAGACTAGCCCTGCCCTGACCCTTAACATTTCTAAACACTCCCTCCTGTAAGAGTGATGTTTTAAAGGGTTGGAAGCCAAACAAGATCTGTCCCGGATCGACATTAGTGGATGTGTATCTGTAAATATCGCATTGAGCTTTCCAAGCGCTCTCAGTCGCGTCGCTAGAGACTTTCTCACAAGGTCTCGCCTGAGAGCCCTGAGGAATATCAAGTATCGCCCACAGCCCGAGTCCTAGCACCTGACGACATGGATTTCTGCAGGGAGTTGCCGCTGTCACAATAAATCACCCACAGACGGGATACAGTTTAATCGGGCCGGTGCCCCGTTTCACTCGGCCCCTCCGGAACGCTTCAGCACAACCCGCGTTGCAACGCCTTGGCGCATACCACAATAGTGCAGACTTCGCCATGCCGCAGTGCTTGATGGTTGACTTAAGGGGAATTAGCCGTGGAAGATAGCGGACAAAGGGCCGTTGATGCTTTGCGCTGCGTGTCCTCCAGCATGCACAATGGTGTACTGTGCTACCTTTTGGGCTACCAGATGCAATAAATGCGATAAAACCAACTTAGACGGTCTGTTTTATATCCCTGCACGTTCAAATACCTGACGAATGTGGCGTGAAAGGTACTTAACGACATTTGAAGGCAGAGCGCTGCACTCTTAAGTCATGTGAGCCGACCCGAGTAAATCAGGACGCCTCACATAGAGCAGGGAAGGAATCATAACGTCTTGATTTGCTTCTCGGAAATCGTCTTTCCAAGCGGGATCTTTGTGTGGAGCGTTTGCTGCCACTTTGTGACGCAAATACGCAGCGTTTGATGTGCTATGAAAACCTTGATGGATGATAACTCGGGGCGTTGCTCTTTGTTGTGGGACGGGCCTACTGGAGCGCGTGCAAGATGTGAGGAGAAGACTGGCTGAATGGAAGACGTCTTGTGCTGACACCGAGGTCTTAAAAAAAACTTGCTGCTTTGAACTTTGTGAATGATTGCAAGGCAAACAGAAATAGAAGATTCCAGTGTGCTGCTGCGGGAAAGTTGGGTTGTTCCTCTAGAAGTAGCGCAACCTTCTGTATTTATTTAGAGGCTTGGCGTTAGTGTACTGGTACTGGTAACATACCAGTATGTAAAACGGGATTTATTAAGCCCGTGTCATTCCCCTCGCCTTATCTACTCCAGATAATACTGCACATGTTCATGCAGCCTCCGCTAACTTCCAACATCTGCTAAGGCCCTCTTGGTTTTTAATACATTCGCTGGTGTTCTCAGCCGGAACATGAGCAACACATTGGACCTCTGCTTCATGCAGTTCGATTACAACGAGTCTCCTAATAACTTTTCCCATAAAATAAAACCATGAATGTTATGACATGGGGCATGGGGGGGTTGTTAATTTAGGTGTGAATGCTGCGGGCTAAACAAAGGCAAAGTAGCTGCGGCGGGCACACTAATCTATTAAGATAAACATTCATAAATAGCAGTCGTTAGAATGAAAGATTGTGCCATAACGTATAGCAAAGCGCAGCTCGGGCGGTTCCACGGGAGGCTCACTTTGATGTTTACTTAACCAGCCTTAAACCTCTAATCACAACGCCCTTAAGGCTTATGAGCAAACGTTTAGCACCGCTTAATAAGCCGCACTGATGACAAAGGGGCCTAATTAAATGCATCTGGCGACGGGCCATCATTAGACCTGCGCAATAGTCTAATGCACAGTCTGAGCTGATAGCCATCTTGCAATGGAAGACATACGAGTAGATATCTACAAAAAGCCGAGCTTTAGGCAATAGTTCCCAACATTTTTGGGGGTCACACCAAAATATTTTGTAGAATCTGTTGGACAGTTGGCCTCGTTAGTTTTTGTTTCATTTGATTTCCTTTTCAACACAAACAGATAATAGCCGGCAAAAACAAACTGTGATTACCGCCACGCCGTGCCTGCGCTGGGAGGAGGTGATGATGGCTAGTCATAGACAATATAGAACATTTGTGAAAATATGGAAAAAAAATAGACCATTTTTTGAATAGTGACCCATTTAAAATAGTGAAACAAGTATGTCAGATTTTAAATAAAACATCGACCTACCTTCCTACCTAGTTATGGTCCAAAATACAGGACATCTGTGCTGTTGTGCAGAATTAGTGTTGCTTTCAGTGAAAAGTCTAATATAAACGATATACAGTTAATTGATTACTACGACGTATTAGGGCCACATAAAAAAAAGTTATGATTTCAGCGTATTAGGACCACATTAAAAAAAAGTTATAATTTCAGCGTATTAGGACCACATTTTAAAAAAAAGTTATGATTTCAGCGTATTAGGACCACATTTTAAAAAAAAGTTATGATTTCAGCGTATTAGGACCACCATTTAAAAAAAAGTTATGATTTCAGCGTATTAGGACCACATTAAAAAAAAAGTTATGATTTCAGCGTATTAGGACCACATTTTAAAAAAAAGTTATGATTTCAGCGTATTAGGACCACATAAAAAAAAAGTTATGATTTCAGCGTATTAGGACCACATAAAAAAAAAGTTCTGATTTCAGCGTATTAGGACCACATAAAAAAAAAGTTCTGATTTCAGCATATTAGGACCACATAAAAAAAAGTTATGATTTCAGCGTATTAGGACCACATAAAAAAAAAGTTATGATTTCAGCATATTAGGACCACATTAAAAAAAAGCTATGATTTCAGCGTATTAGGACCACATAAATAAAAAGTTATGATTTCAGCATATTAGGACCACATTGAAAAAAAAGTTATGATTTCAGCGTATTAGGACCACATTTTAAAAAAAAGTTATGATTTCAGCGTATTAGGACCACATAAAAAAAAAGTTATGATTTCAGCGTATTAGGACCACATAAAAAAAAAGTTCTGATTTCAGCGTATTAGGACCACATAAAAAAAAAGTTCTGATTTCAGCATATTAGGACCACATAAAAAAAAGTTATGATTTCAGCGTATTAGGACCACATAAAAAAAAAGTTATGATTTCAGCGTATTAGGACCACATTAAAAAAAAGCTATGATTTCAGCGTATTAGGACCACATAAATAAAAAGTTATGATTTCAGCATATTAGGACCACATTGAAAAAAAAGTTAAGATTTCAGCGTATTAGGACCACATTTTAAAAAAAAGTTATGATTTCAGCGTATTAGGACCACATAAAAAAAAAGTTATGATTTCAGCGTATTAGGACCACATTTTAAAAAAAAGTTATGATTTCAGCGTATTAGGACCGCATTTTAAAAAAATGTTATGATTTCAGCGTATTAGGACCACATTAAAAAATGAAACAAAAAATTGGCCACGGTTTTAAGATTAAAATTTGTAATTTTACGAGATTTTAATTCTTAAATTTACGATATTAAAGGTCGTAATTTTACGAGAAAAAAAGTCTTAATATAGCGTATCAATGTGTCTTCTATTTATAACGAGACACCAAAACAGAGCAGTCGGCCGGGCACAAACAGGTTAGCGTCATAATTAGCATCGTTACCCTCACGTACCCCGCCCCCTCCACATAAAGTTGGCTTTTCATAGCTGTCTCAGGCAAGGAAAGAAACTTTCCGCAGGCTTCAGACACGCTTTTATTTATTTTTTATATTTTTATATTTTTATTTTTTTTTATTTATTTATTTTTGTGTATTTTTATTATTGATTTTCTTTACATTTACACATGAATTTCCTTTTCCTGATTCAATATTACAAAGGCAATCCCAAAAAAACAATCAGGGTGCGGAGGCAAGCCCTACATGTGTGCTGTGTTGCTATCACCCATACTGAGCTGACAGGGGACACACTATGGTAATGGTCCACATTGTCCACATTGCAATTTTTCATAGCATATGGGGTGTATTTTCATTGGTATACATGCTTGTTAGCTAGGTGACTTCTTCCCCTTCAATTTGCTATGGGATTTATGCTTGGAGTGTTGGACTACTTCCAATGTTAAGCCCAACTTGAAGCCTTTGAAAGTCATGGATGGGAGTGTCAGGACAAGATAAAAGGGACGTAGCGGGTGTTAAGGTTGTGCATGTTTGTGTTCTGGTTGAATGTGGGGCTTGTCATTTGGGAGCCGCTGTTGTTCTGGCGTATGTTCCATTTTTTCTCGCAATGAGAAGCGTGTCGATCAAACACCTCCTCGTAGATTTGATAGCGTCTGTGAAAACGTTACAGTGTGTAGGATATTCATTCACTTTGCACGTGAAATGTCATTCCAATCCGGGGGTGCGAAATAACTTCTTTAATACTTTGGTTAGAGAAGTGAATGAGGTATCAAATTAAAGTTTTGTTTGTCTGAATGATTCATTCAATCTGTTAATTTATTCTTAAGTCAACCTGAAGTGTTGGTTGGACTTTATTCAAATGCATTTGCCCTGAATTGTTTAGCTTTTTGTTTATATCCGTAATTCATGTTAATCTGAGGAAATTTAGGAAACTTCACCAGCACTGTCCAATATCCAGCTATTTATGTCACCATCAGACTGCATGATTTTTGGTTAAAAAAGTTACTGAATCATTTGGGATCGTATCGTTCTGAACGAACCATATCATCCTTGAATCGAATCGGCCAGCACGAATCGTGGTCCGATTGTTAAAACGAATTGTTGCACCCCTAATTGTTACCCAAAGTACAAGTAGAGCTGTACAATAGCAGCCTCTCCACCAAACAGTTCACTTTCCGATTGCACACATTTTATGCCGTTTCTATCGGGAAATATCATTTTCAGCACTGGTTTGGTAACTTCTAAGTCAAATTTTGAAAATAGCAGAAAGCGATACAAAAAACACAGACGACGGTGAGGATTAGAGGATTTTTTTATATGTTTACTTCTTGAATGGGAGTAGCTACAATAGCTATTACTTTTCTGTCTTTCCAGTTTCAGAATCAGTTTTGACAAACCAATCTCAACTGTACCCCTCAGCTAGCGATAAATGACAATTTTAGTAAATAAAATCCCGGATCTTTTTTCCGGATGTCACATTTTCTTGTGTAACATGTCGGTATTGTCGGGAACCACCAAAGACACACGGTTTCTTGATTTGCGCTGTGAGCATCAGAGGAAATGATGATGATAGAAAACATCTGGATATGTTTGACGTTTAACCAAAATAATTACCGGAGTTAAGATTGACGACGGCTTTGCACCTGTGTGGGCGGAAACAGCTTTTCACTTCATGCCGCCAGATGCAAATGAATAATGCCGGCCGGACGATAGCCCCGGGGTGTAAGAACATGTCTGAAGCCTCGTTTGAAGGCTTTCAAACACCCGCGATTCCTCGACTTGACCTGTCTTCAACATTGCAAATGTTCGTTCAAACCTAGCTCAATGTTGTACACAACAAATACACCATCTGGTTTTCGTTTCCTGAAAAAAAATTCAAGATGGTCACAGGAACCGGCGGCTAATGTAGTCAGGATGGAATCTGTCACTCAGTCTATTGCCTGCTGATGACTGACGGCACTTTCAGCTGTAAGCAGCACATGATTTATGGACGCCCAGTGAACCCTTGTAAGCAAAAGCCAACTCGGGGCTTCGGGGGCGGCAACCGGGCCTTTTTTTGGCGACGGAGGTCCGCCTTAGCATTTTTTTCCCCGTTCGTGCCAAAGTATTTCGCACGGCAATTAGCTCTGTCCTCATTTGGGTCTCCAATCCCGCAGGGTTAGCAGAGCCATTTATCATCCTCGGGGCTTGGAACACCGCCGCTGAAACTTAGGTGGTTTTTGTAAACAGTCTCTTTCCATGGGGGGGTGGGGGGTTCTTTCATCCAATCATCTGTCTGCCGGATGCTTTGCTTTTTCTCTACATGTGCTTAGGTGGAAGGGAAACGCCATCGAGCACGCCTCGTTTCCCGTGTGACAAAGACATGAGGCGATGGCAACACGAAGGATCAACCGCTTCGGACTGGAAATGTATCACCAAAAAAAGCAAATCTGCTTGTTGTTTATGCTCCTCGTAACCCTAATGACGCCGAGCCATTTACGAGCAAAATTTACAACGCTCTTGACTTGACATTTAGCTCATGTTTACACAGATGCAGACGCAAGATAAGCAAGCTTGTTAGGCCGGCGGTTATTAAAGAACTATTCCTCTTTTATGTTGATCCGCGCCTTGAGTTACACCGAAAGCGTTGGCGCCGTTACAAGTATTTATATTGCTTCCAAATGCCTGCAGGGTGTCATTAAAAAACACGTATTTGAGTAGGCAGAGGCATAAACACACGCCGGATGCATTTTGGGCAACATCTTCAGAGGCGGCCAGGAAAATAATTGAACTACAGTATGCGCGTTCCCATCCTAAGAGAGTCATTACTTGACTGAGAGCTCGCCAAGCCATTCCCAATCCATCATGTGTTGAAGCCATACACTGTCCTGTCGCTACTTCTGTCTTTATCAATCAGAATTAAGGAATTAGATTAAGCTCTTTGGCGTTCCCCTTCCTTTAAGTGGAGTCACGCCGGAGTGCAAGGCCCGGAGGTTGCGCAAGTATCAGATGGGACTAATTGTCAAGGTTGCGTCTCGGCGGATGATTGATGCGAGGCCGGGCTGTTTTTGTCGGCCTGTCAGCTGGCTGGAATGTTTAATGTTCTCATTATTGGTTGCTGTGTTGTGTGTGTGTGTGTGTGTTTCTCTGTCAGCATCTGACTTGCCAGAGCACTTCAAAGGCCTGCAGGTCATCCGTCTTCCTCCCGAATGTTCAGCCTCACTTGAGTGCCGCTGATCCCTTATGACGCCAGATCCAGCTGACAGGCAGGTTTTCCATATAAGAAAAAGAACAAAACATGCGCCATTATTGCTGGGGGAAGCATTATTGCTTTCGTAATTGGGCGGGGCAGCCGTTTTTTGACTGAAAGTGGCTGACAACTGTTTGTTTACATTTGCGTTGTTGCTCTCTGAACAAAGACAGATATATTCCTATTTTATTGCCATGTAATTGCTATTTGTGGACACACTTGACCCAAACGTATTCGGCCTTCCTGAGAGCCTCAGTAGAGGCCATACTGCAACATCACCTCACGAAAATTATGTCAAAAATCACCCAAAATTCTTCAGACTACATAGTACACAACCTCAAATCGCAAACAAAATCTGTGCCATGACTTGGCTCGACCTCAGATTTGTTTGTTTGTAGGACCAGCGGATTTAGATGTGACTTTCAGAGTGCATTTTCCCGAACTTTGAGACGAATTTGGAATTGGATGACAAAAAGCCACAATCATGGCAGCTAATAATAATGTGTGAAAAACATAAAATTTTGCCAATAAAAAAAGTCATTACTTTGCAAATGCAACGCAATATTTGCAACATTACTTGGCTACAAAACCCTAAAATCCACAACAACATGGCAGACATACTGTGCTAAAAATTTCCCTACAACAGGGATGACCAAAAATGTAGCAGAGGGCCCGTCACAACAACATACTTGCTCACGTGGCAACGAAACAAAAAGCTCACATCCACAGAAAGTTAACATATCACAAAAATCTACTACTACTACTACCTGGGTGAACAACTGAGTGCTTAACATAACACAAAACTTCAAACCGCTATTTCCAAATGCGCGCATGGTATGTTGGGTAGTCCAGCGGCCACAACAATATGAACTATGAACTATAAAACATTGGATATGAAGAGTATGTCAACTTCCTACCTTGTTTACTTCTGATGACCATGTCAACATATTTTACAAAAAAGCTAAACTCCGACAAACACAGCAAAATGTTGTGATAAAGGGTACCGCAAACTACCCAGCATGCCTTGCGGTCCAAATATGAGTTTTTTAGTAATGGTATTGTGCATAGATGTTTACTTGTATGCCCACATGGTGCAGTAAGTAGGTTACTTTGTGTGTTGTTTGGATACATTTTTGTACCAGCTACAGTTAGCATCTGACTATTTTGACGACGCAAGCGTGTCGCAGTAGCACTGCCAGTCATTTTGCCGCCTACAGTTTAGATGTTAAAATTAAAAAAAAAAAAAACAATTTGGAAATACCTGATGGGCCGGATTAAGACGCTTGCCGGTCCTGGTGTGCCCTGCGGGCCGCAGTTTGCAACCCCTGCCCTACAACAACAATATTACCTAGCCATTCAAAAAAATGTGTTACCTAAAAGCCGCAAAAGCCACAAACTAAAAATGCAAAACCACTATTACTTTGCCCCACAACTGCAAAATCCACAAACACAGCGCAATACTATGTTATAGAGACAATATGCAGCCATAACTTTACAACAATGGCAGATATACTGCGCTAAAAACGTCTTATTTAGCCACAACACTATTACTTCAGTACAAAACTGTGAAATCCACAAACATGGCAGACTTACTATGCGTTACATAAACACAATATTTAGCCTTGCAATAGTGGCAGATCTGCTTCACTTAAAATTGCAATATTTGGGTTAGACTGCAACTAACGATTATTAACTAACGAAGCTCGAGTAATGGGTTAAGCTGGAGGTGGACCAAATCAGTATGAGCCAAAACAGTTTGGTTCGCAAATTAGCCGAAAAAAGTCAAAGCTAGTGTGTTTGATTATCTTGTTTTTATGGTTGAGTAAGAAAATAAAAAAATATTAACATTTAAGAGGCTGAAGTCAGAGGATATTTACATTTTTAAATAAATAAAAAAATACATCAAATACCAACATAGTTGTCAATTATTGGTAATTAATTAATCATAAATTAATCGATTAATTTTTGCAGCTCTACAACACAAAAGCCACAAACATGCCAAATATAGTGCGTTAGAACACAAAATTTTGCTACAAACATGCAAAAGCCTCAAACAAGGACAGACAAAAATGTACCAATGATTGGCACAACAGGCGAAACACACTGCATTAGAAACACAACATTTAGCCACAGTAATAATACTACTTGTCCCCAGAAACACACGTGCCATAAACGTAACGGGCATACGCCGCTAAACAGCTTTATTTCCCACAGTACGTGATTATTTTTTCTCAAGAACCCAAAAGTCACATACAAAAAACTAGGGGTGTAACGGTTCACATGGACGTATGGAACCGTTTCGGTTTTACATGTTCGGTTCGGTCCACTTCCGTACCGTTTCGGTTGCATTTTATGCTGTTTTTCTCATTAAATGTATTGCTCCGCGCGGAACAATAGGCCTGGCAGAGTTTCCACATGGACTCTTCTAAGTGTCGGACACTACAGACTGAGGGGGAGGAACGTTAGTAGCCCAATCATAATAGCAAAACTTTAGCCCAAAAGTTGAATAGTTACATTTGTTGTATTCAGGCTGTTGCTTCTAAGTGTTCAAAGTGTACAGTTTTAACTTGTTAATTCATAATTTTATAAGCCTACATTTTTTTTTTAATGCAGTTTATTTTAGTATTTTTCTTTTTAAAAAAGAGTTATTGGAAATATCACCGAAATGAGGTTTTATTTATTTATTTAAAAATATATATTTTCTATACCGCTTATCCTCATTAGGGTTGCGGGGATGCTGGAGCCTATCCCAGCTGGCTTTGGGCGAGAGGCGGGGTACACCCTGGACTGGTCGCCAGCTAGACAAACATTCACACTCACATTCATACCGATGGACAATTTAGAGCGGCCAATGAAGCTAACATGCATGTTTTGTGGGAAGAAACCGGAGTACCCGGAGAAAACCCACACACGCACGGGGAGAACATGCAAACTCCACACAGAGATGCCCAACGGAGATTCGAACCGATGTGCTACCCACTCAGACACCGTGCGGCACAAAATATATAATCTTTGAAATTTTTTTTAATTTTTTTAAAGCAATTGAAGTTATTTTTTCTGGGGGTGTTTTGTACCAAAAAGGAACCGAACCGAGCGCTTCGAGAAACTGAACCGAACCGAAATTCCATTTTCGTGTAGCGTTGCACCCCTACACAAAAGTGTAAGACCACAGCGCTCATACTGTGGTGCTGAGGTCACGATGGGAAGAATACTGATCCCTGAAAAAAAAAAAGAACTTTTTTCCCAGGCCCCTTTTACAGGATTGATTGTTTTCTGGTGCTCTAATTTTGGATCGTGCAGAAACCGTCCATTTGTCTCCGAGGACAAACGATGTGCCACATGCTGCAGATGGACTTTTTTTTTTTTTGGTAGAAGGCTGAAAACGGTTAAAGAGAATCTGCGCCGCTCTTCAAGCCTAATCACGAGCTGTACATTACAATGGCCGTTTAAGCAGATGGCGCACTTCCTGTATTTTAGCATACCGTCGTCTGTCACGTTTGACTGTGCAAAGTGACACGTCCATCACCTGCAATGCTCTGCCAGCTGGCTTTATGCATTACACTTCACTCCATGCGGCGTTTTTCATTTCCAGCAATATTTTTTAGCTCGCTGCTATTTTCCATCACTGTCACTGCCCTGGTAAGTAGTCCCCCCCCCCCCCCCCCCCCCCCCCCCCCCCCTCCCAGCCTCCCCCAGCTTCGCTAGGAAAAGAAATAAGTTGTGTCCACAGCTAATTTCCTCTCATAGGTCAGCGCCATCATTCTGGCACTAAAACTGTCGCACTTGGCAAAGCGCAAGGGTTCGATGGTAACGTGATTAAGTGAGGCCCGTCAACGCGGTGACGGTTTTATGTTAACAAACCTAATAATGAGGAAGCAGGCCAGTCATGTGACCTTGAGTAAGAGAGTATGTGTGGTGTATTGTTAGCGGGGGGAAAGCGTGTTTCGTGTCTCCAATTTACAAACTCTTTCTATTTTTCACGGCTGTATCGCGTAACTGTGCAAAAACAAAAACCCTCCCCGGCGTGGACGTGCCAGGTCTACTTTTAAGCTACGGGTGGAGGGAAGGGGGGGATGCTTTGGCCGTGGTTCCCCACAGCAGGGAGGCACGATGCCAGCGTGTCGTACATTTAAACACTGTTAAATTAGAGGCTGTTTACTGTTCTCGGCGGCCATTCGTCTTAGTCAACGTCGGTCTGCCTCTTCGCAAATTTGTCAGTAAGAGCTTCCACATGCCATGGCAAAAAGGGGACGGGAGGGGGGTGGAGTCGGGGTTATCGGCGGCGGCGGCTTTGGTATAGTGTTTTGAGTTGGCCTGGAGTTAATTAGCCACCTCCGCACAACGAGGCTCACAGTCATTAATCATCCCGAGCGAGCGGCAGTCGACAAACTGCGCTGAGCAAGACCCCCCACCAAAAAAAAAGTAGGGGACCTATGACAGACTTCAAAAATGGCCTCTCGTCAGTGGTGTGTAAATTATGGGCTGTGCGCAGTGCTGAAAGACAAGAACCCCGTGTTTCACTCACTGTTGCTCTTTTCTCTTTTTGCTTGGTGCGTTGACAGAATCCTGACACGGCAAAATTCCTTTTCTTCGTGTCGACGCAAAATGGCGTGCCTTCTCGTGAGTGTGCAAAGATGACACTAGGTACGGTACGGGTTGTAGCAAATATTCTGCCTCGGGAAATGATATTTACCGGTGGTTTAAGTACATTTTTTTATGTCTATGTGTAGCATCACAGTTCCGCGTCCAACATGTGGCTTGCACGCGCTGACGATTGGCTGGGAAGAATATATCAATGTCATTGCAATTTCAGCAAGTGTGTGCAATTATTTTGGGTTTACATGTCTACACCATTTTATCATTACTTTTTGTAATCACCAGATGAAGCCCATGGTACCACCGGCAGTACCCGGACCCCAATTTGAGAACCAGCGCCTCCGAATTCCACTGTGCCTGTCAATCAGTTGTTGGACGGTGAATAGTTTTGCTTTATTTGATGTGTCCACAAATGTTTTTCAAAACATGACATGTATGTTGACCCTGCAACAGATGAATGCCCTTTTCATGATCTTTAAAAAGAACATTTGTTTTGGAATTAAAGCAACTTGTAAGCCACCCAGTCATGTTTATTCTTGCGGCTGGTGCCGAACTATACTGCGTCATACATACCATACTGTAGTAAAGTAGCCCAACTACAGACCCCCTGTGTAAAACTACAAGCACAATAATACGCGTTTGAATCATTAGCATTACTTTACCCTCAGAAAGTAGCCACAATAACCGACAGAGCGCTCGCTCGTGATAATGCAGAACAGGTCTTCGCCACTTCAAATATAACCAAAACCAGAAAGATATTATTTGAAAGTATATACATATGTGGTATATGTTTTTACAAAATGCACCATACTCAAACATCTCGTGTGTAGGATCTGCTTCCATTGCCCATGGGTGCCTGGTGTTGTGGTCAGAGTGCAGTATCATTCAACATGCAGAAACACAACTGGATTTGACCTTTGTAGTGGGTTTACTCAAAGCAGGGATGGGGTCGTCAATAACATTGGATCTGTGCAAAAGTGAGGTGTGGGATTGAATAGGTAGGGCCGTCGACGCTTACGGAATAGCAGCGTAACATTAAAAAAGCGTGTACTAGTCAGATTAATACTAAAGCGATACGGTAGATGAGTAACGTCCAACAGAAAAGGATCGGAACGCTTCAAGGTTGCCCGTCTGCAGTGATGAATTGTGTCATCGCTCCATGCCGCACATGAGCCAACCACGTCTGGGACTAATCTGGATGAAGGATGACTTTGTTTGACAAATACCACACGGGACGCTGATTTTTATCGCCGGCGGATTTTTACAGAAGGCATGCGTGACGACACTCGATTCAGCCGCCGGGGCCCTGCAGATTACAAGCAGTTAGGCCTTGCTGGCTGCACGTTGCTGCGCCTTCGTGATGGCTTCATTACAGCGGCGACACCAAGCTGGAGGAAGAGCCCCACGTCGGGGTGTCAGGGGGAATCTTTGTTGAGCCGCTCGCTGATATCACTAGCTTGTTTGTCACGCTTGATGAAAAGACGTCCCTTGACCCCCGGCCGCCGCATCTGAGACGTATTAGCACGCGATCTGTGATGTTAGCACACTCGTGACCTCATCAGAGCACGCCATGTTGCATGGTTTTTTTTTGTATTTCATTTCTAATGTAAAGAATATTTTAGAGTGCCTAATATTTTGTGTATATTATAGATACTCATGTTAAACGAACCAAAAGTGATCGAGTTAAAACTGAAAGGCATTTGGGTGTTGTGAATTTGAGGATGATGTCATCCCCCCCCCCCCCAAAAGTGTTTCTAATGAGCCATGCATCCTCTTGCTGGCTGGGTTTGAAAATGCCCCCCCCCCCCCCCTCTG
>QODF01000233.1:3346394-3365240 GCA_024372805.1 Oostethus manadensis | reverse complement strand
AGGTCACACAGGAAATCAATGCCATTTGTAAAAGAAGCCGCTGATTGATCTGCAGACAGCAATATTCTGCAGACAGCCCTGCAGGCCCCGCTACAATTAAAATCGCTTCTTAAGGTCCAATTCAACTCTCCGCTCGCTAATCTCCCAAATAATGCACATTGACGCTGTTGCCAGTTTTATATTGTATCTTTTTTTTGGTTTTATTTTAGTCACGCTTGAAGCTATCTCAAATAAATACACCGATCCCCACACGGATCCAGTCCCTGCATGAAGTACATATAAAACTCATTGGGTCTAAATCTTCTTTAGAAATGTATATATTTGTAATAGTCTCTACTGGTACCCCAAAGCCGAGGCTGTGGTCAGTCTTTGTCCATACAAGGCGTACGGGGAGTAATAGGGTCCAGTGGCAGCAGGCACCGGCACCGGGGCTCCGGGGGCGGGCAGGGGACTCTTGGAGTACGGGTGGTAGCGGCTTCCCAGTCCGAGAGGGTGGTGCGGGCCCCGGAGAGCCAGCGTTCCGGGGCTGCCCGGGCTGCCGTTGGAAGGCATGTGCATGTGGCAGGCCATGGCGGCGGCTGCTGCGGCGCTCGCCAGGGACGACGAGCCCGGGTAGCCGGCGAGCAGCTTCTCCGAGCCGGCAAAGGCCGTGTGAGTCCGCAGGTGGCCGAGCAGCTCCTCGGACGAGGAGAAGCGCTTATCGCACGGTCCGTTCGCCGACACCCAGTTGCAGATGTGCGGCAGCGCGTCATTGGGCAGCACGAAGCCGTACGGATACAAGGGGTGTCCGCCGAACGACGGAGCCGAGGCGTGCACGCCGTGGAGCGGGTGCGCCGGGTACATGAGGGGGTATCCGGACTTGAGCGCGGTGGCGGCGGCCGCGGCTGCCGCCGAGTCGTACGCGCAGTTGGCGCCGGACGCGGCGGACAAGTGGCTGGTGCAGTGGTAGCTGAGGCAGTACGGGTCCCGGCACACGCTTGCCGACATGAGCGAGGGCGGCGACGACCCGGCAAGGGGGCTCGTTCCGGCTTTGCTGCACCCCAGCGAGCTGGCGGCGACGAATTGCGCGCTCAAAAGCTGACCGCTGGACTTGGTGGGGTCAAGGGTCATTCCGGGAGGCAGGAACGGCTGGGGATAAGCAGCGTAAGCTCCCGCTAAACTTCCGGGGTAGGAAATGCCAGCGGGGGGTAGAGGGAAGACAGCGTGGCCGGGTTTGTAGGGGGAAACGGGCGCCACCAATCCGGAGCCGAGCGCCGAGGAGGACGAGGAAGTGACCGATATGGAGTCCGATGTGACGGCCTTGGACCCAGACGTGGCCTCCGGGCTGCCGTCGGGGATAATTCCACTTGTCCTGTTACTTTCGGGTGAGGTGGTTTTGCTGCCATCGCAGTCCTTCCGGTCCTCCTTGTCCGCCGCCTTGCCCTCGCACGGCAGCGGCGAGGTGGAGGCGCAAGAGCTGGGGCTGCCTGTCCTGGGCGTGAACGGCTGGCAGGCGGCGCTAGGCACTCGGAAACCGTTCTTATCTCCACTCGGCGCGCCGCCCGGCTCCTTTCTGTCGGAGGACTTGGAGTACGGCTTGAAGCTCGACTTGTCCTCCGCGCCGATGTCGCTGATCTTCAGGGGGCCCGACTTGCTCTCCTTGTCGCCAGAGCCGCTGGAGGCCACCGAGGAGAGCTTGGAGGAGGCCGGGGGGTCCGGTTTTCCAATCTGGGAGCATGTTTGAGCCAAAAGTGCCAGTGGACTCTTCTTGGCATCCAGCTGGGAGATGATGGGACAAATCACAGTGAATACACCAAAAAAACACATGTTTGAATAACAGAATGTTGTGCACTTTTTATTCCTAAAATGTATATTTTTAACCTCCTTCCTCGCCGCACCAAAGGCTGGCTCTGCATTACCTCGATGGGGCTGACCGGGGTGGAGGGCAGAGGCTGGAGGTATTCCGGGTGCAAAATGTGTCCTGCCCTGGCCGTCAGCATTTTCAGGACCTTGATGGGAAGGCGGCCGGCTTGACGGGACGGGTCTGCGGGAGGGACGGAGCTGTGGGCGGACGGACGGCTGGCGCTGCTCTCCCCCGAGGAGGTGCTGCTCTCCCACGCTGGATTGGTGCTACTTCTCGGGAAGGACACCGTGGGCGATGTGATCATGACCCGAATGTGCTGGAGAAGGCGGGGGGAGGCGCATGTGCGTGTGTGCGTGCGCGCGCGCCTCAGAAAAAAGCTCCAAAAGACTCGGTCGGTTAAAAGCCATACGCGCGCGCGCGCACACGCCCGGACAGCCGCCTGGTACAATCCTCGTGCAAAACGGCGTGCGCAATCCGTGCGTGTCGTGACGAGGTGGTCGCGGGGCGCCTTCACACCCTCGGCGTCCGGTGACAAGTGCGGATCGCAGGTCCGAGAGCAGCCTCGGATTACAGCAGCGGGAGGAGGAGGAGGAGGAGGAGGAGGAGGAAGATCACTCCGCCTCCCGAGGATCACAGCCCCCAATCACAAAAAAGCCCGATGCGAGGTGAGAGAGGAAAATGACGCCCCACGTCCACCGGAGGGTGCATTTCACGTTTGCAGCGCCGCGTAGTTCGGATTTTCCCGTTTTTTTGGGGGGGGGATCGGCGCCGTGGCGCATGCGCGGCAGATCATCTTAGCTGGAGTCAACATTGCAACAGCGCAAAGCGCGGAGAAGAAGACAAATGAGTGTTTGGGACGCACGCATTAAGATGTAACCCACGGCTGCACAACTCCATCCATCCATCCATCCATCCATCCAATGATGTCCTCCTTCCTCCTGTGCTGCCTGGCATCTGTCACTTCCCTGTCCTCCTTGCCAGTTAGCTGTCAGCTGTCCTCTTCTTCTTCTCAGTCACATTCAGGTCAATGCGGAGTGCAAAAAACAGAAAAGTAGTAGTAGTGGAGTAGACAAAGACATGTCTTTCCCTTCTGCTGTCTGTCATGGCGAGGCCTTTCTGCAATCTTCCTCTAAATCTTCGTAATGAAAGACAAACATGGAGACACGGATCATCTTCTGTTCCTCTCGGCTGCCTGTCGGAATCGTGGTGCGGTGCTGCCGAGTCCCGGTACTCGGATACTTTTACTTTATGTTTCCCTTTTCACACAGCTCTTTGCTTAGCGGTGGCATGGATCATGCAAACAGTAGGGAAATGTTGCTAACATGATGATAACTTTACCAATGCATTGCGCTGCAAGCTTTGAATGGGATAAAGTAGCATCCTCTGGGGGGGCGACGACTGAAAGCCGGGAGTCCAACATTTAGTCAGTTGCGTTGGCTTATGTTGCGATAAACACAGGATCACCAATGGCGGGCCGCACGGTGGTCAAGTGGGTAGCATGGTGGCCTCACAGTCAGGAGGTTCAGGGTTCGAATCTCCGTTGGGCACCTCTGTGTGGAGTTTGCATGTTCTCCCCGTGCGTGTGTGGGTTTTCTCCGGGTACTCCACTTTCCTCCCACATTCCAAAAACATGCGTGTTAGCTTCATTGGCCGGTCTAAATTGTCCATAGGTATGAATGTGAGTGTGAATGATGTATGTTTACCCTGCGATTGACTGGCGACCAGTCCAGGGTGTACCCCGCCTCTCGCCCTAAGCCAGCTGGGATAGGCTCCAGCATCCCCGTGACCCTAATGAGGATAAGCGGTATAGAAAAAAAGAATATATATATATATCTTTAATCTACCATCCATCGAGTCATGTTTGTCAACATACATTCATGTTATTGGTAGGGAATATCTTTGGGCTGCGGTCAATATTGGTTTTGTTTTTTGAAATGATAATATATTAATACAAATAATATAGAAAATATAATGTTATTATTATATACACATATATAATAATAATAATAATAATTGTAAACAAAAATAAAAAGATGTACACAGGCCTACGGTCTCCCGTGTTTTCCGGGGTTCAAAGGATGACCTCCTCAAAACGCATCTTAAGCGTGTAAACATTGATGGGTGTCTGGTAATAAGCTTGCTCTGTCCTTCCTGTCATCCATCCATTTCTACGCCTGCTCACTCCTGACCGCTGTTAAGTCATGGCGTCTCCTTCAGATGTTCAACTTGTGATTTACAATGACTGCAAAGCGCTGGTTATGCGAGCGGCGCCAAGACTTTTTTCTTCAATACCTCCAATTCCCAGTGCGAAAGCCATCAGTTGGAAAAGGTATCGCGACGGATAGAAGGGAGCAGCGTCGGGATTTGAGAGTTGGACAATATTGGCATATCAGATATCAGCCGAAAAGTAAATATCAAACATACCTTTTTATTAGTTTATGTACAGTATTTGTCAGAAACCCACTCTGCAGCCCGAAACACATCGCAAGATAGCTGCTATCACATGACATGCTATCACCAAACTACAGAGATGGGCAAGTGTCATCTGATTACCTGCTCTATCAATTTGTAGCGTTAAAAGACTTATGTGAGTTGGATCTGACCAAAAACA
The DNA here is from genome assembly GCA_024372805.1 of Oostethus manadensis. Lineage (NCBI taxonomy): Eukaryota > Metazoa > Chordata > Actinopteri > Syngnathiformes > Syngnathidae > Oostethus > Oostethus manadensis. The sequence goes on along the minus strand of QODF01000233.1, from coordinate 3,360,786 downwards.
TGTAAGGATTAAGTACAAGGAAGCCCATTGGTAATGGTAATGGTTTAATGGGATTACATGCATGCATGTAAAGAACATTGGAATACATCACTTAATACAATCGACAGTTCCACATGTCCAAAAGGAGCAGGAAGAAGCAAAGCTTATGTAATCCTCTGGGTTTTCCCCTCTTTCAATACATTTGTACACTTCCTGCAGTTAGTAACTTTGTTAGTTTTAGTTTTAGTTCTTTACTTCACCCATTCCGTAGTTTGATTCCCCATACCGAAGTACTAGGGTTTTTAGTGTTGTTCCTGCATATATGTGCTTTACGTTTAGTGTACTCCTAAGATTATATTTCTCTTCTCTTGTTGAGAACTGAACTCTTTGGTATCTGGTTGTCGTTTGCATCAATTCTGCGGTTTGAAGGTTTGCCAAGATCAGCAAATTTGAATAATTGCGATTTTTGAAACAGTGGATTGGAATGTTCTTACATACGTGTCCATCAAGGTGCAATAGTCCGACTGAAGCACGCCAGAGTCGCCCGGAAACGTATGAAAGGTAGTCTCTAACAGGTGCATAGGAATAACTAGGGGTGCACTGCTACAACTTACATTGATTGTCAAGCCTTGGTAGTACTACTGCGAGTGGCAAGCAGGCTCCATTTAGTTAAGGAACACCTGCAGTTTTTGCAACCTCATTGGGGACATATAAGTAGAAAAATGTACAAATGCAAATGAACTAACCACTTACCACCAATCACCGAAACCCAATCCCCCAAAAAGGCTATTTACTGGGCTTCAAGGTAACAGTTTGTACATTTTCCTGCGGGGTCAAACATGTACAGTTCGCCCATAAGATTATAAAACCAATGGTACCAAAGCAAAACCATTTGAGGTTATTGGGTATCTGGAATAAATTAAGCACGCATTCAAGCCAAAAACACATTCTTCTCCACGCAAAGAGTCTTTTCATTGTGGTCGCCATTAATCATTAAATCTTCCATTCCTCCCCCAAATGGACCCACTTATCTTATTACTCAATAGCCTATAAATGTCTTGCTGATCAGGCGAAAGTTAAACAGATGCAAGTGTTTTTTGATTGATAACGCGGCTGCTGTTTTCAGCAACGGCCTGTCAGCCCGGTGACACGGCCGCTTGACTTATTAGGACAGGGAAGGGCGACCATAAATTCCCGCCGTCAGCCAAAAACTCTTTTATTGTGGCCCTGATGGATGGCCCGCCGAGGCGCACACCAAATTCTCGGCTTCGTCCCTAAATGGCCGCACATTTTTCCACCCCCTCCTGTCGTCGTAATTCATTACTTTTAAACAGAGAGCCTGAAATCTCCTGGTTGTATTTCACGGACGCGGGACACGTTTATGGATCGGCTGGAGCCGCTGCCAATACAGCAGCTTTTAAAAGTAGGACATCAGCTAAACGCTCGCGCTCTCTGCAAGCAACCTATGTATTGAAAAAGTTAGCTGGATGTCCAGCGCGGGGAGTCACTAGTGAACAAATAGCCGCTGTTTGGTTAGCTTTCGGGAATGCAGGCAAATCACTTCCTGTGTTTTCTTTTTGGATTGTTGTCCTAGCTGCTCCCGCCTGCCCGTAATAAGCGCGACTCTAAACAACATAGTATTCGTAAAAAGTGCCCGTGTGCAAAAACAACAAGTGCACGCTCGTCGTAACGGATAAAAAATTAACAGCTATTAACGTCACAGTGACAATGGTTGCTGTTATGATTGCGTTGTATAATGCATGCTTGCATAAGGTGCGCTGTATAATTTAATACGAGTCTGGTTTCATCAGTTAAGATAGACTGGCATCAGCATGGTACATAATGTATGCCACGTGTTGCCAGACACAGTACAGTAGTTCTGCACAAATGTACTATGTCGCGGCGGCAATTTACGTTTGCGGTGCCCCCTATGGGTGGTGCTGAGAATGTTTTTCAACCAATCTTGCTCCGGTTTTTACGGACATGCTTGTCAGTCCCATAGGGGTGTGTACTAAACGCTGTGGTGATTCGGCTAAACACACAGAAGTTGCAGTGGGTGTATGGAGCTGTGTAAAAGTACAGTACGGCTCAGAGAAGCGTAACTTTAGGGTTTAATAACAGTGCTGCTCTGCGGAATATAATAGCACAGGAAACACAGAAGGGGTGCGTGTTTTGGCTAACTTTCACTCGGCGGTTCAGAGTTGGCGTGCACCAACAAAGACATCCTGTAACAATTTTCAGATGACTGCAAATGACATCTGCCGGTTGTGCTCAAAGTACTTTGGAAGACATGCCGGCATACGTGTAACACGGATCGTCTCAAAGCCTTAGACAGATGGCCAGTGACTTATGGACAAGTTATAGGAAAACTGCACTATATATGAAATTTTGCCCATCATCCACAATCCTTATGTGAGACCTGAACACATGTCTTTCTCGCTTCCGTGCTTATATGTAAACATATAAAACCAGATGCAACAGAGGCAGCTAGGAATGCATGTAATGGGATGAAAAGGCTCTGCCTATAAGGCTCTTTGAAAATACCTCCAGAGACCAGCACCGACTTTCCATGTACATAATGTGACCTGCATATTAACCAGACTGCAGTCATATTGCCAAATGTTCACACTTTTGTCAGAACTCCACGTATGAGACAATACTAGCAACTGTGCTTAGCTCAATCCCAGCCATGTGTCAAAAGAACCCCTTCAGTACCCACCATTGGATACCAGTTGGCTAATCTTTCAAGGCACACAAATATTCTGTTCAAGGCTATAAAAACATGCATCCTACCAAACGCAAGATAAGACTCCCATTTTTCATCAGAAAACGGTTTGTTTCTACTTGTTTCCGTTCTTTTGTCATCAGCAGCAGACCGTAGGTAAGTGTCCGGAAAATATCAGTTCCCGACTAGAAAAGGGAGAACGCCAGCTTTTTGTGAAAATAAGAAGTTCCAGCCTAACTTTACTCACTTTGACGCAAATATTTTTGCTTGTGTGACAGCTCAGATTTAAGCAACTATACCACAACCTAAACACCACAAAAAAGGTTTTGTGTTTATTTACAAGTGTAACGCCATGAGCTATTTCTAATTTGGAACTGAGCTGTGCATGTGTGTGTTGTGCATGCGCTGAAATTGCCCTACAATGCGTAACCTGCACGCCGTCTCACTTCCTCACTCCTGTCGCGTGTGTTTTTTACATCCACGTGATCTCCGCCAAGCTCTTATCAGACGCACTCCTGCCACCTTGAGGCTTTTTATGGCTTAAAATTGCTCTAAAGCGACTTCCATTAGTGGGGGGGTTACGACCTCATCTCTTTTTGCCTCGTCGTGGTCAAAAAAACGTAAAAGGCGTACGAGCACGTTGTTGGGATTGGGTGTTTCTAAAAACGGATAATTACATTTTTGGTATTGATCATTTTTGGCATTTTTGCTTTCTGATCGGATATGACTTTGTTCTACCGAGTAACTAAAGTAAACCCAATAACAAGTTTTTCTAACAATTACTTCAGCAAATTACGAATTTGCTGGTATTGTTCTACATCGACAACAAAGTGTTGCGATGGAAGAACATAGCGTGCATATTTACATTCCAAAAGATGGACAGAGGTGGGCTGGTTTACGAAGCAATTAACTGGACTACCTTTTCAGTGATCCGCTTTGCCTTTTTGCTCTCTCTGTTTGTTGCTTCGGCGGCGGCGGCAGCCTTTTTTGTCGCTGGCCTTGCTAACCGCTTCCTGCGGTGATTCATGTTTGGTACTCAGATGATGGATTGAATTTGTGGTATTGAATGCAGCTCTGCTAGCAGCACCCCGTTAAAATTGTGATTTTGCAGACATTGTAAGAAGCTGTAGGACTCTTTTCATATACGATGCAGAAATACTGCCACACGGCTGACGTGGCTTTGTTTGCTTTCCGGTGTGCTGCAAAAACAAAGCGCTTGATCGGTTGGGCTTGTCCTCCAATGGGTAATCAATAAGAAAAAGCAGAAATCAGCCTCGACTTGATACCGGCTTTTTTTTTGCTTTCTCTTTACACAAAACACCCCAGAAGACTTGTACCGTGTAACAGACGTGGAACTCGCCAATTCGCATACGTCCTTTCCAACCCCCCCCCCTCCCGAGCTTCGTAAACATCGCAGCCTTTCTCATGCCTCAGCCAGCCAGCGCGGGGCGTGGCGCGTCAGCGGCCAGACGGGCCGAGCGGATGTGACAGGTAAAAAGGGGAGATGATGGCTAGAAGGTGCTATTGTTTCATACCGCTCTCATGCCCCTGTCAGGTCCGGGCACCGGGGCCCGCATCACGCGGCCCCTCTTGTCACATGAAAACAGCCCTAAAAGGCCTCCGCCATCCCCGACGCCGCTGATTGCTCTTGTTTAATTGATTTGCCTTGCGCCGAGGCCTGTCACATTAATAATGGTTAAGTACAGCCCCGGTGTGTCGCCTGCAGTAGCGCGTCTACGGGGAAATTAACGGCCTTAACCAACTGCCGTCTGTGCGGCGAGGGCTGCCATTTTCGACTCCTACGCCTGCTTCGAACCCTGTATGGCTCTTTATGTACATCCTTCTCCCCGCTCTGCCACAATTTGACCTTTTCATTTGAATAGCTCTAAATCTGGCTACATTATATGGTGATCTCATTATGATCTACCAGCGGCAAAGAGAGAGTGCCGCGTTGACAAGTAAATGGTGTTGAGTGAATAAGATCCCGATTACGCTCTCCGCCAACTTCACAGGGGCCTTTGACAGCTTGCGGGAGACACTGAGTCTCCCCGATATTTCCATGACTGAATGACAGCTCCCAAATTGCTCCCATCACCTCGATAGCATGGTAATGCACCTTGAACGTGCCGCTTCTTTAAAGTGCAGGGAATTAGACGTCGAGTCGAGTCGTCCTTCAAGCAAATATGACAAGAAAATAGGCCGCCAGGAAGGGGGGGGGGCGGCTTTACGAGGGGCGGGAGGCCCCGAAAGAGAACTGGCACGGAACGAGAAGTTGTCTGGAAGTGTTACGAGCGCGATGCGGCTAAGACGGGACGTTGCGGCAGACTTAGTGACAGCGGAAGAGTTCGGGAAGGAGTCGAGGTGCAGGCGAGATTGTGGCGGCTGAAGGGTCTTTTCTCACTTTGTCTCCTCGATTAGTTAAAGCTGGTCAGGAACACCCCCGCAGATTAAGCGCTGTCGGCCACTTGCCGTATCAGACAGGTGAGGGTGACGGCGGCTCGCAGTCATGCTGTACGGGGGGAGTTAACTTCACCTAACCCGCCTCGTTAGCGCCGGAGCTGACGCCTCGATTCAACGTGACAGCTGCCGTATCACTCGTTAGGAACTTTGTGGGAACTTGTTAAAGCCCCCCCCCGGTACGGTGCATCGGGGGGAGGGTGACAGCGACACTCTGCCGTCATTAGAGGCGAAGGTCACGTGATTGACCGATTGATTACGCAATCGTCGACAAACCACCGACGGCGGATTCGGTAATCCTCTCGCTTACTTGTCTCGATTTAATTTCTGGGGGCTAATCCGAAAGGGGTGAAAACGTACAGGTAGCGTGTTTTGACACCGCCAGCGCCGGGATGAGCTGCCTGTGATGGGCAGATTATTTAGCGCAAAGCGGGTAAAGAATGATCTTGTCACATTTCCCAGGCGGGATTAGGGCCCGGCGGGAGGGGCGCTCGAGTCGGGAATTAGCGTCACGCGGTCAGTCGGAGGCGAGCGCGCGAGGCGTTCGCTAAGACAGCCTTCGACACTCACCGCTCCATTTGTCGACTTAGCGATCAAATACCGAGCTGGATGGCTATTTTGCTTGTCATCTGCGGTTTGTGCGCGTGCAAGTTCACCCGGCTGTTTTTCCGTCGGGTCAGGCGGTCCGGAATCGGGTTCGTTTCGCCTCCTTTACAGGCCATTTGCCATTAAACAAGTGAGATTCATGGTGTGCGATATGAGCCCGGCAGCCTTCAGGCTCTTCCCCCTCGATGACTAAGACGAGATTGAGCTGGAAGACAAAGTGGAAGAGGCCCTTACAAATGAAATAAAACATCATAAAACCTGCCAGCGGTGTCAGTTATTATCCATATCTCAAGCGCATTATGGTTCTGCGTCGGCGCCCACTGCCTTCCCGTCTTGTCGGCTCGGATTCATCACGTCCTCGACTGTTTCTTTCAAGTCGCGAGTGTCGGCGTGGACGGGGCTCCTAATTGACAAGTGAGCGGCACGGCCGTGGACGGGCCCGCCTTTATTTCGCTGCCAAAAAGGGCTGCGTTGTTTGGATGAGCTATTATTGGCAGGAGCCAGAGGCGGGTGGCAGTCGAGCTGGAAATTGGATGTGACATCAGAAAGGAGCCTTGTCATTGTCTCCGGCTGACTCCGCTCCCACTGCAAGTTGGGAGCTGCCTGTTGGAACGTCACTCCTGGGACTTCCTTACCTGTTTGAATGGAAGAAAAGCGCCAGAGTTGCCATGGAAATGGGTCTGGGCTCGGTCCATACGTGCTTCATCATCAGGCGGTGAACGGAAATAGAGCTGTTCATCAAACCCCCCCCCTCCCCAATCCCGCCAGGCTAATTTGCTGATGTAATATTGTGTAACGGCAGACATAATTAAACGCTTGGCATATCTTGTGGTTCTCTGGTTAGATGCACACGGCTTGGTTGCCGGGGGGGGTGGGGGTTGGCAGAAAATCATTTCATCTTAGTCATTTTGGTCATGTCAGGGGGTGCGTGGCGCTACCGTGAACACTTTTCATTGTTACCATATTTTTCGAATGGGGAACCATTCCTAAAGTTTGGGAACCGTTGCTTTAATCGAACTTCTTTCGACCCAATTATTAACGACCAGTCAATCAACTTATTGATACTTGTTACTGTATATTATCACCAATAGAAATGACGGCATAATTGATGCATTTTTACCGTTTCTTATAGCGCACTAGTACCTCACTTCATCACAGTTAGAACGTCACTCCCTCACTCTATACTGGTTTTTAAAAATTAATCAATACACGATCGCTGTATTGCGAATGACTGTGGTCATTAGCCCCAAAATATTGTAAGGCGAGTCACAAATAGTATTCTGGGTAATAGGTAATGACATCACATCACATTACCCTAACTCGCAACCAGTCCGACATGACCGTGAAAAAAAAAAATTCCCATTCCATGTGGAAGTGGTACATTTTTGGCTTCTTACTTGGTCCTTCTTCTACTCCATTCCAGAACTGTTTTCAAGATTGGAATAAATACGTTGGAGGCTAACTAGTTAGCTCAGTAGCTTGCTCTTGTTAAAGCGGTGACATCCCGTGCCTGCACACGGGCAGTGTGGTGTAAACAAAGCCAGCAGTGTTCTCGGAGGGAATGTCTACGTGTGGCAGATTGAAATGCCTCACAGTGAGGCTGGTTGATACTGATGTCGATCTATTTTTTTTTAGCGCCATGCAATCGACCCCTCGTTACGCTGGAGTTCTCAATGATGTAAATCCCTAAACTGTGATTCATTATGTCGTATTGGTATGAATGTGAGTGTGAATGTTTGTCTATATGTGCCCTGCGATGGACTGGCGACCAGTCCAGGGTGTACCCCGCCTCCCGCCCGAAGCCAGCTGGGATAGGCTCCAGCATCCCCGTGACCTTAATGAGGATAAGCGGTACAGAAAATGAATGAATGAATGAATATCGAAGCCTACTTTGGGGAAATTCACCTATTACGGTTCCAATAAACTGCAATAAACGATGGACGACTAATTGTTTTTAAAATTAAACATAACATGCCTTTGAATGAGATAAAAAAACATGCACCTAAAGTTAAATGAATGAACTGACAGGGGGTCTTGCAGCCAAGTTCTGCACCCCGTGTTGTCTCTGTTCCCTTAGCAGGCAACAACAGCAGCGCCACCGACTCGACCCGATTTCCGCACAATCCCGCTGGATTCTTAATCGACTGATTATTTTGCCCCATGGAGTTCTGCTGCAGTTTTCTCCGGGTACTCCGGTTTCCTCCCACATTCCAAAAACATGCATGTTAGCTTAATTGGTGACTCTAAATTGTCCATCGGTATAAATGTGAGTGTGAATGTTTGTTTGTCTATATGTGCCCTGCGACTGACTGGCGACCAGTCCAGGGTGTACCCCGCCTCTCGCCCAAAGTCAGCTGGGATAGGCTCCAGCATCCCCGTGACCCTAATGAGGATAAGCGGTATAGAAAATGGATGGATGGATGGAGTTCTGCTGCAAGCCGCTAACTTTGTTCGATCTGCCGCGCCGAGGAACCCGTGCCTTGTTATGAAGACTTAACCGCGGGTTCGGGGGGATCAGATCGCATTTGTTCTCGATCTCGATAGGCCAAGCTGCACTCCGAGCACATGCGGCATTTATAAACGGCTCGCCGTGAATCAATGAGGTGGCTGTAATATGTAGCTCAATAGAACCACTTCATAATCACAACCCCTGTCATCTCCCCCGCTGAGCGGGAGGACGGGTGCAAATAAATAGCCCTCAGCACCCAACATTGATCACAAGCACGAGACCCCGGGCAACAATGCAGTGAAAGAAAAATGGCTTCCTTATTTGCGCTCATCCGAGGGCTCCGTGCAGCCTTTTCATAGACAGAATCAGAATGTCTGCCGTGGTGTTGTGCGGCTTTATGAGACCGTTACCGCTTTTTATTGTGTATCCCCGGACTAATGGCCTTCTATAGTCCCGCTGATTTATGGCCTTTCAAGCTTTGTGGCTGTCTGTTAGAAGGAGAGCTTGGACATGGAATGTGCAAGAGCCAGAATGACGTGAATATGGCTGGATTGATGCAGCCATACTCCGATTTTTGGCGTCCGTCCGGTGCCAACAATGCAACGTGGAAGGAAACAATATAAAGCGACTTATGAAATAATAAGAGTTTCCCTCTTATTTGGTTTTAAAGCAGGTAACCTCGGCTTAAATCCAAAATAGCTTTATTAACCTCTCTATTTACTTTCTATTCACTCTGTGCTTTCATTGCCGTCTTTTATCCACTGTGGGTGTTTTGTTTGCAGGGGCATCAGGTTCTCATTGACTGCATGTATCTGATCCGGTGGGGCGGGATCTGTCGGGGGGACGCGAGGAGCCGTCACTGTTCCTGTGAACCTGCCAATACGTCCAAGTTTATTACACTCAACATGCCCTTTGACTCTTGAACACGCATCACAGCTCTCCATTTTGTTGCATTTTCCTGGTTTCAGTTTTGTACAGTGAGGGGGGGGGGGCACAAAATACCAGAACCACTGACACAACCTAATCTGTTTAATGCTTTGGTAACCTCAAATGTACCATTATGTACCAGATTTACTGCTCTTTGAATTTACCAGTGGTGTGTTCATCCATTTCCTCCAATACATCCGATCCAATCGGTTTGACGCTCTGTTAACGCAACGGTACCGTATTCGGTTCTGCTTTCACTGCACTTTTGATTTCAGTGCGGTTTGTGGCTGTGTCTGTGCTGTGTGGATTGTCAGTCAGTCTCACGGACTTTGCATGTCCCATCTGTCTCATGCTCCTCCGTACGCGAGGTACCACGGCTGTGTTCTTATTCGCCGTGGGTGTGTTTGTGGGGCGCCGCGCTCTCATTCACCGCGTATGTCCGATCTGGTTCTGCGCTCTTTACCTCTAATGTAACAGTATGCATTGTATTCCCCCATGTTTTATTGGGTCTTCTTGGCTTTCCCCAACGTGTCGTATCTACCGTTACCTTTCTGCGCACGACCCCATGCACTCAAACAGGAAGGAATGTTTAATTTAAAGCGGATCGGCCGACAAAGCCACCTCCAGAATTACATCTTTGTTGGCTTTTACGAACTGCTTTTTTTTCCCTGTTGTTTATAATGTACAGCTGTGCTAACTTTGAACCGCATTTAGTCCCAGGACAGTGTTCTTCCCTAAAATAAGCTGTCCCGGATCTTCTATAAACCTCACTTTATTAGCTCATACACAAGGATCATCCGTGTGGAATTAGGTCCAGTATGTATCCGTGTCAGTTAATGTCCTTCAGATGTAGGAGATCATACAGGGCAGCGTTGCAGAGCATTGTGCAGAATGAAGAAGATGAACAACCAGCTGCGCATTGGCTCCCTCGGGTTACCTGGTTACCAGCGCGGCATCGCAGCCACAGGCGGCGAGGTTTGCCAGGTGATCCCTGGCGGGCGGGGGCGACGGTAGGGGTAGGGTTTGCGTGCAATGCGGCGGCTTCACACAAAATCAATTCTGGCCTTTGGTGTTGGCAAGCCAGCGGGGTTGGAGGTGAGACAGGGGAACACATGTCTGACACCTCCTGACTTTTTCATGAGGCTCCGTTTGAAGTCTTAAAACCCCCACGGAGGATTCTCGGGGCGACGAATAGAGAGCGAGTGAGGGGAAAAAAAAGAGGTGCGGCTTAAAGCTCAAGCGTATTATCGTGAGCGAGGACCGTTACCCTGTTTGATGAGGAGAGTCCAATGATTCCATTTTCCCCCCAAGTAAGTAATTTCACCACCGTGGCGAATCACTGACAATATTGCACTTTATTCCCCCCCAGCTAATTTACTGGCGCATAATGCCATGTTTTCTCTCATGATCATCCTCTTTTAAGTCCTCCTTGTTCTGACGCTGCGGTAGGCTCAAAGACGAAGAATTAGAGCATGACCTCAAAGCATCTTTTGTTGATGAGGCAGCAGAGGGCGGTGGCTGCAGTGCATGTGATGAACGGGAGGCGGGTGGCTGAGTGATGGGGTGCGGTCGGTGACGGCCGGGCCCCGACAAAGAAAAGCTTGAGCTCAGCGGCAGCGCTGGTGGAAATAACGTCCGAGCTGCTGCTAAAGTGCTTCACTGTTAACGCGCCTACTGAGCAGGATGCCCAAATGCTTCACAGCTCTCCGTTTTGTTGCATTTTCCTGGTTTCGGGTTCAAGTTCAGCTTGTACAGTACAGATAAATAAATAGATGTTATCAGTTGTCAATAGTTTTTCAAATGGGCGGGGTGCAACAACATTTCTGGCCCCTAGAGGGGGCGTGACAGAAAATAACTGGGAACCACTGGTGTCAATCAAGAGGATGCTAGAGAGCACCATGAAGTGTATATTCTACTCAGTAACTCTTAATTCAGATGTACAATTTGCTACATTTCCGCATGCTGGAAAATCCCAGAAAATACACCAAAAACAAGTAAATGTATCTTAAATAACGCGATGTGTTTGAACGCAACCCCTCAGTGTTATTCAAATGTTCTTGTCACGACGTGGCCTGAGAGTCGACGCAGCGCAGGTCAAAAGTTTTATTGCAAGCTCGGATGCTTGTAGCAGGTTTGTGCAACAGAAAGACAAAGGCAAAGCATGCCGCACCCGTACGCCAAACAGGGACCAGCCGAACGCATTCAATGCTCTGCTGAACCAAAGCAGTATGCGGCTGAACCACATAACAAGAACCCAAGAACAGAAAAGAGAAAGGCAGGAAGTACAACCAAATAAGAGCAAGAAACCGGAACTAAGACATAACAGCGAACAGAAACTAACAGACACATAAACTAATGCACAGTGTGTGACAGTTCTGCTACTATCAAAGAGACTTGTGTTGGAGAAATGGAGTTTTAGACTTGTGAGGTACATTTTAGCTTGATTTACATTTTCAGTTCATTAATAAGGAACACTCCCAATGTGGGAGTCTTTAATATTTCTTATTTATGTCTTATATTTGGGGGACTGCCTTGGTTGACACGCCTCTTCAACATCGCATGGAAGTCGGGAACAGTACCTCTGGACTGGCAGACCGGGCTGGTGGTCCCCCTTTTTAAAAAGGGTGACCGGAGGGTGTGTTCCAACTATAGGGGGGATCACACTCCTCAACCACCCTGGGAAAGTCTACTCCAGGGTGCTGGAGAGAAGGGTACGACCGTTAGTCGAACCTCGGTTACAGGAGTTGCAATGTGGTTTTCGTCCCGGCCACGGAACACTGGGCCAGCTCTACACCCTTGCAAGGGTACTGGAGGGTATGTGGGAGTTTGTCCAACCAGTCTACATGTGCTTTGTAGACTTGGAAAAGGCATTTGACCGTGTCCCTCGTGGTGTCCTGTGGGGGGTGCTTCGGGAGTACGGGATTGGTGGCCTGCTACTACGTGCCATTCGGTCCTTGTACAATCAAAGCTGGAGCCTGGTTCGCATTGCCAGCAGTAAGTCCAGCTTGTTTCCGGTGAACGTTGGCCTCCCCCAAGGCTGCCCTTTGTCACCGATTCTGTTCATAATCTTCATGGACCGAATTTCTAGGCGCAGTCAAGGCGTTGAGAGAGTCCATCTTGGTGACCTTAGGATCTCGTCTCTGCTATTTGCAGACGACGTGGTCCTTATGGTCTCATCAGGCTGTGACCTTCAGCGTTTATTGTAGCGGTTTGCAGTTGAGTGTGAAGCTTCTGGAATGAGACTCAGCACCTCCAAATCCGAGGCCATGGTTCTGGAGTGAGGTCTTGCCTCAGGTGGAGGAGTTCAAGTATCTCGGGTTTTTGTTCACGAGTGACGGACGGTTGGAGCGTGAGGTCGACAGACGGATCGGTGCAGCGTCATTTTTATTTTGTTTTTTTTTCTGTTCTTCTTTGTTTATTTTTTTTTTTTTCTTGTTTTGTTTTTTTGGTTTTTCCTTCCGGGAGAAGGCCCCGGGGAGACCTAGGACACGCTGGAGGGACTATGTCTCACAGCTGGACTAGGAATGCCTTGGTGTCCTCCTGGTGGAGCTGGATGAGGTTGCCGCAGACCGGGAAGTCTGGACTTCCCTACTGAGACAGATGCCCCCACGACCCGAACGTAGATAAGCGGAAGAAAATGGAATGGAATTTTTTATTTATTATGTCTACTATCTTGGGTGATAGAAGTGTAAAGATGATGGGGTGTTATTTTATAGAGGGATTTAATAGTGTTAAAACCATAATCAGAAGGTCATAAACGGGTTTTCTATGCTCTAACTACAAAAATATTCAGATTTATAAATAAAGACTCCCACATTGCAGAAATTCACTGATCACAGTCGTTATATGAGGGAATTCTTGTGTACATGTAGCATGTTTCTTTTCAACTTTAATGAGTGTACGGTAAAATGTAGCTGTTTTCTATCACATGCCATTTACCAACAAGTATATAGCCCAACAAAGCAGCAACACAACCAATGTTGTATGTATGTAATGTAGCAGTGGTAAGGAGCAATCGTCCCAGCCTGCATGGTTGGGGGACCAAAATCATTTTATCTCCAAAAGGGGGGACGCTGCAAAAAAAGTTTGGGAACCACTGAGTTAGGAGCTTCACACCAACAGCTGAGTAGCAGCTTTTTAAAGTGCATGCAGAGGTAGACCATTACATTTCAAATGACTCGGTGGTTAGATGAGAGTGTTACATTTACGGTATTTAATGTGGCATATTTAGATAATATTTTTGCTTTCACCGTAGTGGATTTTAGATTCCGCCATCCATTATTTGTCATTGGTTTGGGTCGATGCCGGTTGTTTCGTGTCTGTCAGCGCTGCGGTCGCGTTGGCAGATCTCCAGACTGCAGTCCACATCCCGGAAGATATGCTCCGTGTACCACGTCATGCACTTCCGAGCAGGAAAGCGCCGGGTCCTGCTGCCTGTCCGGGGTATGGCGGTGCTTCTGCCATCTAACAAATGTACAAATAGATTCTTTGCGTGACAGTGCGATTCATCTCCAGCGGGGAGCGTATCAACCATTAGCAGACCCCGGCGCGCTTGTTAAGGGAAAGAACCATCAGCCCGGATGCCCGAGATGTAAACTTGTGAAGGGAAGATGAATTCCACTGTCATCTGCTTTTGACCGTAGTTATAAATCGGATTTAGATGTCGAGCAGGGCCAGTTGGGTGTAAAGGTTTCAAAAGAATAACTCATGACTTACGTCCCGTCAGATGTAGGTCAAAAGTTCCTGTGCGTGTGTGTGTGTGTGTGTGTCGCTGGATGCTGTGCAACTTTGTTTTCCATATCTTAAAAATGGCGGCGAGGGTGTCAAAGGAGCTATTTACAGCTGGATGGATGGGAACAGGCGATACGGGGGATGGGGGGGCGCTCGCATCTGTGACCATCTGCACGGGAGTCACGCTTGTTACTGGAGTGGGCCACAGATGCTTGGGTACAACACCGGCTCCTCTATGCAGACGTTTGGACGCGTGACAAGATGTTTAGTGCCACGCTTGGCGCAACGTCAAGGCGGATTCCACGTTGTGCAGGTTTAGCTATGTGCGGGTATCAAAGACCTTACAATAACAGACAACTTATTGCGGCATTAACGTCATGTCGGCGTTGACTTTTTCCTTGCTTACATAAGAAAATTGCACTATTTGGGTTATTTTACCCATCATTCATAAACTTTACGTGAAAGAAACATGAACACACGCCGTTTTATTTTCTGTGCGTTCTAAAAATACAGTGGAA
>QODF01000233.1:3336877-3338334 GCA_024372805.1 Oostethus manadensis | reverse complement strand
ATAAGCGGTATAGAAAATGAATGGAATGGAATCTCTAGACATGAAAGAACATTCCTATAGTTGCCCAATATGGTTGACATAACCAGGGAAAATCATCAATTTGAGGCATAAATAAGACTTTTATGCATGCGTGTCTTGCAATAAATGTGTTCCGGACACATAGAGGACAGGAAGTGATATTGGAAGTTGAGAGTTGAGTGGTTTACGACTGCAACAGTAGCCCGTGTTATTATGATTACTTTTTTAATGACTATTGTGTTATTATAGTGCCTGTTGTGAGATAATTTTAAACCGGCAATAAAAGCCAGCGGTTCTGGTGAACAATTTTGGTGCTTGTGTGTCTCACGTAACACAACACTGCTGACACGCAGTGACCAGTGTAGAACACCACATATCATCACGTCTTTGAATGCGTCTTCTGAATGCCTTGTCATTGTATTTTACTTCATTTAGACATTTTTATGCTTGAAAGCGCTTCATTTCAGCAAAACCTATGCTAAATTTTTTTCAATATGCATGTTTTTATACTAATACCAGACTGTATTCAACCGCAAACCATAGCGAGCTTGATAGAGTGAAACTGCAAAATTTGAACAGTGATGTGTTGAGGGACAAATGCGACGTCAAGATTTTTATGAGGACAAAAACCTTAGTTATGTAACAAAAAGTCACAGCATGTGCAGGAAAAAAAGAGAAAAAAATACATTTATGTGGAAAAAGTCTCTTAATTTACATGCAAGACTTTCACAAAAAATCATCAGGTAACAGTTAGAACAAGAAAGTTGCGACGTTACAAGAACAAAGTAATCAGTTCCCCCCAAAAAAAGATTTTATAATATAACAAAAGCCCTAATCTTGTGTGCAAACAATCCCACCGTGACAGTAGAGTTGCATTTTTACAGGAAACATTTTTAATATCACAAGCAAAAGCTTGTAAATGACAAAAACACATTAAGAAGCTAACATTATGAAAATTGCTAATTGTGCAACTTTACACGACAAAATTCATACATGGCCACACGAACCACAAGAAACACACAGAACAGAACATCATGAAAACGATCTGGCCCGAAAAGGAGTAGGAAGACGGCAAGCGTATTTACCCCCTACCTGTAACACTAAAGCCTGTTACAAAATAAAACACGAATTGCAGCAATACATAAACACCATATTACACATGTACAATATGCATTTTTATTATTATTGCACATTACATATTATACATATTATTATGTTATGTGTAATATACTGTACATCTTATCAATACTAATGTGACATTACTCATTATTATACCATTATCGACATATCAATCATGTATTCGTGGATTTACCGTACAGTATATATCATGTGTATGCGTAAAAGAGACATTTGATTAATAGATATAATAATGTTGATTGTAATAAGAATTAGTTTGGATGGCAGGTGTCCCGCATAAAGAGAAGTGTCCTACACTGTGC
>QODF01000233.1:3324377-3331877 GCA_024372805.1 Oostethus manadensis | reverse complement strand
ATCCTGAAGCGACAAGAATAAAGTTCTACTAATTATATGTAAAAGATCATCATGAGATTTAAGTTTCAGTTTTCCAAGGAAAAGTAGTAATTTTTAGTGTAAAACATACAAAAATATTAATAACTTTACACAAAAGTTTATGACCTCAGTACACTGTAATATGAAAATGTGTTTTTTTATGCCAAAAAAGTAACATTACAACAAAGTCTTTACGAGAATAAGGTTGCAACATTACCTGAAAAAATTCCGAAGTGAAAAGTTTGTAATTTTATGGCAATGTCATAATTTTACATGAAAAAAAAATCACAAGAATTATGTTGACTTTTGTACGTTCTGGTATGAAAATGTGTTATTTTATGAAAAAAAAGTCTTTGCAAGAATAAAGTTGCAACAGTACATGAAATTCTGGACTTCTGATGTAAAAAGTTTGTCATTTTAAGACAAATGAACGTTACAAGAACAATGTTGCTGTTTGAGGACCAAAATGTCCTAACGTGAACACAATCAAGTTGTTTGCCTTTGCATGAGGTAAAAAGTTGTAACAATATAATAAGAACTACGTTTCCATTTTACTAGAAATAAAAACAATAATTTCACGCAAAAGTCGTAATATTCCAAGTAATCCCGATTTCACACAATAAAAATACTAACATAATAAAACCAAAACAAAGTTGTACTTTGTATCGAAAAATCCTAACTTGACCAAAATTAAGTGGTAATTAAAAAAAAAAAAGTAATCATTAATGACTTTATTGTGTTGTAGTATGAAATTGTGGTAATTTTACGCAAAGAAAAAGTGACATTACGACAAAGTTTTGCAAGATTTGCAACATTACATGAAAAAAGTCGGGATTTCGATGTGAAATTTTTAAATTTTATGACAAGTGAACATTGCAAGAATAACGTTGCTGTTTAAAGAAACAAACGTATTGTGATCGGAATAATGTTGTGCTTTGTACGAGGAAGAAAGTCGTAACACAGTACGAAATAGGTTGCAATTTTACAAGAAAAAGCTGTCATTTTGTGTGGAAAAAAAAGTACAATGAAAATTAAAAGAATAGTTAATGCAAAAAAAGCGTAATATTGCAAGTAAAGATGTAATTCATCATGAGACTGCGTAATATGTTTGCTTTTTGCAAAAGGACCTAAAGAACGTTTATGTTGACTCGTTAGTAATGCGTTAACTTTGACAACCCCGTTGAAAAGTGATGGTAATGTGAAAAGCTGGTAATGTTATAGCACTTTCCTAACATTAAGGGCTCTAATTTCGTAGACCAGGCGCAGCTTGCCGTAAGTACCTGTGGGGGTTTTGGTGACGTGTGCGCTAGTAGCCAAATTACCACTAGACCGGCTGCGCTTCGCCTTGCACCAAGAGTAGACCAGGTTGGAACTTTCAGCGCACCTTCGGCGAAGCCTTTTGGCACGGAATTGCCACTACAACCAGGCTGCATCAGTCGGCACCTCCCCCCTGCGTCGCGATGTCACCCCTGTACCAAATTGGCTGTGCACTGTGTTACGCCAGACGAAATTAACACTCAACCAATAAAATTAGAGCCGTACCAGAAATTATTCTTTACAATGCAAAAAGTTGTCTTTTTGTGGGGAAATATATCACAGTAATGATCGTGAACAACAACAAAAACAAGAACATACTGACAAGGTCCCTGCAAGAACACATTACAAGAAAACAGTTCCTACGTGAAAATCCATCCATTTTCTATGCCGCTTATCCTCATCCGGGTTGCGGGGGTATGCTGGAGCCTATCCCAGTTGATTTCGGGCAGGAGGTGGGGTACACCCTGAACTAGCCGACTAGCAGACAAACAAACATTCACACACATGGACAATTTAGAGCGGCCAATGAAGCTAACATGCATGTTTTTGGAATGTGGGAGGAAACCGGAGTACCCGGAGAAAACCCACACACGCACGGGGAGAACATGCAAACTCCACACTGAGATGCCCAATGGACATTCCAACACTGATCTTGCAGATCTCCTGTCTGTCTGGCCAACATGCTAACACGCCACCAGCGTGCGGCTCCTACGTGAAGATGTTTGCAGAAATTTAGCTTTTTTTACATGGAAAAAGGAAAGTATTTGTCGCGTAGTGATATGATTCACGTTGCAATTGTACATGAAAAAGTGACTCTAATTTGGGCACGACGAGAATCGTTGTGTTGAGTTTGATGAACAAGTAATTTGCGGCGCTGCTGCACTTATCCATGCTGAGACTGACAGCTTAGCCGTTGTTCCCAAGACGGGGAAAAATGACAAACGGAAAAGGAAACAACCCGGCCTCATGACGACCCGGCTCGCCACGACTCCGGCAACCGCTCTTCCTGAAATGTGAGCGGGCCGCGGCAGGAGTGGAATGTAATGCTAATGTGGCCTTCAAGTGCCGGTTATTTCCAATCGCTCCATTAATCACAGCTGTCATGTCAGCTTTTGCACAGGCGTGGCGGGTGCGCCGTCAGCACGGCAAAGCGTTTTGTTTGTCTTAATTAATAAACGGCGCGGAGAACAAAGCCAGACGCTGTTTGTGCAGGTGTGTGTGTGTGTGTGTGTGTGTGTGGAGCGTCTATTAATTTGTGTAGCACTTTAATTGGGCTTAATCTGGACTGAGCGGCTTTGATCTGCCTGACAGTTTGACTGCATTAGCACGAGTGTGCAGGCTAATCCGTGGCGTAGCTTGTTCTTTTGGCTCAGCCAGAGGCCTGTCCAACCATAATATGTCAGCTGAGGGATAAGCCTTCATCAAACAACCAGGGCTAAGCTTCTGGAAAATGGGGTTGAAGGGCCACCGTCACGCTGGGCTTCAAACAAAGATGACTTGCAAGCAACATTTTACACGTTTGCTCCTTTGTCCTTTTAGGAGACTTGGGTTCTTTTCCAAGTATAATTCATTCAAAAATATTGAAGCATAAACCTGTATTTCTTTTTATATGACTTTATTTCTGCCAAAATGATGAATTGATACTCTTACATGTATTGTTTTATAGTTCTTGTAATATTTAATTAGTTATTAAAGTTCAAGAATTAATATTTAAAGTTAGACAAAAGTATTATTACAAATATTTTGGCTGTCAGACACTTTTCTCACAATATGCACACTTCAGACTTTCAAAAACTAAATTTTCTAGTAAAGTACTTTTATTCTAATATTTTGTATTTTTTCCTTGTAAAATTTTAACATCGTTCCTTTAATACACAAGATTAAAATGACTCATTAATTTTCATATTATTTCATAGTTAATTCAACTTTGTCTGAATATTTTGACTTCATTCTCATAAGATTCAGACTTTATCTCCTTAATATTTCAACTTTATTCTCTTCAAATGATTAATACATTCTGTTATATATATTAGTTCTCATAAAATATCAATAGTTTACCAATGTATTCCGATAATATTTCCCTTCAACTTCAACATTAATCTAGTAATATTTCAACTTTATTCTTCTCAAATTATTCATAAATTACCAATGTATTCACATAATATTTCCTTTCAACTTCAACATTAATCTAGTAATATTTCAACTTCATTCTCATACAATGATTTTAAAAATATACCAATTTATTCCAATAATATTTCTTCAACTTCATCTTTTTTCTTGTAATTTTTAAAATGTATCAGTTCCCAATTTATTCCAATAATATTTCTTCAGCTTCAACATGAATCTAGTAATAGTTCAACTTTATTCTTCTAAAATTGTTTTAAAAATTACCAATGTATTCCAATAATATTTCTTCAACTTCAACATTAATCTATTAATATTTTATTTTTTTTGGCATAAAATGATTTTAAAAATTACTAATATATTCCAAGAATATTTCTTCAACTTTTTTCTTGCAATATTTCAAATTGATTCTCTTCAAATTTTTAATGAGTTCCCAATTTTTTCCAATAATATCTTAGTGATATTTCAACTTTATTCCCGTAAAATTCTCATAAAATGTAGACTTTATTCCCAGAAAATGACTACTTTATAGTTGTAATATTTATTCCCATAATGTTCTTACTTTAGTCTTGTAATATTGTGGGTTTTTACGCTACAAGAAGACGAGTTGCAAACACATTAAGGCCCCCCCGCCCCCCACAAGTGATATTATCCTGTGACCACGCGCTTCATGCATGATGATAACTGCGGTTACGTAGCAAAGCCTGTTATCGCGTGCACGTTCACGATGCACATGTCCAAACCAAACTAGGTGGCTTTTTTTTTTTTGTTTTAATCTGCCATCATTTCCGCTGAGCAGCAAGCATGTGAAGTGTTTGTCCTGAACTCCAATTGAACTCTGATGAATTACGATCTGACAGTAAACAGTGCTGGCTTTCAGCAGCAAGGGTGGTGGTGGGGGGGGGCGTGATAAAGAGATAGTGTTGGAAATGAAGAAAATGCCAGCTTCTCGGCGATCATATCACACATCATGCTGATTTATTTTACACGCTTTAGAGAAGATCTTTTGTTTACCATACCGTGACGGAGGTTTGCACACTTCTCAATGCTAACGACTTAGCCAGTCCTTTGACAAAGTTTCATGGTTATAAAGCATGCGATTACTAATCTGTACTACTACTGCTACTACGGTATACAATAACATTGATAATGATGAATGTTTTTATTATAATTACTTGTAAAATTATATCCCAAAATATAATTATTGTTTCATTTACTTTGCCTTTCAAAGCAAGGATATTGTACAATCAGTGAAATGTTTGGTAATATTAAATCAAAAAAACAGATCATTGGGGAAAAAACAATTTTAAAAAATTGTACTTTCACTCAAAGAAATACGTAAATAAATAAATAATAATAATAACAATTTCATCTATAAGAACCTTTTAAAAATGATATTTTACAATAATTATTTTATATTATTTTACAAAAATTGAATATATACATTTTTTAAAATTTTTTTTAATTTGAGCATACCGTTTCTTTCCTTCCTGTAAAAGTACGATGCATTTTCCCTTTCATAAGTATGACACAAATATTACTTTAATTCACATAATTTTATATTTATACGAGGTTTATTCTCATAAAATTATTTTTATGATTAATTTTACTTTTTTCTTGTAAAACATTATCACTTTATTTCTCGCAAATGTAGTCATTTGAGTCATTTAGAGTGTCAACGTGTCAGAGGGCAAAAAGAGCGTAGCTCTTGAAGAAGGAAGGCAACTTTGCGCTGGCTTCAGGAACTTTTTTATTTATAAGGGGACAGCAGAACAGAGCAGTTGGGCACAAACAGATTAGCATGGGTTAGCATCATCTCACCCCTACCCTCACGTACCCCGCCCCTACCACATAAGGACTGCCTTTTCATAGCGGTCTCAGGCAATGCCTGTAACATCAAGTTACAACTTTTATTCTTGTACGGTTACTTTACTCTCGCGAGCTTTTTCTTTACGACTTTATTGCACTAAATTTGCAACTTTATTTGCAAACTCTTGGAACAGGCATGGATGGAGTCAGCAATAAAGACAGGAGACTTATGTGACAGTTCTAATTCAGTTATTCAAAGGGTTGAATGGGTTGATGAGCTCATGATCGCCCCTTGTGGTTTAGAATAACTAGACGAAGCGACTGTCTTGCATGCAATTTGTGTTTGGATCGGCCCAATTTTGCTTATTTGTGGTTCCGTGCCTCACGTGAGAGTGACTAATGGCTCCCACAGTCCTGGGCAAGCATTGGTCAGATGTTACGTATGCAATCACCACCAGCAGCCTCTCTCAGCTTCTTGAGTGAGGTTTGTCTTGCAAAAGGTGCAGCTGTCCGAGACCTGACAGCGAGAGCATTAGCAGGGCCATTAGGAGGTGCACAACACTTCCAGGGAAACCATTTGAAAAATGACAACCCCCGGCGCTGCTCAGATTGTTAATTATACGCAGCAGCCGTGGAAAATATGCGGAAACAGACAGACAAACAGCGCCTTGTTTTGCTCACAAGGTGCCTTGTTTGTTCATCGGGCAAACAAAAAAAAAGGGGAATGATATAGGAGACCATTTTTTGAAAGCATGGCTCAACTCAACCACATTTATTTGTGTGATCATACTTATTATTGTTACAATGGCTGTCAGGTCTAACAGCGGGGACGTTTGGTTTTATGTCATGCTCAAACTAGACTTTTTTCCCCTCCAAACACTGAAAACTATTTGGTCAAATACGTCATGGCGGTAAGAGCATCAGTCTATTTGTAGGAGTATTAGAGACAAATGTTAGGAGAATATAGTTGTAATATTATTGGGATAATGTCATAATTTCTTCACATAAAAAGTCATGAAAAATATGACTTATAATTTAAAAATATATATATAATTAATGAATGAAAAATTATACATACAGTGGTGTGAAAAAGTGTTACTTTATAATTTCTTTTTTTGTAAACATGTTTGTCACACACAAAATGCAGTTTTGAAATGAAACTTTTTATTGTTAAGGGAGAAAAAAATCCAAACTGCACATCCCTGTGCGAAAAAACCTAATAAATGTTTGGGCCACCGTTGGCAGCAACAACTGCAACCAAGCGTTTGTGATAATGAGTTTCTTACAGCGCCGTGGAGGAATTTGGGCCCGCTTGTCTTTGCAGAATTGTTGCAATTCAGCCACATTGGAGGGTTTTCCAGCATGAGATGTAATGGGACACACACCTACCAAAAAGTGCAACTTTTGTCTCATCCGACCAAAAAGTATTTGCCCTAAGGTCTTCGGGATCATCAGGATCAGGGGTCACCAACAGGGTGCCTGCGGGCACCAGGTAGCCCTCACAACCACACGAGGCACCCGGGAGCCTGTTTTTCATTCACCTTTTCAACTAATAATGTGAGAACACTATCAAGAACTGCATCCTGTAACACAAAATGTTTGAGTTGTGGATATCAACATTATGTTCATGTTCTGTTAAAACAGGCATATTTGCTTTGTTTGGGTTGAAATAAGCCCTGAAAATAAATGTCACAAACATGAGTAGCTCCATGTTTATCTAGTAAAAGTAGCTCTGACAAGAAAAACAAATTGGTGACCCCTGGTTTAGAATGTTTTCTGGCAAAATTGAGATGAGCCTCAATGTTCTTTTTATTCAGCAGCGGTTTTAGTCTTGGAACTCCGCCATGCAGGCTATTTTTGCCTAGTGGCTTTGTTATGGTGGAGTGATGATGAACACTGACCTTACCTGAGGCAAGTGAGGCCTTGCAGTTCTTTGGATGTTGTTGTGGGGTCTTTTGTGACCTTTTGAATGAGTAGTTGCAGCGCTGTTGAGGTAACTTTGGTAAGTCACTCAGGGGAAGGTTGACCACTGTTCCATGTTTTCAACATTTGTGGATGATGGCTCTCACTGTGATTTGCTGGAGTCCCAAAGCTTTAGAAATGGCTTTCTAACCCTTTTCCAATGGCTATGTTGTAGCTGTTTAAAACAGTGGTTTTCAAACTGGGGGCAAGCCGCCTAGGGGGCCAATTTGACGGGGTGGTTGGCTGCCACGAACTCTTTTAGTTATTACT
>QODF01000233.1:3306410-3323788 GCA_024372805.1 Oostethus manadensis | reverse complement strand
AGAGGTGAAGAAGCGTGTGCAGGCAGGCTGGAATGGGTGGAGAAAAGTGTCGGGTGTGATGTGTGATAGAAGAGTTTCAGCTAAAATGAAAGGAATGGTGTACAAAACTGTGGTGAGACCAGCCATGTTGTTTGGTTTAGAGACAGTGTCGCTGAGGAAAAGACATAAGGCAGAGCTGGAGGTATCAGAGATGAAGATGCTGAGGTTCTCTTTGGGTGTGACCGGGATGGACAGGATCAGGAATGAGCACATCAGGGGGAAAGCACATGTTAGAGGTTTTGGAGATAAAGTCAGAGAGGCCAGAGGAGAGATAGTGAATATACTGGTAGAAGGATGCTGAGTTTTGAACTGCCAGGCAGGAGGCCTAGAGGAAGACCAAAGAGGAGGTTTATGGATGTAGTGAAAGAGGACATGAAGGGAGTTGGCCCAATTGATTCGCCGTGGCGACCTCTGAACGGATAAGCCTAAAGGAAAGAAGAAATATATGCTGGAGAATGTCACAGTACATATTGAAATTTGTGTTCCATCTTTATGAACCGCAGCTCCCCAGAGCCAGCAGCACTTATGTAGCCCCACACCATGATGCTACCACAGTTGGCAAGACACAATTTACTGATACTCACTCTCTCTGTACTTACTTTTGTGAGCTGCGGCAAGCTTGAAGTGACCTCATAGAGGCTGTGAAGGATTTAGATATGTGGCTCTCATCACCATAGAATAACAATTCTAGCCTTTAACTTAAGGAACCGAGGCGGAGAGCTTTAGCTAAATCTGCCCGTAATGTAAATTGGGGATTAATTTGCCCAATGTTTTCAGTAAGTCGCCGGCCAACAAGGTGCCTCTTAATTAAAATTGGAGTGGCATAATTCCCCAAAGAATGCGGTTCATTAAGCGGTCATAACTAGCTAGACCCCGCGTCCAAGCCATAGTATCAGTAGTACTAGTAGGAGGGGAATGAGAGGGACTGATAATGCCGTTGCACACAGGCCCATAAATACGGGCGCTGCCCCCGAGTGCAAGCTATGTTTATTATACAGTATGGAAGCGCCGCCGGCAGCCCTTGGACTTACTTATGCAGATAAATGCGCTGCCATTCATCATCAGCTGCTATTCATAAATAGCCATCCCTCTTCCATATGGCAAGATGAAACCTTGGGAAATACGGCTCTAAGCGCACCCACTGCTTCGTGAAAAACATGAGTGATGGCACACGAATGCTTGCCTCGTTACGTCTTGTTGTACATGTCATTTGCCCGCACACGTGTCGCCTGCAAGGTCTGTAAAGAATCTTTTTGTATTCCACGCTGTTTTTCTGCCCTCTTCCTGCTTTTCACTGTGCTGCTTTGCAGGGGAGAGGCCACAGAGGTGCACAGACTGATGAGAAGGGATGATATATGTTGCGCCTGTGTCCCAGCTCTCCTTTGGCCCATCGTCATTAATCACCACCATTAGGCGCACACACCCCAGCCCTCTTCTTCTTCTCCTTCCTCTTCCTCTACAATCGTTCCAGCTACCCTTTTTGTCTCAAATTCATAAAGCGAGAGGGTGAATACTTTCACCTCCTTGTGGGGAATTAAAGTTCTAATTCATGTGCTGTTTAGCTCTATTTTATAGTACACATTTGGCAGTAAAGGACAAAAAAATAGTCAGCAAAAATATACATGATTACATTTTCTAATTAAATCGCGCTATTATTATTATTATTGTTTTTAAACTCAAGAGTTAATAAATTAAATCTAATATATATATTTTAGTGTATTTTTTTAATTCAACAGTTTAAAAAATATAATATAAATGTAATATAATATAATAATAATACAGTATAATAATATCATATTAATTTATACTTATTTAGAAACAAATTAATATTCTTATTAGGCTTACATTAAATATAATATAATAAATGCTAAATCTGAGTTATTTTTTTATTAGAACTTTAAATTTTAAACTGTAAAATATATATATTTTTTAAATTTCATACTAATTTATATATCCATCCATCCATTTTCTTCTGCTTATCCGAGGTTGGGTCGCGGGGGCAGCAACCTAAGCAGGGAAGCCCAGAGGTCCCTCTCCCCGGCCACTTCGTCTAGCTCTTCCCAGCGGATGCCGAGGCGTTCCCAGGCCAGCTGAGAGACATAGTCTCTCCAACGTGTCCTGGGTCTTCCCTGAGGCCTCCTACCGGTTGGACGTGCCCTGAACACCTCCCCAGGGAGGCGTTCGGGAGGCATCCTAACTAGATGCTGAGCTAAATTAAATACAAAATAAATTATTTGCTTAATATTGTTATATGTTAGGGTTAGATTAAATATAATATAACATGTTAGGTTTTATTTTTATTTTTTTACAACTTAAAAAAAATACAACTACATTTTTATTAGGCTCCCAATAAAATAAATAATTTCCATTAATACATTTCAAGGAGTATTTGCTTGGTATTATTAATATATAAACATTATATGTTGTTATATTTAATTCATATATATATATATATAGTTTAACAACATTGGTTAATATTAAAAAGCAAGGCACAGTAAAAATGCAGCTGCATGCTCTGAATGGGAAAAAGGTGGCGCCATCTGGTGGCCAACTACAAAAGTGAAGCATTTAAAGCCTATTGTTCAAACGGAAATCGCGGTCTTGATGACTGCATTAGTTTATTTTAAGATAAACGTGATGGCAAAAACGGCATGTCAACGATTTTCAATGAGACGTGTTTTGTTGTGAGGGGCTGATGTGTGGGTTTTTGTGTAGCCCTGCCTTTTGAGAAACAATTGTGAATTTATTTAAATGAATGAATTGCAAATGCAAAATGTACAAAAAACCAGCGAGCAGAAATGTTGTCGTAATCTCTTCAGGGTTAAACAATTTCTTCTTGTGGCTAATCAGCATCTTTGCAGTACAGCTTTCCCATCCTCAAGTCATCAAAGTCAAGATACCGCGTGATGATATCATCACAGCTGTGAGCCCAAATGTGAAAGCGATGCCGATCGCTCTCCGAGGGGCGTTTGCGTTGGTGATTTGCATAACGGCAGAGAACGATATGAGATGGGCATATTGATTTCATTTGGTTTGCGAGGGCTGTTAATTACACGATCATAAAAGCGTCACCTCTTTATTAGCCCGCTCCGGAGGTGTGCGTGTGCACGTGTGTGTGTGTGTGTGAGGTTTATGGCTGGAGTAGTTGCCTGGCTGTGTTGAGGTTATCAACATTATAATGTCAAGCATCATTTTACTTACTGGGTCGCCATGAATCTGAGATCCCAATCCAATTTGTGGAACTCGGAAGGATTCATGTGACTTTGTTCTTTGCTATCGCAGATTTGGCGGGTTTTAGGTTTGCTTCACTTGCAGGCTCACCCCCCATCTGTGCTGACATAACGAGTTCTATTCCACATTTAGCAGGACGGCCTGTTATACGTCCCTGGGAAGAGCAACTTTGCCTTTCATGTCAATCAGGAACGCATGGCCGTTGTGTGTCTTGGCACAGTAACTGAGACGTGCACAGCTTGGAAGCGCTGAGGTCTACAAACCCTGTCCACACGGAAACACTCCTAGTCCCACAGCGGAACTACCGAAGAACATGCACATCATTTCCGTCGTCTGGTCCGGCTTGTCTAGTCACTTAGGAGTACACGACTGGGACACACGTGACGTCATGGTAGCACAGTTCCTCCACTTTTTTTGCAGCGCTCCCCTTTTGGGGATAAAATGGTTTTCAGCCCCCCCCCGCCTTGTCTGAGGCTGGTCCTACAACCGGTCAAGATGTGTTTGAGAGTCGCTGGGGTTCGGCAGAGGGTCAGGTTGGGTCCTGGCCATACCATTAGTGAGGTTTTTTGGAGGATGGGAGCGCATGGTTGACTGCAGCCTATTAGTCCAAAAATGCATATTTCAGCAAATTTGGATTTTTTTGCCCAAATTAGGCATTTTTATACATACAAATGGCTAAATCAACTAAAATACAAACACAGTATAAACCATAATACCACCTTTCGAATATGTCGATCTTTTAACTTCTGAATGTAGTATCTAGATTTGATTGCCGAAACACAACAGGCAATAATAATACTAATAATAATCACACTAGATACTGTTAAGTTAAAATTTTACTATACTTTAACTTTACTATATTGTGTAATAGGAGTGTAAAAGTGACTATAGGGGTGTTATTTCATGTCTACAGAGCTTTAATGATGTTTCAAAATGTATTTAGAAGATTATAAACGGATGTTTGATGCCATAGCTACAAAAATATATACTATTTATGAAGAAGGAATACTATTTTGCAGAAATTAAATTAGGTGTGGAATCAATTAACCGCGATAATCAAGAGATTATTGTAAAACCTTAAATTGTCCGAAATTCTCCTAAAACCTCATAAAATGCATTAAAAATGTATTAATATTACTTTTTTTTTTTAATCCTTAAACCTCTGTCTCACACGGTTTGTCCTTTTTGAGGACGCAATAGCTACAAAACCGCACCCGTGCAGCCTGGTCAGATGTTGTGCTGTAAATGCACTGGGGGCCTCGAGATTAAAATGGGACAGGATTTCTCATTCCGGAAAAAAACTGCATTGAACTAATAAAAAATAAAAAAATCACAGGACAAATTAAAATGAACTCTCCTCGTCTAAAAAGTCTGTCTTTGTACTCTTCTTAAAATGAATGATAAAAAAAATAGTAGACCCAAGCTTGTGCATCATTACTTTTTTGCCAATATGGATGTGAAATTGCTCTTAAAAGTTGTATTCGTTACGGTTTTACAAAATCTCAGGCCCTGACTGCTGTGTTAAACCCCCCCTGCTATTAACATCCGTGGCCTCCTGATGTTGTGGCTTTTAAAGATGGCAGTAGCTGCATCTGCACTTCCACGAGCGGTCAGCAGCTTTCTTTACCTCCGCGCTGGTGTGAAGCTCGTGTGTGTTACACTTGCCGCATTGTTCTGGCCCTCCTAATGCTGGATCAGCGCTTTGTGCTGTCTTTGAGTTGTACAAAGGATCAAAATGTACCAACGCTCGATTAAGTGACGGGGAATTCCTCCCGTAGATGATGGAGGACAGGGGCGTAGACTACGTGCAATCATTCTGATTGTGACCATGCGGCGCAGATGACGTTGTGCTGGCCACCTCCTACCAGCTGAACTTTACCGATGGGTTGGCCGGGTGCAATTGATCCAAATGAGCAGCGCTCACTATGCTAGATGCGAGCCATCTTTAAAGCCAGAGCGAATATCTTTTTAAGCGCTGCAAATGAAGGTGGTCTCGGTCTGGGTGCCGGAAGGAAGGCCGAGTGCATTCATTACTCCTTTTTTGTCCTCGGGAGCACAAAGCAGCGCATAATGTGCAATCTGATAAGTGTTCTCCTGTGCACGCCCCTCCCCCAGTACCCCCCCATACATCAGCGGGCCTCCTCATCTGTGGTTTGCGCGAGGGGGAGATCTCAGGGACGTCTGCGGCAGAAGTTGATGAATTGGCCTGCGGGGGTGAGGAACTCCAGGGCCGAGCTGTAGGTCCATCCTTGTGGCGTGTGACGCTGATTGGCTCTGTCCCGTGCGGGCGCTCCGGCAGAGCGGACATTAAGATTAAGCGATGCTGTCGTGTCGGGGAGAAGCGCACTGCATCATCGGCGGGGAGAGACAGCTGCGGTGGTTAATCCTTCATCACCAGGGGAGCGCTGCCAGATCCCAGATATACAGCTAAAGATAATCCTCCATAACTTCTGCTAAAGATCAGAAACTTTGCATCCATCTGTCCTCCACCCTCAGTCTCAAAATGACCAAGCGGTCTGTGCTGGGCTGCAGACCTTTGGGGAAACAAACGGAACAAAACATGGAGATGATGCTGAATATTTTCTTCTTGCAATACTATAACTTTATTTTCTTAGAATTCTGAATCATTTCTCAAAAAATTTCGACAGAATCTTTTAACATTTCAACTCGATTCTACTGATGTTTAAACTGTGTTTGCAAAAGTGGCTTCTGTAGATTCCAGCTTATAAGCCGCTACTTTTTTACTCTTTCTGAACCTTGCAGCTTAAACATTGACGTGGCTCAATATGACTAAAAGAACCACAATTCCCATGATGCTTAGCATGAAGGTTCCGAAAACCGTGGCACAAATCTAAGATGACATTTTAAAGTTTTATGCAGCAATTGTGTTTTCATGTGAGGAATCTTAAATCACCACAGCTAACGAGTGACACTGGGAACACTGAGTGTAGGTAGGATTGCAAGGTTTATAGTATTCCCCCTGTGTGTAAAAAAATGCCATGTTACGTTTTATCCCATGTCACAAAGTGGACAACTGCTGCATTTTCTTCAAAATGGCGTCCTTGCAAGCATGTCCTACGGATATGGACTCATCCACTACGAGACCTGTTTATTCATGCACTTGTTTCAACGCCATGAGAGCGCAAAGGAAGCGGGCTTGTACTGTATGTGAACAAACGCTGGTGTCACTCTGGGCACGTGAACGTTAAAATGTCCATCACCAAACTCCTGGCTGTCAGTCTTTCTACCGAGAGCTCAGCCACGCCAGTCGGTACCGTTGTTTACATACTTCTGTGCACGGACACGGGAGGCTGCGTGTGACGTCACCCACTGCGCGACGGATGGACTCCAAACACGACACCCTGAGGCTCTTGTCTTGATCTCCGGGGACTTCAGTCATGTCACTCTTGACCAAACACTGGCTGCCTTCCACCAGTATGTGGACTGCAACAACAGGGGCAACAAGACTATTGACAAGAGGTCTGCAAATATGAAAGATGCAAACAGTGCATTGGGGAAGGCAGACCACAACCTGGATGGAAAATAGAACAGAGGATGCACAACAGCAACATGAAGGAGGTGTGGCAGGGCATGAAGACCATAACGGGCTGCAGCTCAAAGAGAGGTGACCACATTGAGAGGGGCGTGAGAAGGGCAAACCAGTTAAACCACTTTTTCAACAGGTTTGACCAGCCCACCCCACACGCATGTCACAATCTTTTACCAGTGTTTCTGCAGTACATTCTTAAAAACAGCAGAGCGCTCCTGTCATATATAGGATCTTTTACCAGTGTTTCTGCAGTACATTCTTAAAAACAGCAGAGCGCTCCTGTCATATATAGGATCTTTTACCAGTGTTTCTGCAGTACATTCTTAAAAACAGCAGAGCGCTCCTGTCATATATAGGATCTTTTACCAGTGTTTCTGCAGTACATTCTTAAAAACAGCAGAGCGCTCCTGTCATATATAGGATCTTTTACCAGTGTTTCTGCAGTACATTCTTAAAAACAGCAGAGCGCTCCTGTCATATATAGGATCTTTTACCAGTGTTTCTGCAGTACATTCTTAAAAACAGCAGAGCGCTCCTGTCATATATAGGATCTTTTACCAGTGTTTCTGCAGTACATTCTTAAAAACAGCAGAGCGCTCCTGTCATATATAGGATCTTTTACCAGTGTTTCTGCAGTACATTCTTAAAAACAGCAGAGCGCTCCTGTCATATATAGGATCTTTTACCAGTGTTTCTGCAGTACATTCTTAAAAACAGCAGAGCGCTCCTGTCATATATAGGATCTTTTACCAGTGTTTCTGCAGTACATTCTTAAAAACAGCAGAGCGCTCCTGTCATATATAGGATCTTTTACCAGTGTTTCTGCAGTACATTCTTAAAAACAGCAGAGCGCTCCTGTCATATATAGGATCTTTTACCAGTGTTTCTGCAGTACATTCTTAAAAACAGCAGAGCGCTCCTGTCATATATAGGATCTTTTACCAGTGTTTCTGCAGTACATTCTTAAAAACAGCAGAGCGCTCCTGTCATATATAGGATCTTTTACCAGTGTTTCTGCAGTACATTCTTAAAAACAGCAGAGCGCTCCTGTCATATATAGGATCTTTTACCAGTGTTTCTGCAGTACATTCTTAAAAACAGCAGAGCGCTCCTGTCATATATAGGATCTTTTACCAGTGTTTCTGCAGTACATTCTTAAAAACAGCAGAGCGCTCCTGTCATATATAGGATCTTTTACCAGTGTTTCTGCAGTACATTCTTAAAAACAGCAGAGCGCTCCTGTCATATATAGGATCTTTTACCAGTGTTTCTGCAGTACATTTTTAAAAACAGCAGAGCGCTCCTGTCATATATAGGATCTTTTACCAGTGTTTCTGCAGTACATTCTTAAAAACAGCAGAGCGCTCCTGTCATATATAGGATCTTTTACCAGTGTTTCTGCAGTACATTCTTAAAAACAGCAGCGCGCTACTTCAAATAAAGAATCTTGGACAAGCATTTATGCAGTAGGTAAGTTGGTTCCTGTCTTATAGAAAATCTTTGACCAGCAATTTGGCAATTAGATCCTTAAAAACAGCAGAACGTTCTTGTAATACAGGGGATGTTTGACCAGGATTTTTCCAGTATATTTTTAAAAACAGCAGCATACTACTTTGACTAGGCTTTTGGCAATAGAGCCTTCAAAACAGCACAGTGCTCCTGTCTCCTTCCCCCCTTCACACAACGCAAGATGCAGGTACTCCCCCATGGTCCAACTATGTTCTGTCCTGTCTGTTTTAGTGTCAATAGTAGAATAATTACAGCCTAAAAATAACAATAGTCTAATCACTGCCACCTTACCTCTAACCTTTCATTTCTTTGTGAGGACGTTGTCTGTTCCTCTGTTTGTTATTATTTTTTATGATTTTACCACATGGTAGGAAGTAGGAAGTGTACAAATGTATTCAAAATGGGTTAAACCAAAGGGGGGGAGGGGTAGGAATAAATAAGCTTTGCTTCTTCCTACTCCTTTTGGACATGTGGAACTGTCATTTGTATTATGGGATGTATTCCAATGTCATTTACATGCACGTTCAAATCAAATGAAACCATCACCATTTCCATGACCTGTGTTTGCCAAAATAGCAAAAATATTTTCCATATACGGTAATTAGTGCAGAAAACCCTTAGAAAGTCATCCAAACAGCACTATTTACACATTTATACATGTATATATATTTTTTTTATTTTTGTGATGAAATTACTTTATTCCCATAACAATTTTTACTTTACACATTTTTTGCGAAATATTTAGACTTGTTTTTAAGGGTTTTTTTCAGAATATTTGTATTTTTTTACCTTAGAAAGTTTTTTCCTTCAAATTACGACATTTTTCATAAAATTCTGACTAAAATTTCTTCAAATTTAAAGGGTCAATGAAAGGATTGCTTTTAAATTGGATAATAGTGAGCCTGAGTATTTGGACTTCTAGGCTCTATTATATAAATGTATTGTAACTAATAAATAAAGGCTGTATGTAATGCAATGTCGGAATCGTAATCATTGTCATCATATATGTTTTCAATTTCCTCTTTTGTTTGTTTTCTGGTGGGTGGTGTGTTCGTGTGTCTTATCGATTGTCTTGTGCGGATTTTTGTCTTCGGGTGTTGTGGGGCGGACTGGGGTGGAGTTGGGGTTGTTTGTTTGGTCTTTTTTCGTTCGAATATTTCTGTGATCCTGCCTGGCGAAAGGGAAAGCCAGTAGTATCGATTATTTCGTCTGTCCCGTTGCAGTATAGCTTTTTGTGTTAGCTGCTACAATGACAATATCGCTGTAGCCAGGTTAATATACTTAATATATATGAACGGATGTGTATTAATATACTTAATACATACCGTTATGTGAATGGAACACGTTTTTTTCAGGTTTTTTTTTACTGCTTTATCGTTGATATTGGTACCTCCCATGTAGTGCAATGTTAGCTCGCCCATACAAACTGGTTTTCTGGCTTGCGAATGCACAGAAAAGAGAAATAAAAACGTGCTCATGTTTCACATGAGGGTTGTGGACGATGGGCCAAATAAAAATAAAAAAATGATGCAGCTTTCCGGTAAATTTGAAACTCCAAAATCATGTAAAAAGCACGATATAGCCTACAAAATCAGCAATTGTGTGATAAAGTGCATTACTTTATCACATGTATGGGTTACGGGGATTCCTAGTAGATGGGAAAGGGACTTTTACAAGACAGAGCTAAAGTGTTGTGTGTTTATGTGTGTGCGCGTGTCAGCATATTTTAGATTGCTGCCTTTGCATGTTTGTTGTTGCGGTGATGTAGCTGTCAGGGCATGATGGATGAACATCATCATGCAAAGAGTAAAAGCTTCGCCGGGAGGACAAGCCGAGTCCTCGTCGTGTGTGTATATGAAAGGGCATAACGGCGGGATCAGTCCCCTTCGATCCGCTGCCCTGGCACCGTTTTCACAGCACCTGGGCTCCTGCCTTGCCAATATGCTCATTTCCGCCAGAAACCCCCCCCTGAGGTCCCATTTACTGGGGAGGGGGGGATGATATATTTGGAGAGCGCCGGTGACACTGACATATTAGTCGGGGTGTCTCTCGGAATCGGATAACTTCAAATTTGCCACCTTGTTAGCTTTTGATTTATGTGATACCTTTTCACCAAGGTAATTGGCCCGGCCCCGTTGTAGAAAATAATCAGCCGGTGCGCGGAACAAACGCAGGGCCGATGCTAATGAGGCAGTCCGAGTGTTGCGGCGGCGCCGCCGAGTGACAGTTATTAATGATTGTTATGATAAACAGAATTGAGTTGTGGTGGTGGTGGGGGGGACATGACATACATACTGTACAGAAAAGGAGAAGAAACCTAATCAAGTACTGCTTGCAAAACAATCATGCATGATGTCAAGCCAATGTGTAATTATCCAGGCTGGGCATGGTGGGGTTGGGGATCTGCACAACCTGGCCAGTAAATGGAGGAAAGAAACGGGGGGGTTGCAGTGACAGGGCCGCACCACATTGATGAATTAATTGGGTCTTTCTAGGGACACGGGGGGGGACTGTGGCGGCATATGCTTTCGCCTTGTTACTTTGGAAAGTCTACTGACCCCGAAAGTGAAGCCAGCTCATGCAGGGAGTACTAGAGACCAGCAAGCCATTCGTAGCACCGATAATAAGCCAGGGCGGCCAATTCTGCTCTTCAGTAATACGGTCTGGGGGCCACCAGTCACTGATGCACACATAGAAATGTTTATCCGTGACACACGTCTGACTCTAAAACCCTCCTGCTAGCTCGACGCTGACATTCTCTGGATCAGCCTTTTCGGATCAACATTTGCAATAAAAGGGACTGTTGTAAATCATCTAACCCTCCTTTTGTCTTTTCAGTTGCCCTTGTTTAGTCGCGACACAGTCAAGTTTTAGTCCTAAATATGCCGCACACACGTGCATAAGATGTACACTTATGAATGGTAAGGTAATATGATTCATGAGCAGATGGAATCGGAGTCACGGTGCAGGTTGTCACAGCACACTGAGGTGCGTTCAAAGACCACCAAAGTGCAAAATCTCAATACGTGGCGAAAACATATCAGTGAAGGATGACGAGAAACAAGAAAAAACAATTTTTTAAAATTGCTTTTATATATTTAATTTAGAAAAAAAACACCACGACCAGTCCAGGGTGTACCGAGCCTCACACCAAAGTCAGCTGGGATAGGCTCCAGCATGCCCCGCCACATGTGTTTTGTGAGCAAAAAAATGGTTTTTGATCAAATCAATTTTTTTCTCCAAAAAATTTTTGGAGAAAAAATTCATACAATACATTTTTGGACCAAAAATCAATTGCTGCAGCATGAGATGGGAATCGCGACTGTGAGGGAATCCAATGTGCACACATACACTACGCTATTTGTAAGATAACTCTTCTAATGCCAAAAATGTATGAAAACATCTATGCTAGTATTTTTTTTAACTAATAGATCATGTTCGGTCCAGCCCAGGGCCTTTTTTTTTATTTTTACTACCTGAGTCAAAAAGTAGGTTTATAAATGGACTCTGTTGTTTTGACTAAATACAAGCAATTGAAATGCCGGCGCTGGTCAGCCACCCAGCCTAAGTCTAGCAAAATCCAAGCGGTCTCTAAAGTGAAATTGAGTTTTTCTTCCATCATCATCTTCCCTTCTGCATTCCCACATAGTGTCAGATTTTGGAAGCAAATATGAGGGGGGGCCGCACGGTGGCTAAATGGTTAGCACATTGGCCACACAGTCAGGAGATCTGGAAGACCTGGGTTCAAATCTCCGTTGGGCATCTCTGTGTGGAGTTTGCATGTTCTCCCCGTGCGTGTGTGGGTTTTCTCCGGGTACTCCGGTTTCCCCCCACATTCCAAAAACATGCATGTTAGCTTCATTGGCCGCTCTAAATTGTCCATCGGTATGAATGTGAGTGTGACTGGTTGTTTGTCTATATGTGCCCTGCGATTGGCTGGCGACCAGTCCAGGGTGTTCCTCGCCTCTCGCCCAAAGTCTGCTGGGATAGGCTCCAGCATCCCCGTGACCCTAATGAGGATAAGCGGTATAGAAAATGAATGAATGAATGAATATGAGGGGGAAGAAACAAAAACACAGCAAAGTAGCCTCTCCGTGCTTGGGAGAAAGTTACAAGGTGCGTTCAAGGACCATCAAACAAAGTAAGACAAATCGCCGCTCGCATTAAATGTGCAAAAACTGGTGGATTTCTAGCAGTATATTCTTTTTTTTGAACAAAATAATGGCTCATATTTCCAAAGTTGTTATCCCATTACAGAAAATTTGATGTAGTTATAATTGTAGTTGTGTATCAAATCATTTACCACAGACAACAACATATACAACATATACAACAACCAAAAAACATTAAAACTAACAAATGCAATGGAAAATGGCTGTTTTGCAGTGCACAAATGCTGCATGTACAACCCTTCTAGCTCCTTTTCCCTCAACTTCAACACAAACGCTCACAACGGTTGTTTACAAATGTTTTTATGAACTGCAGAAGGTGCTGCCAAAACTATTGCACAAGCTCCCCTTAAGTTGCATGTGATTTCCATCCCTATTTGCACACTTAAAACCAGTTAGCCTATAGCCACCAAGTAACTTACCTTATTTGAACATATGAATTGATAACGGTTGTGGAAGAACATGGCCACCGCCAAGCAACAAACATCCTTTTGCTTGACATTGCGGGGCTAACTGCCCTGAAGTGCTTAACCATTTGTCTTCAGTAGTATCAAACGTTGAGGATATCATTTTTACACCTAGGCCAGCGTGTCTTCCGAAGCATTTTGACCACAACCCACTGGGGGAGCCACAAATGCCATGCGCTGTACATGCTAACATTTTCTCTCCAGAAAAATAAACAAGGTTTTTTCTGTCGATGGTCTGGGATTGATGAATGATGTCTTGAAGCAATTGAATGTTCTCCTTGGCTGCAACCAGCAGAAGTAATTGGCTTGATATTTGAAAAGGCAAATGGACTTTTCTGCATTTATGGTAGACTGTGACCGCATTTATCTGTTGAGGATGCAGCATACTTTGACATGGTCACGGGAGGACAGAGGATAGAACCAGCAACTCTCGGGTCGGGAGATGACCACCTGAACCATGCCGCCTGCCAGATTTTAGCTTTGCCAGAGGGGAAAAATAGTAGAAACAATGGATGCCCAGATTGATCGGGCACCTTATATGGCACCCTTGGCCAACCTCCAATACCAATTTCAACCAATAAATTGAAATATTTATAATTAATCCATGTGATCGGTATCGACTGATTTCATTCTTAGATGATAGGTATCGGAATTGGCAGCATAAACCTTGACTGGCGCAGACCCCATCCTATCGAAAACTCACATCGTAATAGCAAATCTGAGCATTGCAGTCGTCTCTTTCCAAATTGTGCATCAAATTCAACGGCTTCACTCTACCGCCGTTTTTCTAAATATATCAATTACTAAATTGTTTGTGGTTGATCGTGGCCAGTTATCCATCCGAAATATGCACGTTTAAGCATATCGCACATATTTATGGACTAAATTAGGCTTTTTCAAGCATCACCATCGCTGAAGTGACTTAAACACAAATATAACTCAACTCAACTTTATTTATAAAGCGCTTTCATACAATCAGTGATTGAGACAAAGTGCTGTACCGTGCTTACAGAATAAAAGACTAGCTAAAAACATACTGCAACGATAAAGACAACAGAATCATTAATGAAACAATAAAAACTGTGCAGACTCTTAGACTGGGTTAAAAGCCAAGGCGTAAAAATGAGTTTTAGGAAGAGTTTTAAAAGTGGACAGTGACTGGGCTTGACGGATGTGCAGGGGCAGTGCGTTCCTCATTCAGAAATGCACTGGAAGACGTGTTGATATCAAGTATTCCACATTGGTCACATGGTGCCAGCAATGTTACATTAGCCTCGTGGTTTTCAAACAGGGGGGTGCCCGGCGTTATGACAGGGGGGGGCACAGGGCTACCTCAAACACAATTAACTATTATTGTATTTTTCAGGAGGGGGGTGCGCAGAAAATCACTTTATCTCCAAAACTGCAAAAAAAGTGGCAACCGCTGCATTAGCCACTGCCCGAAAATTCAAAAATGAAACAATGAGGACCTCCCCCAATATGTGTGAGTCTATATCATGTTTTCTTTTCTCTTATTATATCCACTATATTTGCTAATAAGAGCATAAATGTGACCATAGGGGTGTTATTCAGGTCTAGAGGGATCTAATAATGGTAAAAACTGTATTTAGAGGGTCCTACTTTCGGGACATGAACTTATCACGGTTGGGTCTGGGGGTCAATTAAATGTGTGTATTATCTCCGTTAAGGCAGATGTGTAACTTTTGTAGTAGATGATACTGTACAGTATATTACAACATTCAGCCGCGCGGTGGATGAGTGGGTAGCGCTTTGGCCTCACAGTCAGGAGATCAGGGTTCGAATCTACGTTGGGCATCACTGTGTGGAGTTTGCATGTTCTCCCCGTGTGTGTGTGTGTGGGTTTCCTCCCACATTCCAAAAACATGCATGTTAGCTTAATTGGTGACTCTAAATTGTCCATACGTGTAAATGTGAGTGTGAATGTTTGTTTGTCTGCCCTGTGATTGACGGGCGATCAATCCGGGGTGTACCCCGCCTCTCGCTGGGATTGGCTCCAGCATACCCGCGACCCTAATGAAGATAAGCGGTATAGAAAAAATGGATGGATGTTTCGACATAACAAGCCAATAAAGTGATAGTTAATGACCTGCGTGCCCGAGTAGCTGAAGTATTATCAAGGAAAAAACCGCGATGACCAGAGATCCAAAGCAAATTGGGTCACTGCAGTGATTTTGCCACTCTCCCGAGAGGTCAAACCCTGGACGGTTGATGCTCCATTCCGAGCCTGTGCGGGTGACACTCTTCTGTCAAAGCACTTCTTCACTGAGCTGAGAAGACTGAAACTTCTCACAGCTGCTTGCTGTCGCTGCGCCCTTACAGCAACCAGTGTCCCCCTCGCCCCCCTCCCCGACTCGTCCCCCGTCAAGCCCTCGCATTAGGACCGACTGGTTACCACACCGCTCGGACCGCGGAGAGTCCCAGGCCCATCAAAACAAATTAAAGCTAAGGCTGCGGTGGCGGCGCTGCCTTGGTGCCACGGAGCATTACGCCGACACAAAAGCTGAGGATCTTTGTCAGCTATTATTTCAATACACGAGTGTGTCATGCTTTGTGTTTGAAGCGCACGACGCCGCCTCCACCTGCTGCTGGGACTTACTCCCCTTCAAGGCAAATCAGTTAGTTTGTCACCAGACACAAAGCAATATTTCTTAGCGCATTTTTGCTTATTTTACCTGAATCTCTGATAGTGCGACACAAGTCAATGCTCAGTTCTCTAATTAGCACCAGTGGCTGTAGGCAACCTCTTGCTGTAGTTCATTTGAATACGAAGTTGAACACGGACAAACTGCAACATTGTAGCTTCAGACCTGATAAGGTAGCAGGAACGTAAACATGGGTGTACAGAA
Source organism: Oostethus manadensis (assembly GCA_024372805.1). Taxonomy (NCBI): domain Eukaryota; kingdom Metazoa; phylum Chordata; class Actinopteri; order Syngnathiformes; family Syngnathidae; genus Oostethus; species Oostethus manadensis. The sequence continues at coordinate 3,307,956 of QODF01000233.1, read as the reverse complement.
CATGATGGAGCAACCACTTGGTGGTCCAGTAGAAGAGTGATTTTCAGCTGGTGGCAGCAGCCTGAGGCGTCCGGACGCCTGCCTGAGGAGGTGTTCAGGGCACGTCCAACCAATAGGAGGCCTCGGGGAAGACCAGGGAGAGGTTGGAGAGACTCTTGATATTTATATTTTTGTCAATATATTTTTGGCCAGTGTTTTTGTCATCTTCGTCCTCGACACATACTCATTGCACAGTTATCTTTTTTGTGCGTCATGATATTTCATTGTAATCTATGCATGTTTGTATGCATGCAGTTACTGAATTATGTCCCTTCTCGTTTCCTTAATGAATACATCAAAAATACACTTTGGTTAAAAAAGAAAATGTAATCCCTTGCCACTTCACGCTTTGGATTTCACAGCTTAACTCTCACTTTATTGAAAAATGTATTAATAAATCATGCAGTTCTGTACTTGGATAGACTCTATTATTAGTCAGAAATACGCATATTTAAGCAACTAGAATGTATTTGTTGCCTGGTTTAAGCATGTTTAATCATAAAAATGGCTAAATGGGTGTCAGAAACCAGGTGTCAGAAATGATACTATAATGTTGAGTGAGATACACAAGCACCAGACTTGATCACCGGAACTGGCCTTTACTATAGGTTTGGATTATCTCACAACAGCTTCAATAATCGCTAACACGGGTTACTGTTGCGGCCATAACCCGACGCTAAAACTCAACTCTGAATCCCTAAGGTCACTTCCTGTCCACCCCCCACTCAGCTCCTTTAGCACCAGAACACATTTACAGAAACACACAGGAGCAGGAGGCATATTTATTTCTTAAATGGCTTATTTTCAAGATTAAACATGATGAGATTTCTCGTTTGGAGAAGAGCGGTATCGTACTGTGGCCAACTATGGCACGGCTACAATGAACGGTAATACAGTCCTAATGAAGTGGCAGTGAGCAAGCCATTTTTGGAAGCACACAATAAATGCTTTTGGCACAACTTGCCATCCAACCTAAGTTGGTGTCCACAGAGTCAGCGTCAGCCAGCAAAATACGTGTGGCTGTTTTTTCCATCGGAGCTGAACAGCGCCTTGCTACTCGAAGTTGTAGTAATTCTACATTTGATCAATTTTACTTAAGATTTGTTGGATCCACCATTGTAGATGTTGGGGCTTGTTTGCACCCTTACTGAGGGGTTCTATTGACGCTCGTTACATTTGGCTCAGTGCCAACATGCAGTAAGGGTGCAAGTATAGATGTTTCTTGCATCACGCGTTTATTCTTCTATTATTATTTGTATTGCAGCACCACAAATCCCTGGCAAAAAATGCATGGGTGTCCAAAGTGTGGCGCAGGAGCCATTTGTGGAACGTGGCTCACTGCAGGAATTCATTCATTTTCTATACCGCTTATCCTCATTAGGGTCACGGGGATGCTGGAGCCTATCCCAGCTGGCTTTGGGCGAGAGGCGGGGTACACCCTGGACTGGTCGCCAGTCAATCGCAGGGCACATATAGACAAACAAACATTCACACTCACATTCATACC
>QODF01000233.1:3015198-3305803 GCA_024372805.1 Oostethus manadensis | reverse complement strand
GGGGGGGGGGGGGGGTACACGCAGTGGATTAGACAGCGCGGAGGGGGGACAGCAGGGCTGATTAGCACGGCTTAGATTTGCTCGCTGGACCATTCTGACACCTGTCTGCCCACTTTGCCTGCAAGCCGGACCTGATCCCTCTCTCTTGCGCTGAGATAATGGATGAAATAAGAACTGCAGACTTGCCTCAGTCAGGCCCGTAATCGCAGCTTGGCTTTGGAAGTCTCCACGGGCGGGAGCTATTACACCCGCTTATCTGCCGCTCATAAACACGCCAAGCACTTCACTGCATTCACTTCCATTACTCATACAGTTTTTCTAAGGCTAGCGTGACTTCAACAAGGTTTGGTTCCGTTTTTGACCCAAGCGTGCAGGGTGGCAGTTCTGTTCGGGACAGCTCACGGACGATGTTGGAAATATGCCCCCCCCCCATCTTGTTTACAGAACTCCACCAGCAGCTTGGGATGATTAATCATGTTTGTCTTGGTTACCTTGCGATGCTGTTCCATCAGCAGCAGCTCTCTCGTTTTGACCTGTTTTGAACAACCATTCATCATGCAAAGATCAACACAGCTCGTCTGGTGAGAAACGTCACCCACAGTCACGATTGCTCGAATGCCGCTAATCGCCCTTAATTATAACCTATTCTTGTTCTTCAGTAGTCAGGCGTTAACAAGATTTGATTAAAAATGTCAGTTTTATACCTATTTTTTATTAAAACACTTCAGTAAAAGATTCTGCCAGAAAATTATATCCCAGGTGGGTTCCTTGGGTTCTAGTGGAAGTGAATCGGGGGTGTCCGAAGGGCCATTTTTGGTCCGGGGCTGTTTTATTATTTTTTATTATTCTAAAAATAGAATTTGAAAAGTCCAACAACAGCAAAAATGGAAAAAAATCCCAACTGTTATATTACCAGAATAAAGTCAAAATATGAATATTACAATCAAACAAGAAAAAGTAATGAGAAGATCAATCATTTTATGAAAAAAAATCATAATATCACGAGGAAAAATAATGTTATTTTAATAGCATGAAGTTAAAGTAGTAAAGATTTTTTTTTATGTCATGATACAGAACAACAATAAAGGTGTAATTTTTGGAAAAGTTATAATATTACAAAAATAAAGTGAAAACATTATAATTAGAAGAAAAAAAAAACATTTTTTGAGAATTAAGTCAAAACTTTTTTGACTTAAATCTCAAAATAATATTATGAGGAAAAAGAATCTAATTTTGGTAGTATAGATTAAAAATATGAATTATTTTTTGGTGAGCCATAACATTATGAGAAACAAACACAACAAAAGTTGTCATTTTTTTGAAAATTAGTTTGGGGACAAAATTTATTTTTATGAGAACTTTAAATATTATGGGAATAAAGTGATAATACTTTACTTACTTTACTTATAATTACTTATAATATACATGATAATATATATAATACAACAAGAGCAAAACTGGAAAAAAAGGCATACTAACAAGAGGTTTTTTCACCTATACCACAAAGCTGAGATGTAGTTTTTTCTTGAAATATATCCATCCATTTTCTGTACCGCTTATCCTCATTAGGGTCACGGGGATGCTGGAGCCTATCCCGGCTGACTTTGGGCGGGTGGCGGGGTACACCCCGGACTGGTCGCCAGCCAATCGCAGGGCAGACAAACAATTATTCACACTCACATGCATACCGATGGACAATTTAGAGTCAACTAAACAAATGTTCAGTTGTATGAGCACACTTTTTTCTAACTGGTGGCCCCTTTTTAAGCGGTTCTTCCACTCCAGGATTCTTCAACAACGTTCCTCAATTCATTAACATTTCTTGGTTTTGCTTCGAAAACTGAATTTTTGATGTCACCCCACAAGTTCTCCATTGTGTTAAGGTCCAGGGATTGGGTTGGCCACTCCATAACATAACAACATAATACGATTTTGCTGGTTTACTAGTGTGTTTGTGGTCATTGTCTTGCTGAAACAGCCTTTTCAAGGGCATGTCCTCTTCAGCATAAGACAACATGACCTCTTCGAGTATTTTGGCATATGCAAACTGATCCATGAACCCCGCTATGGGATAAATAGGCCCAACACCATATCATGAAGCTTGCGCCACCATGCTTCACTGTTCTTACTTTGTACTGTAGCTCGAATTCAGAGTTTGGGGGTCCTCTCACAAACTGTCTGCAGCCCCTGGACCTAAAACGAACAATTTTTATTCTCATCAGTCACGGGATTTAGCGGGGGATTCTTATAAATAGATTAGCTTCACACAGACAGCTTCTATCTGTCACAGTACTTACAGGTAACAGAGCAGGTTGTGTCAGTGTTCATTCTTTATTGTTAGTCTGTTGCTACCCTTTACCTTTACCCTATTACATAGAGTAGTGTTTAAAATAATAGCATTCCAGTGTGACCAACCAGATTGATCCCTGTTATTAGTATGTTTTTATTGCTACATGGCAAACATGCACAAATATGCACGCTCTTAAGTCTGTGCAATTAGTTGAAAGTTGTGTGTTCAACAAAATAGCACTGTCTGCTGTTCACTGGACAGCCAATGGCTAATTTTGGCAAAAGTTGGCAACAATGGCGGAAAGCCACGCCTCTCACTCTTGCAATGCAGATTATCTGCTTGCTTGGCGTGACTCAATCTCACCTTCTCTATTTCTCTCTGTTTCGCTTTGCATGATATTTAAAGTGCATTTGACGAGGCGGAGTCGCACATGGCTCGTGTCGCGTCGGTCGCTGCCTCCACTCTGGACAGGTCTTCTTTACGTTTTCCTCAGCTCGGCTCGGATCTAAGATCAAGCTTGTTTTGAAACGTACAGTATTTGTGGCGGAATGTGTGCGTATGGCACTTTTTACAGGTCTGCACATTTTGGGTTTCTGTCTTACGGGGACTTTTAGTTAGATTTCCACGGATATTTTTACAGATGAGGCCACGTTCCGAATCGCCTCGAAACACTGCGCTCGTCAAGTTCTCCACGCTGTCTCTGCAAGCTATCCAGCAGGCTCTGTGATGGAGATGAACAGAATTTTTTGCATTTCTAACCAGGGATACGCCAAAAGGAAAAGAAGAAGTTTCTTGGTCATGTCGCATGTTTTTGTGACACTTTTTCAACACAATTTACTCTCAAACTTGAAATATGTCGGTAATGCTCACTTAGATGTTTCTGCCTCACACTGCAGTGAAAGGACAGGGAGGTCTGGCAGATTACACATTTGAATCACTGCTGAAGCTGCTTTGCTGTGTTTTTCAGTGTGTTTAACATACAGGAGGAGAGGTTACATGCAGGTCTGGCGGATGTTCCCGGCTTGTCAGACCTGAGCTCTTTCCGATTTCCGTGCTTTGACTCTTCTGCGAGACAAGCAGTTGTTTCTGGAAGAGGTGCTTTTGGATTCCTGCCATTCGGCCTGGAGCAGAGTCGCTGCTAATGTGAGTCAGACAGGTAAATGAGAGCCTGTGTGCGGTCTCCGTGTCGACGACACTTTTCGTCCTGTGGACTCCTGCGACCTTGTCAGGCAGTCAAAACCAGTTTTTTCACTCATTCACTACCAGCGACGTATTTATAGCACCCAAACAAGTTTCCCTCCAAATGTGCAAATCGTCAGCAGTCCATGGTGGTGTACTTGTGAGTACATTGGTATTTGGGTGTAAAACCATGTTTGTTATGTGGTACAGTTCTTTAGAGATTGTCAGATCGGTCAAACTCCACTCCCGAGAGGGATGTGTTTTGAAAAATGGCTGGGAGCGAATGAGTTAAGAAAAAGCCGCGACCCGGAAATGTACCCGCAGATTTGCTAACTTCGCAGCTTTTTGGGGGTTTTGCACCGCCATTTATCAGCGGGGAGCGTGAACATTTGCATCACTGTGTCTTTTCCACTCGCCCGCCTCTCGGTTAACAGATGAACTATTGCAGGACAAAGATTAAACAGTAACCCCGAGTACTGCAGCCCGGTGTGAATGGTGGCCCGACAGACATTTTATCAGTAAACCAATTAACATGATTTATGGCTCGGGGACTGGGCCATAAATACAAAAAGGGGGCCGGCCCTGGTGGCTCCCTTTTTAAAGCGAGATGCTATCATCGCCCTCTATTCCGCTTTGCTGGCATGCCGTCAGCATGCATTTGTAAATGCAGCTACTGTGCACACGGCGGGTCAGGAGTTCAAAGCCCTGCTTGAACACTTGAAGAGTAGGGAGGCGTTAAGTTCTGACCCCCCTAATGTAACCGGGCCAAGCAATAGCGCCGCTTATCAGGCTACTCCCACCCAGGTGTTTGTCTGTTCCTGGTACTCAAATTCTCTCTATTGTGTGGGAAAATGCGACGTTTTAAGGATGTGCTAACAGTCGTTAGTGTCCATGGAGCCTGTGTTTGAGCAGCAGACACGAGATAAAGCCACCTTTGGTCCACTTCTGAGAGATGTTATTCTCTCTTATAAGAAATTCCGGGTTTTCGTGACGTCATGAAGGAAAAAGGTCATGCGGCCACCACGTCATGGAGAACAGCTTTGGAAGGCAAAAAAAGCATAAAAGCGTTGCTTAGAAGAAACCACTGATCACTATCTGCAAGTCCCTGTGACCTTCCAAGTAGGGTTTTTAACATTATTAGAGCCGTCCAGACATGAACTCCCCCTGCAGTCACCGTCTTATTACTTAATTTCTTACACATTCTTAGGGAAATAAGACATGATACACACACACACACACACACACACACTCAGCAGTGTTGCCGAGTTTGCGTATTACAAGCTTTGGCTTTGGCACTGTTGGCTTTGTTTTTGTTTTTTGTTTCTTCCCGAGGTCCGTGTTATTTTGGGCTGGTCGTTTGTTTCTCTCACCAGACCTATACTGTGCATTTGATACGCTTACTACACGCTTATATAGTACTAAACCTTACGTACTTGTACATTATAATTATACACACCGTTCTTACACGTACCCCGTAAAAATACTGCAACTTGTTTACGATGAAGCTACGCCAGATACTCACACTTGTGGTACGTGTTTGTTTTTGATTGCATGAGTACCGTACTGTATGTCTTCAGAATGCTTGGTATTTGAAAATGCATAATTCAGGCAAAGAAAGTTGCTTAAATATGCATATTTTTGACTAATGACTGATTTGGAAAAACCGTGACAGAGTGAAGCTGCACAAGTCGAAGCATAAAATGGCGAAGGACGATTGTACAATGGAACCTTGGTTAGCGTCATTCCTTCCAGAAGGTCTGACTTTAACCGAAATGAATATAAAATTACTGTATATATGTATAATATAATATATATTTGTATTATGTGAGCAGTTTTGTAACCACAAAACTTGCAAGACGGAACGCCTTTTGCTGACAAATGTTAAGCCCTATTATTCGGACTGACTTGAAATTCCTCGCACATCTTAATACGCTATGCCAGGGGTGTCCAAAGTGCGGGCCGGGTGCCTTTTGCATCCCTTGACTCATTTATTGTTGACCTGTGGCACTTTCAAGAAATAAAGCGAAACACTTTGGAATCAGCAATTGAGAAGAATAAAGCAAAACGGCAAAATGCGGCCTCATTCATAGCGGTTACTCGGTTTCAGACCCGACAGCGATAAATGAATTTCAGTGATATAGGATTCAGTGTTAATAAATGGAGTGTTTTTGTAGTTAGAGCATAGACAGTCTGTTTATGACTTTTTTAAATATGTTTTTTCATGTAGACATGAAATAACATGCCTACCTTTATTCATTGCACAGCTCTCAAGGCCGGCCGGGTTTTACTCCCCCCATGAACGAGGCACGCGGCTGTTATAAATCCGCTAAAGAGACTGCGTGTGTTTCTACTCCATGCCGCGTCTGCACACTAAATACTTACATATAAAATCCCTCGTTTCAGTGTTTTTCTCTGCTTAAACTGCCGTGCGTCCCTGCAGGCTGCCTCATACAAGTGTCCTCTTTTCCCCCTGGGATCTTTCTCAGCAAGTTGGCTGCGTTGGTGGTCTCTGCACAAGTCATATAAATGCCGGTATTTATGCACTTGAGCTGCGAAGATCTCCTGCTCGTCTTTCATTTTTTTCCACGCGTCTCCGTCTACGTAGTTAATGCCGTTCTACGTAGCCGAGACGGCTGCTAGATAACTAGCTAATCCATCCAGACTCACATTTCTTACTTCTAAACTTAAAAAGCCCAAAACGTACAACTTCCACAACAAATGGGAGGAGAACCCTTTCTCTCTCTGTCATGTCTGACATGCCATGGCTGACTTCATGACTTCATGCAGTGTGAAGGTAAAGTAATGTCTCAATGTTTTGTGTCATTACTGCCATCTAGTGACCAGAATGCTGTGTATCACTTGTATTTCAATATATTTTGACTAATAATTGACTATAGTTTAGATCAGGGGTCTCAAAATCCTTTTACCTTGGGACCGCATGAGGTGGAGTCTGGTTGAGGCTGGGCCGCAGCCTCGGCGCACAATTTAAATGATTATTATTTTTTCTAATCCAGTCTTTTCAAATGTTTATATTTTTTTTACACAAAATAAGAAAGACAGGGACACTGGTGTAAACATGTTGTGTGCAAAACTACTAATATCATTCTTAATTAATAAATCAGCAAATAAATAAACAAACACAAAATAAAAGGACACGGAGCCTGGTTTCTAACAAGTTTAGAACTTTTCTCAGGTACATCCCTGCTTTGGTAGTCAGTTTGTATGTAACATACTGTACTGTTAGCTGTATACCTGTTTTCTCTACAAAACTATTAATAAATGAATCAATCAATGAACACATACATAAACAAATTAAGACTTAATAACTATTTAAATCAGTAATACATTTGCTCCTAGGGACCTGGCAGTGCTTCTTCTCACATAGCTGAGCCACATTTGTTTAGAAAAAGGCATGTTTGAGTCTGTGGAACATACAGTATTTTAATCTACGTGGTGTGTCGTGTTTAAATGGCCCTGACATCAATTCCCACATTCCCCGGCGTAGGCTATGCTGCGAGATTTTAAAAAAGCAGGGAATCCATCCATGCAATCTGCACTGTGAACCAGACCAGATGCCCACGAGGGTACGCCACAACCAGACTGAAAGCGCCGTGCGCCGCAACCCTCCCCGTCTACTGTCATGCCATCCGAGCTCCTTTTTTTTCCATTTAACATGTGAGCGGATGGGGGCCACGACGCACCGCGCGCTCAGCCCGAAAGCCCACCTCAACACAGACCCGACTGGACTCAGGCGGCAAACCACACCGTGTTCCCCGCGCTTCTTTTATCTCGTCTCGCAGGCATCACTTTGATTTATCCGGAGGGAAAGATAACCGATGCACGTCGTATGATGTCACTCTGGGCAGCAACTTAAAACACCTTTTAGGACCGAGCTGGGACGAATGTCCACGATTACCTAGCCAGGCACAGAAGAAAAACCTCCTTGGCAACGCTGTGTTAACTTTTACTCATTCAAAAATGTTTCTCTGTTTGCATGTTATACCCCACTGTGATTGGCTGGTTTGTCAGCCCCGCACACAACACTTCCTGCTTCCCAGTGTCCTTTGCAGGATTGTTTTACAAATGTCAAATGTTTATGACACCTTGAGTGAGACGGTCAGGTAGAGTATTGACATCCCGCGATTGCATTGAGGACTTTATTCTTACTCTTCCCATAAATAAATACTTGCCTCTTCTTCACCTCCGTGTGGGGGCCACGACAGCTTTAAATTTGCATATAAAGATGGGGGCCACGAAACATTGTCTTGCGGCCCTCAAATGGCCTGCGGGCCACAAGTTTGAGGCCCTTGGTCTAAATGATTTAATAATAATAATATACATTTCTGGAAAAAAACACAATATAGTGAGAAAATCAGAAAATCGTTTTATCTCCAATAAGGGGGAGCTGCAAAAAAAGTTGGGAACCACTGCCTCAAGGGGACTGACACGCCTCCATTTTCTATGCCCCTCAATATGTCAGCGTATCCCAGCTGACTTTGGGCGAGCGGGAAGGTACACCCTGGACCGGTCGGCACCCAATCGCAGCGTTGCGATCCTGAAAAAACATGGCTGCCATCAAGCGCAACGTCTTTTGCCTATAAGTCATTGAGCATTTCTCTCATGATGATATCATTGGGAGGATATCAGTATTCTACATATCCTGGCATGTCGGTAATAACATTTTGACCACAGCCCATAGAGGGAGCCACAAATCCTGCGTGCTAATCAATTTGCTGTCGATTACCAAAGTGATTAACCGCCTTATTGTTTCATTTCGTTAATGGAAAGCTCCAGACGAGCTACGAGTGGATTTGCTGCAGCAGCAGCGGCAGACACGTTAAAACCAATGTTGCGTCTTTCACCTGCCCAATAATCCACCGTTGTGATAAACGCCGCAACGATAAAGTCGCTTCGTCGAGGTAAAAAAAATTAGCCTGGTGTGCACACCGCCTGATTTTATTTTTTTTTACGCCAACGGCATTCCATCACAAGCTTCTTATTCCCTCCGATAGATAATTGATCGAGGCCGAGTGACTCTGTGATGAACGTTTATGCAGCGCTTAAACGAGGGCTCCGGGAGCGCTGCTGGCGGCACAGCAGCATGTTTACAATTTTGTCACCATTACGAGCGGCGTCTGCAGTTGGCTAACTTTTACGACGACAGGCTCTCATCAGCGTTTTTATTTTCTTTCCCAGTCCGGCGTGTGATCTACAAAACGCCAAATAAAACAGCCAAGGTGGCCGGGGTGCGGGGAGGGGGGGTTCCACTTTCCATCCGCTTTTATTGGAGCTTTTAATTTTTATTGAAGGACGGTGCAAAGTAAATGGTCTCCCATCTGAGGGACATTAACTGCCCCCTATACAATTTATAGAAACACCAGGGCAAGGCAGACAAAGGCCCACAATGATGAGCTTTTCCAGCACGTGTCCTGTTTACAGTGGGGCGTGAACACCGCGGGTGAAGGGTTTTGTGACTGCAAGGGAAGCCCAGTTTCCCCAAAATTGTCTCAAAAGAAGTGTTGAAAAATGTGCTGCTGTGTGTACTTTACATTGACTAAATATGTGAAAGAATACCTTCATCTTCTGTTCAGAATCAGCGACTTATCACAAGTAACTGACAAGACTTCCCTGTCATTCGTCCCCGCAGAGACAAAACGTTCGAACAGCCTTACAAGGTTGGACACTGAGCGTCTATTAACTTTGATTGGGTTGTACCACTGCAGACAACTGGACGGTCATTGGATAAATGCTGGGCTTTGTCCCGCCCATCGGACGCTCGGCGTCTCTGGGGGTATATGAGGCAGTGGGCTGGCCCGGACGCTCGACCTCTGCATGATGATTGGATGATCTGTCTGCGGCAGAATCCCCTTTTGATTGACAGTAAAATGAGTGAATCAGTTTTAAACTGATCCGGAGACTTTACTGGAATGGAGGGAAGAATTTACATATAAAAAACAAATACATTTATGATGTGGTATGATGATGGCACTTTTTGTTCACACTGACTGCTCACATTTACCCAAAAATTAGATACAGATTAGATGGGCAGCATTTTGTTGTTGTTCAAGCACGTTTATGAGGTTGACCTTTTTTGTTCATTTTGCCCGTCTCTACTGTGGTTGCACACCTACCATTTGTTTATGAGTTTCCTGGAAGTGGAAAAACTCGCAAAGGCGATGTGCTTCTTGGCTCTTGCCAATAGCTCTGCTCTTACAAAACTTAAAAAATGGACGACAGTGGACAATATTTATCAGTATAGTCGTGCATGCCCAAAATCCGAGGTTTTGTGCGATTTTTTTTTTTTGTTAGAGTCGTTTTCCAACATAATATTTCATTTAACTTTTTGCAAAATTTCAAAGCATGCTGTTACATCCTACATTTTCCGTCCTGAAATCATTCCTCGCATGTGTCTTTCCCAGAGTCCCTCCCTTCCGCCCATGCATTGTTGTTCCCCTCAGAAAACGGGAGTGATGCACAAACACCTTCCGACTCAATCCTTGAGCAAAGGGCCGCGCTGACAGGGATTATTATTTATTTGTCATGCTGGATGTAATAAGCTGTAGATACAGGATGGAAGGCCCATGATTTATTGCTCTGTCTAACGGCGCTAGCGGGACAAGCACTCTAGCGTGCAGGATGAATACCGCACTGTCAGTTCTGTCCATCCGTCACCATCACCTTCAGCTGCCGCCTCCTCCTCGCCGCCATCCGCCCTTCCTCCCCATCTCATGCCACAATACGTAAACAATCTTTCATTATTCGGACACATTCCTCTCCGTGTCTGCATGGATGGTGAGGATTCGGGTTATCACTGTTTCGCCATTCCTTCCATTCCGCTGCTCTAATTTCACAACAAATGTTTAAATAGGAGCTTTTAAAACCAAGTATAAAGATAAAGATAAGGACTGTGTAATCAGTTACTTTGGTACCTACCATTTGGTAAACTGAGGGACAGGAACTGTAACTCCCTCGTAATTTAGTATCACCATAGTCTACCTTGAAACAGCAATCACGAATTATTTTCGGGAAAAATAAACAAAGCACAATGTAGCGAGGGAGAGATAATCGGGCCGTGACATTGCAAGGGACGACGGTATTAAAGAAAGGCGCCTTACCCCCCCCCCTTGCAGTCTTCAGTCTTTGCAAGTCTTGCAAGTCTTGTTACTTTAGGGAGCACGACGTCATCACTTGCTATTACACCGATATGAACAGATTTTTCATTTTTAAGCCAATGCCCAAATCCGTAGTAATCACATGGCAATTGCCCTCCCATAAGCGCATAGGAAGGGAGTGTGTGAGTACAGGAAATAAAAAAGGAGCACACCAGCGAGTATGGATTGCAAAACTTTCATTTGCATTTTGCTCCTTCAGTAAGGCCTTCAAAAAGTGAACCAAACTAGAGTCCAATCTTTGCACATCCGTGTATTAATTGATTGAGGATTCATTGTCTTTTGCTCCAAAACACAATACATCTCAGCCTCACAATCACTGACGGAGCTAATTGCTATCAGTTAGATACCGGAGCCTTGCAGGGAAAGTTGGCTGACATTGTGTCTGGCGAAAAAGGAAAATCCTGTCATGTTTTCAAAGTGGAACCAAGCAGGGGGAGGAAATTGTGGGAGAAATATGAGTGGAAATGAGAAATCTGGGACAACAGACAGTGTCGAGCCAACTACTGTTACCGACAGTGCTAGTATTGCTTAAATCTTCTCCTGACTAACATGTTCAACATTGCCTTCTTGTACACATGTCACAACTACACTGTCTTTGGTTTAAATTCACTGTATTTATAAATGCAATATATTATTATTATTATTATTGGACAATTTTACCTGCTTGTTGTTGTAGGTTGGGTTGGTATGAACGCATGTGATGTGATGCCAGTAATGTTATGTGACTGTATGTGTAGCCTGGAGAGAGGAAAAATTAGGAAGAAGTGCAAAAAACGTTTGGCTGTTCAGCTAAAATGATCTCCAATGCCTTAAAATGGAACAAAAGCATAAACAAGCGGCAGAAAATGGAAGACAACTATCAAAATGGATGGAGGAATAACCAGAATGGCAAAGGCTCAGCCAATGATCAGCTCCAGGATGATCAAAGGCAGTCTGGAGTTACCTGTAAGTACTGTGACAGTTAGGCGATGTCTGTGTGAAGCTAATCTATTTACAAGAACACCCCACAAAGTCCCTCTGTTAATAAAGTAAGTGCAGAAGAGGTTACAATTTGCCAAAGAACACATCAAATGACGTAAAGAGAAATGGAGGAACATTTTATGGACTGATGAGAGTAAAATTGTTCTTTTTGGGTCCAAGGGCAGCAGATAGTTTGTGAGACGACCCCTAAACTCCAAATTCAAGCCACAGTACACAGTGAAGAAAGTGAAGCATGGTGGTGCAAGCATCATGATATGGGCATGGTTCTCCTACTATGGCCTACTTATTGCATGGATCACAGGGATCATGGATCAGTTTGCATGTGTCAAAATACTTGAAGAGGTCATGTTGCCTTATGCTGAGGAGAACATGCCCTTGAAATGGCTGTTTCAACAAGACAATGACCCCAAACATAGCAACAAAATGAATGTTCTGAAGTGGTCAGCCCAATCCCCGGACTTTAATACAATCGAGAACTTGCGGGTGACATCAAAAATGTTGTTTCTGAAACCAAGAAATGTTAATGAATTGTGGAATGTCGGTAAAGAATCTTGGAGTGGAATAACAACTGAAAGGTGCCACAAGTTGGTTGAGTCCGTGCCACGCAGATGTGAAGCACCTGTAAAAAACTGTGCTCATATAACTAAATATTAGTTTAGTCATTTACCGGATTGCCAAATCCTAGAAACCAAAAAGTTTGTACAAAATAGTTTTAGTTTGTAAAGTCAATGGCAGACACTGCTATTTTTTTTAACACCCACCTTTCAACTGTTTGGCCAATTGCACAGCCTTAAGAACGTGCATATCATGAATGCTGGGTCTTGTTTTCTTTATGAGAATCTACTGCACCTACCGATAACTTGTTGGCCATGTAGCAATAAAAATATACTAATAACAGGGAATCATCTGGTTTGCCACACTGGACTGCTATTAATTTGAACACTACTGTAGATAATCATTTTGGTTTTGTTGTGCCTTCCGTCGGAATGCATTGACTTTTTGTCCACTCACGAGGGCTAAGGTTTAACCCCGCATTTTGATTTAATACTAAATTGAAGGGAAAATATGCAAATATTTTCCAGGTGTTGTTCTTGGTCATTCCGACATGTCGTGCGCCGAGGTGCTTGAAGTCGGACTAATAAACGGCCCCTCCACTACCCTCTCCGAGGGTCATGTAATCTTGTTAACAGTTGTCATGCTTTTAGGATTATGTTATTGAAATGTCACATAATTGGATAAACACTTTTTTTCTCCCCTGCACTGTTTACAAGGCGGGTGGATTTGCGTAAGTAGAAGTGACTGTGCAAACGGCGACTCCCACTTGAGGCTTGAAAAGCAGGCTACTTTGCAAACACTTTAGCCCGCGTGTCGGCGCGGCGGACATGTGAGCGCGAGCAGCGACAGCTCTTAATTAATATGAAGGATTGCCTTTGTGTGCAGGTAAATGACTTGAGCAGGAGCTGCTTTGTCGCTGTGACGCAGGGAGGGGGGCTGCTTTTGTAGCAGGCTGCAATCTGCAAATGCCATTACCAGTTCTCAGCACTGGGAAGACATATTTTCATCCTCTCTGCAAGCCCCTTCCTCACCTTTGTTTCCGTCACCCCAGACGACTGGCGCTTCCTTTCCTCGCTCGTCTTCAGACGTCATTCAGCACCATCGGGACCGGTATCTGTCTTATTTACCCCCCCCCCAGCAAACTGTTATTTATGAACTTTTGTTTGTTCTGCGGCATCATGACCAACAATACAGTTAATAGCAATCATTTGTTATTCCGTGCCGCTTTTCGAAGCCCGGCCCGGGAGCAGCGGAGTGAGAATACTCATTTGGAGGTTGAGGAAAGCCTTGACAGCACCCATTTATAACCAGATCATTGCCAAATGTCCAGCCCATTAATAACCCCCCATCACAGACTAATTAGTGCTCCCTGATGTTAAAGACTCTTTTTTTTCTCTCTGGAAAGATCCCTGGTGCACTTTTCTTGTTGTGCATGGTTCTGATGCACAGCACTGCTTCTCAGAAGTGGACAACATGTGCAAAATCATCTAAAAAAGCTATTTAGATTGGTATTTTATGTTGAAAAATATGTTATTTTGTATTATTAGTTAAAGAGGCACATGTCCGACCTGTGCCGCGGTCTTGTGGTGTTTGGTCCGGTTAAAAAAAAGACTTGGTTAGCAGAATGGTTTGTACGGTTCATTTGGTCAAGCGGGAATGTGGTCATCAATGGACCAACACTACTTGAGAGATGATGGGTCTCAGGGGTGAACAGGAAATGGAGCAAAGATAAAAAAATGACAAAAAAAGCACGCAGAAATGACAAATATGTAGCAAAACAAGGCTTTGGAAGCACTGCCTATTTGCACTGCTTTCTATAAATCTAAAAATAACCCACGTATTCACCTCAGTATTTTGCTTTGGACTGTTTGAGTTACAACACCTAATATGTCATGCATGTAATATGTTGGCCATACAGTCAGGAGATCTGGAAGACCAGGGTTCGAATCTCCGTTGGGCATCTCTTTGTGGAGTAAGTTCTCCCCGTGCCTTTCTCCGGGTACTCCGGGTTTCTCCCACACCCCAAAAACATGCATGTTAGGTTCATTGGGGACTCTAAATTGTCCATGTGAATGTTTGTCTGTCTATATGTACCCTGTGATTGACTGGCGTACCCCGCCTATCGCCCAAAGCCAGCTGGGATAGGCTCCAGCATACCCGCGCCCCTAATGAGGATAAGCGGCATAGAAAATGAATGAATGAATCAGATCAAGGCCTCACTAAATTATGCATATGTTCTTTGGTCTTTTGGTGTTTGCTGTTTTTCGGTGATGCACGTGACTCTTGATACTCTTTTGAATGTATATTTGAATGTATATTTGAATGTATATTGTTTTGAGAAGCAGAATGCTCACTATTGATGGGGATGTCATACAACTTCACGTCAAAAAATCCAAACTATCCCATTAATGGGCAGACGTAGCCACCACAGGAAGCGATTTTTGATCTTGTGTGACGGTGTTCCCCAGTCTGCACTTTTATTGGCGTGTCAGTGGATTTTAGTTTCGATTATTACGCTTGTGTTCTTGTTGTTTTGCTATTTTTCCTGTTTCTTCCCTTCCTTCCCTGATTGGTCTTTTCTTATAATTACGCGCTCCTGCTTCCCGTTTAGCTCTGGTTATTCAAGTTCAGCTGTGCGCACTCTTGTTTTGTGGGATCATTGTTTACTTTGGTGTGGACTCGTCTGCTCCTTGCTGCCGCTGCCTGGCAGCATTTACGACCAAAGAAACTTCTGTTCCTGACCTGCTTTTGCGTCCCGCTCTCTGCATCCTCGTGGTGGATAACACCTTGCCGAGAAGGCGAAATCGTGACAGGCGTGCTCCTATAAAAAAAACCTTGTAACTAGTTTGCTATTTTTGTACCCTCTGTAAGAAATTCACAGTTAAAAAGTTCATATTGTTAAACAATGTCACCCTAAAATATGTCTGGGTTTTTATGGCGGTGTCTTTTAAACGCAAAGAATTAAAATTTGTTGGAAACCCACATCAAAACGAGGAATCGGAATTGTTCAAATGAGGCCCAACCCTTCGGGACACACACACACTCTCACCCTCCATGACATACACCCCCCCTCAAACACACACACACACACACACTCGTGCTGTTTGCTCTTTTTAGAGAGGCAGTTTTTCTTCTTTTTTTGCCAAAATAAAATAATTTTACTAATTTATCTCGGTTAGTGCATCCCAACGTCTAGCCAGCATATTAGTTATGTAGTAATTAATTATGAATTATTAAAAATGACGCGCCTTCAACCTCTGCCTTTGTCTTGCAGTTAGGACTACTTTTTTAACTTCTCATTTTTCCATCACACGTTTTGACACGCTGACAGATAAGTGGCCAATTCCGAATGAGGCCTGAGAGTAATGAGTAGCAATTAACGAAACATTTATGTTTTAGATTCCGCTCTGCCCCATCGGCATTGCGCCTGCGTGATCCACGGATGCAGGTATACGAGGTGTAAGTGATCCTAAATTTAAATGGATTTGCAGCTCATTAGGCCGTAATCACATATATATTTCCTACCCTTGATGAGTATTGATGTGCTTAGGAGGCAAAAAAGACCCAAGTGACGAACCTTGGCAAAAAAGGTTCACGTCACCGCGTCAGTCTCACCTCATTCACTCCTGCAGTGGTCTGGGGAAATGAGGTGCAGCATTAGTGTGTTTTTCTTTTCCTTTCTTGTTTTTGCTTGCCTGTGCAATAGAAAGTAACCCCCACCTTCCATCAGCAGATCGGTAGAGATGCAAATGGGAGGCGAAAAAGCTCCCCGCTGGCAGTCGGTCAAGGGGGGGGGGGGGTGGAGCGCTCTCGGATGTGATTGCCGACGCCAGGATGAAGTCAGCGTTGACAAAGTGTGCCCATTGATGGATGGACAAAGCCGGGAACTGGATGTGAGAATGGATGGCGCCAAGGGTAGGAACTTAACGCAGACAAACAAAATGAAAGACAGAGAGAAATAACCGGCTAAAGCATCCTGGCAGGACAAATCCCACAGCAATTTTCTTACTGCCAGCCAAGCACAGGTGGATTCTTTCGCATTGCTACGAGCATCCAGCAGTTGGTGGAGGTTGCCTGATGTGCTTCTGTGGTTTTCTAACAGCTCGGCTACCCTGTGGCTTGTTAAGTAGTAGACCCCGAAATCCAAGGCTAGTAACCAACCCAAACCCGAGTTAGAGAATCCCCACCACTGTAATACGGCATTACACGTCATTCGAGTTAAAGCAAGGGCTTGGCGCTCCAAGATTAAGATGAATGCCGTCTGCCCCAGAAAGCCACCATTAGAACTCCGCTCATTAATCACAGTCTTGGAGATGGAAGCAATTTGAAGCTGTCGCTGTCGTCTGCCTGTCCAGTGCAGGGAGGCAACCCCTGTCCACCCAGGTCCCCCTGCACCCCTTCTCCCAATGACTACACTTTGTTAAGCTCTCTGAGGACACGTGGAAAAGCGAGCGGATCCTCCTTGATCCTCACTTCCCATCTGGCGCATCCCTTTTTACTCAACAAGACTTTGTCAGTTTGGGGTAAAGACAACTCATGTTGAGGTAATTTGAACTATTTCTCCCCCACGTCCACCCCCCAACTCCCCACCACCCTTGGTGTGAGAGCACCGAGACCAGTATGTGCTAATCTTTCAGTTTCTCCTTCGGATGGGTGTTGGGGCTCTATCCGAGATTCGAACCATCTGCACAAAGGCAGCAGCAGTGTGTACAACCGTACCAGGTCAGTCTAGTGCAGTGGTTTCCAAACTTGTTTTGGCAGCGCCCCCCTTTTGGAGATAACATGATTTTCAGCGCCCCCTGCCCGAAAAATATGGTAATAATGAAAAGTGTTTGTGATAGCCCCGCACCCACGGGGGCATAACCACCCCTACCCCCGGGACAGGCGGTCGTCCAGTTTTGGTATCACTGGGCTGGTGCCACTTTGAAGAGGATTTTAGTAAATCTCACACGGTTTTAAGAAAACTGACAAAAGTTTTCAAAACGTTGAACTGATTACTCATATGCCGTATGGTATCAGCATGATACCTGGATGTACCGTCTTGACCCGAATACAGTGTAAGTCTGTATTCTTGTCCCCAGAAAAAAGTTTGAATGAGACTGAATGTTCAGGGTCAGATTTATACACGGAAACAAACATGTGGCCCCAAACCAGTCAGAGCTTTTCTTCCTATCATTCACATACTGTACATCACTCACTTTGGGATAAAGAGACCCCCTGAGGAAAAAAAGTGGACAATGTCTTTAGTCTGGTAATGCGGTATGTGCTCCCTTGTGAACCAGGGTACCACCCATGTCTGCATCCCAATCAACATGTGTAACCCGAGCCCACATTGCCTGTTTGAGACACCCAATAAATGTCTCGTTGCCCTCTTAGTTCCATCAAGCCACTAGGGACCGAGTCCGTTTTTTGGCAGGGGTCAATGTATTCTGTAAACACCACCAGGCAAACCGACGTGAATCTCTCATAAATCTTGTGATGTAGTGGTGTAATTTCCTTCAGCCGACCTTGGCAAGGTTGTAGGCTGGGAAGCCTGGGTGGTGAGAAGCAGGCGGGTGGGGGGACAGCTCGGAGGGAAAAAAGTGTCGGATGATCTATGGGCGAAGGGACCACGGTTCACCATGAATCAGAACGGTGTGCTATGAAGATTTCCAACATCTGAACTCTCTCTTGACTTGAGCTCATTATTCAGCTCCTGTCTCTCTTGGACTATTACCTTTGGAGTCTGAGAGTTAAAAACCTCTACCGCATCAAAATGTTTGGTTTTGTTTCAGACACCGTATCTGATGAACATTATTGTGGTTGTAGACGGTGTCAATCAACAGTCAGCTTCTCTCACTGAAACGGCAGAGATCTGTCTGTTCTATGTGCAGTTGTCCCTCGGTACATCACGCCATCGCTCTGTCGCCGGAGCTCATCAATGAAAGCACCTGCTCTGTGACCGGCTGGGAAGAAAACCTGCAGTGTCTCCGCCCTCCATGGCACGAGTTTGAGACCCCTGATGTAAAGAGTGGCCGACAGAAGCTTCTGTGTGAATGTTCACGACATGCGTTCTCTGCTCCGTTCTCTTGAAGTCCATCGTGAGTCCTTCCTTAACCATAAACCGCGACAGTAAAGTAGTATTCTACACTGGTTTGGAGGTGTCACTAACGTTACATTGGTGAGACATTAGCCACCAGGAAGTACATGTCAGTGCTAACGTGAGTATTTTACCTCATTTATGTCTAAGATGGGGCGGCACGGTGGTCGAGCGGGTAGCACATTGGCCTCACAGTCAGGAGGTTTAGGGTTCGAATCTCCTTTGGGCATTTCTGTGTGGAGTTTGCATGTTCTCCCCGTGCATGCAGGCATGGGTTTTCTCCCGGTACTCCGGTTTCCACCCACATTCCAAAAACATGCATGTTAGGTTAATTGGCGACTCTAAATTCTCCATCGGTATGAATGTGAGTGTGAATGTTTGTTTGTCTTTATGTGCCCTGCGATTGACTGGCTACCAGTCCAGGGTTTATCCCGCCTCTCTCCCAAAGTCGGCTGGGATAGGCTCCAGCATACCCGTGACCCTAATGAGGATAAGCGGTATAGAAAATGAATGTCCAAGATGTCTTATTTTCCATCTATTAGTTCTACTAGAATTGCAAGCGTAAACATGACTATAGGGGTGTTATTTCATGTCTACAGGGCTCTAATAATGCAAGAAACTGTCTCTAGAAAGTCATAAACAGGATATCCACAGTATGCATTAAGTATGAAATTATTATAATATGAATGCTACTTTGTGGAAATTCACTTTTCATGGTCGGGTCTGGAAACAATGAACTAATGAACTAAACAAGGGCCAGCTGTATATTTTGAAATTGTTTCTCCTTGATGCAATGAAAATTCCATATGTGTAATTGTCACGTTATTGACATACAGTATAGTTATGATGGAATTAATCTTGGATAATGGTTGGTCTTTTCTGGATGATTTAATCCTGGATATTGAAAAAATGACACAAAAGCCTGACAGGAATGCAATGGTTTTAATAATAATAATTGCACCCTGTAAAATGATAGGCACTGTAAGACCTTATTGTAGCATATGAACTTCGGAAATACTATACTATACTATAACTAAAATGTTATTAGCCAGGGATGCACCTTGATCGCCTTATGTTGTGCTGCTAAAACATACCAGCTGCAAAGCAAAAAGCTGTAGTTATTGGGCCCAATTACTCCATGAGAATAAAACATTAAGGTAATTACATGAACTGATATGTAAAAATCATGGTGTCCAATCTTTACGATTGTTATCACTGACACAAATGTTTTATTTTAATTAATTTTATTACAGTTATCTTTTACACATTTGTTTGAGCACCTGAAAAAATAACCACATTTGGAGTGCGCCTCAAATCTGGACTCCCATGTCGGGTTTTTACCCAGTAGGCTCAGAGAAGGTTCTCATATACGCTCCCCTTAACAGATACTGTGCAAATCCAGAAGGTTGGAAAGTCATATTGTCAGTTTTTGTGTAAAAATGATGGACTGCTTGTGAGGGTCTAAACATACAAAATCACCAAGTAATTATTTCCCCCACTGTACGGACCTGTCTTGCAGAGTCAGGAAGCACATTTCTCCATCCCCCCTCTATATGCTTATCAACAGGCCGCGAAGCAATCAATGAGGATAATCTATCCGGAAGCCTGTCGATATGGTAATGACGCTGTCTCATCGTTATTGCCGCCCGGCCATAAATCACCAGAATGCTTTGCAGCTGTTGCAACAGTCCACCTTTATTGTGTGCCGGAATAAAGTGTGGGCCCCCCTTTTGTGATTAATGCCTCCGCATTTTGCCACAGCGTGCACTGATTGTTTTCAAATTCTCCGCTAAAGCTTACAAGGGAAGTCAATGGGCTCTAACAGAAAGGTAGACCGCCGCAGCCTCACTCGCTCGCTCCCATGTATTGACAGCTTTATAACTCGCATTTTGCATAACCACAACAACGCTGGAGTGAAGAACACTCTTTGGATTGTGATCAATGGCAACACATTATTCTTAAATTAATAATAGTAACAGTTGACATTAAAACTGAAAGTCGAGAGGATACACACCAAAGCCGAGCCCGGATGTTTAGTTTAGGTTCCTCGTGGTATGGTTTGGAATAATAAGTCGACCTGTACTTCAGAGCAAGAGATTTTGCCAAGAATAGAAATGAGACTCAGTAAATAAAGAACAGCGCTGGAGGACACCCGGCTTTGGTTTTTTATACCCATTGCACCCCAGGGCTGGTCTGCTTGTGAAGTCAGTACATGGTATTCCTAAGGGACTTGCTACCAAAGAATTCCACTCTGAGGTTCCTGGTTAATGTCCAGGTATTAAAGCAAGAGTGAGAACTTCTGGACTCTTTATAATTTATAGACATTCAAATTTTTCAGGTAAATATCTACGCCAAACACCATACAGGGACATGTTAAGGGTTGGACTGAACTACAAAGTTCTGACAAGTTTGACCTGGATACATCTTAATTCACGCTGGAGGGATCGTGTCTCACAGCTGCCCTTGGTGTCCTCCCGGTGGAACTGGAAGAGGTGGCTGGAGACCGGGAAGTCTGGACTTCCTACTGATACTGCTGCCCCCGTGACCTGGACCCGGAAAAGCAGAAGAAAATGGCTGGATCTAATAACTTGAGTATTCGACTGTCATCATATGTCATTTGGGGTATTGATATTTTGAAATTCAAACCAATAGGTGGCACCCAACCATACGTCCCCAAGCACAGTCTGGCCTGGAGACTTGGTAGTAAATTATTCTAGTCAATGGCCGCAATTTAATGTCCATCTTTTAAAGCTAGCTGTGGAGCTCCAAGACTCCAAAGCCTTGGAACTTACTAAGTTAGACTTACTTTGATGTCAATACCTGGAACACTGTTCAGGGATTTAAAGTACTGACCTACATGTAAGACAATGTATTTACTCTAAAGCACAGTCTTTCATTTATCATTATGGATTTTTTAAAAATCCATCTATCCCATTCATTTTCTTCCGCTTATCCATGTGCGGGTCACAGTCTCAGTAGTGAAGCTCAGATTTATCAGTCTTTGGCCACCTCTTCCAGTTCCACTGGGAAGAGACTGAGGTGTTCCCAGGACAACCCCTCCAATGTGTCCTAGATCTCCTGGGGGCCATGTCTTTTGCTTGGCATGTGCGGAACACCACACCAGAGAGGCATCTAGGACGCATCTGGACCAGATGCCTCCTCAACTCAGAGTTCCCCTCAAATGACCAAGAAAAGGAGTCGTCTATTTTCAGGGTTGGATTATATTCAGGTCATTCAGATCATTTGTTTTGAGAGAACAAAGTTCAAAATCAGTCCTTCTTGACTTACATTTCTAGACACTGGGACCTCATAGGGAGCAGTTCCTCATTCGTCTTGGCCTCCTCTTTCAGGGAGGCAGGAAGGAGCTGAAGTCACATTCCGCCACTGTACCTAGAACGAAGCAGATAGCGCCCGTCCGACACGAGTCACGAGCGGCAGCCCGAAGGAAGCAATTTATCCAAGCAATCATCCAAATACATGAAGTGTTGGATGCTGGAAAATGTGATGCTTGTTTCCTCCCCTGTGAATCACTCAGGATGCTCGCTGGGATGCAAAGTGGATTGTTCTGTGTCTTGATAACACTTTAAATCCTGTTATGGATAATGCTCGGTAAAGCCCTTGCTGGAAATTGAACATGACACTCGAGCGATTTATTATCCTTGTGTTCTTAACCTTGGCTGTGGGATTGTTTGTGGAACCGTATCCATGGGATCCTGTGGAAAGTACGCTCTTGATGAAAGAGGGTCTATTGCATATAAACATAAAGCAGCAGAAATGGAAACAGAGTGATGGATGTGTCTACAAGATGCCTTCAGAGATGACACACCGTGTTTACTGCCGAAAAATGATTAATTAAATCCTTCACAATGAACTTTGTAATTCTTTCCCGGGGAGCGCTTCAAACCTGGACAAATTGCAGATATGAAAACAGCCGTCTTATAAATCATAAATCATAAATCATAAATATAAAGTGATGGAGGGCCAGGGGCTTCTCGGCCGAACAAAACCTGTAATCATGTTCGGCACGTCACCTCGTTAACGTCACGTATGACTTAGTTTGGTTCCTCATGACCCCACGTTGTGGTTTCTCCTGGCCTGCTTGTGTCCAGCTGCTTTTGCAAGCCCAGCTGCAACAAAAAGAGGGGGAAATCCACAACAAATAGGCCCATCCTCATTGTTGGGGCAGCGTTTCCTCCCCCCAGAGCTGGCCTGACAACTAGACCGGCCTTTGGTCTGATTTAAGACCCTGGCCTGCTGATGACCCCTCTCTGTCTTTGGCTGCAGTTTAGCTTGACTTTGGCAAACGCTTGCTGGTTCCCTCCACCGCTCATTAATCCGCCGAACATTGGAAGCAGCTGAGCACTCTTGTGTGTTATGCTTTAACGCCGAGGTTTTACTTGTGCGTTGTTTTACAAGGCCACCACTCCGCGTCACCAGCACATCTTTTCTTAGATTGCGGATGGATGGTAGCTGGTTGAGTTTTCCGGGCCTCCCCGCCACCGTATCTTGTTTCTTGTCCAGAGCTGCCAACCCTTAACAAGCCGGACTTTCCTGCTCTTGACTTTTTGGCTTTGAACTGCTTCTTGAGTGGTGATTTGTTCCTCCAAGAAATATTACGACTTCTGAGACGGACGGGGCCCTTGACCTCGACACCTGGACTAGACTGAGACGTGTTAGTGCTCGAGCTGCAAGCAGATAATTTACCGGAACCTTCAGAACCAGAAATGGAATGGAAGTGGTACACTCTCATCTCTTTACAGGCTGCTCACCACAATTTGGCTAAAGTTGAGTTTATGATTATGGATCCTCATTATACACAGTCTCAGCACCAACTCATTTCCTAGGGCCCTACCTCACCATTCAAAATAAAAAAGTATATAAACTTTATATATATGCTCAATCTGAAAAACATATACCTGCATATACATATAAAAATGTTACATACATGTTAAAATACAGTACAGGCCAAAAGTTTGGACACATTTTCTTTATTTTCATGACTTTTTCAATTGTAGATTCTCACTGAAGGGATCAAAACTAGGACTTGGACTTGACTCGGACTTTAGTCTGATGACCTGAAAATACTTTGTGAGTGTATTGAGTAAAATGCGTCTCCGTTCAAAGTGTTCAACTGAGGTTTTCCCATAGAGTCTGCCTTACGAAACGCTTCTATCACAGTCCAATCAGGTTTTAGAACAAACGACGAGGGTGGGGCTTACATTTCTGTGTGCTGGAGAGTGGCAGTGATAAACACGGGATATGTCAACCTGCTACCAAGAATACATTTCATTTGCATTTTCAATATCACAGGGTCATGGTATTTGAATGCCCAAGCTCTGGAGCTGGTCATACAGGGAGAAAACCACTTGATTTTGGTGGTTTGGTACTCATACTCCTGGAAGTACTCTCCACAGTATTCCTAGAGGAACACAGTCGTATGCCTTCTCCAAATCCCCAAATCACATGTGGGCTGGTTGGGTAAACTCCCATGCATCCTTATGGTCCCTGCTGAGATTGTAAAATTGATCCACAGTTCCATGACCAGGACACAAATAACACTGCTCCTCCTGAAACCAGAAAGATTCAACTATCCAGCGGATTCTCCTTTCCAGAACCCCTGAGTAGACCTTACCAGGAAGGCTGTGGAGTGCGATCCTACAATAGTTGGAACACGCCCTTCTTAAAAGTAGGGACCACCCAGTCTCCCAATCCAGAGCCACTGCCCCCGAACTCCAAGCGATGCTGCAGAGTGGTGTCAACCACAACACCCCTACATCCTGCAGGGCCCTAAGGAACTTAAGTTGGATCTCATCCAGCCTAAGGCCTTGCCACAGAGGAGCTTTGTGACCACCTTGGCACCTCAGCCCCAGAGATAGTCCCCAGGCACTGCTTTCACGTTGGATGATGTGTCAGTACGATTAAAGAGGGTTTTGGATAATTCCTTCCAACAATCCGCAACATCTCGAGTCAAGGTCTGCAGCACACCATAACCCACCATACACAGTGTTGACTGTGCACTGCTTCACCCTCCTGAGACGGCATATGTTAGTCTTGGTAGTCATTCTCCATGGCTTCTCCAAACTCCTCCTGCATCCGAGTTTTTGCCTTAGCGACTGCGAAAGCTTGGTCTGCCTCCAGAGTTTCATGGGCCAAAAAGGCCCAAACGGACTCTTTCTTGAGTTCTGGTTTTACTATCACAATAGACATCGATCACCTTACGTCCACAACCTGAAACAGCTGCCTCGACAATGGAGTCACGGAACATGGCCCATTCTGACTTAATATCTGCCGCCTCCCTTGGAACATAATTGAAGCTCTCCCGGAGATGTGAGGTGAAAATCCCTCTGGCAAGGCACTCTGCCAGATGTTCCCAGCAAACCCTCACACTACATTTGGGCCTGCAAGGTCTGACCAACTTTCTCCCCCCACCATTGGTGCCAACTCACTACCAGGTGGTGATTGGTTGACTGCTCCACACCTTTCTTCACCACAAAGATGATCATCAAACTGTGGCCCCGGTTGTCCTGGTGCCAAATGCACATGTGGACACCCTTATGCTTGAACATGGTGTTTGTTACGGACAATCTTTGATGAGACAGAAGTTTAATAGACCGGGGATGTGGCGAGTCTCTCTCAATCACGCCTCAAAGTGCAATAAAGTCCAGCCCCTCTCATAAGGACTGGTTCCAGAACTCTTGCCGTGCGTCGAGGTGAGTCCAACTATATCTAGTGGAAACTTCTCCATTTTGTGCACCAGCTCAGGCTCCTTCCTCACCAGTGAGGCAAAATTCTGTGTACCAAGAGCTAGTTTCTGGCGCCGAGGATCAGACCGCTAAGGTGGCTGACACCAAGCTCACTTGGCACCTCACCCCTTTGGCTCCTCCCCTGAATGGTGAGCTCATACGAGGGGGGACCCATGTTTTGGTGTACATGTAGTTTTTTTTTCTGTACAAAATACAGAAAATGGTGCTTCCCCAGTAAGAGTTACAATATTGAGCTTACTGTTTTACTTTGTCCTTCTGTTTACTGTATTTTGAACACACACACACACATAAGAAATATGTTGTTGTCATGTTAGGAGCGTCCATGAATGCCACTTGCTGTAGTCTGTTTGTGAGTTGGAGATACATATGTGGTGTTGAAATTGCACTGCCGTTGAAGTGCTCAGGTAGGAATAAACAGAATAAATGTTATAAAAGTCCGACTCTATGTGACTGTGTATTAACACTATTGTGCATCAGTGTGCCATCATCAGAGAGGTGGGGCTTGACATGCATCGCATGCATTAAATACACAAAAGCATGCATGTAATTAGAAGTAAATGCCATTACCACGCTATTTCAGCCCGAAACAACACAACGCACAACAACACAGAAAACAAAACGCACACAAAAAATTAGGTGCTTACTGTTGACAAAACAGTTTAGATACAGTATATTGGTTGGTGAAAAAGCGTGTGCAGGCAGGCTGGAATGGGTGGAGAAAAGTGTCGGGTGTGATAGAAGAGTTTCAGCTAAAATGAAAGGAAAGTTGTACAAAACTGTGCTGAGACCAGCGATGTTGTTTGGTTTAGAGACAGTGCCGCTAAGGAAAAGACAGGAGGCAGAGCTGGAGGTAGCAGAGATGAAGATGCTGAGGTTCTCTTTGGGTGTGACCAGGATGGACAGGATCAGGAATGAGCACATCAGAGGGACAGCACATGTTAGAGGTTTTGGAGATAAACTCAGGAGGGCCAGACTGAGATGGTTGGGACATGTCCAGAGGAGAGATAGTGAATATGTTGGTAGAAGGATGCGGATTTTTGAATTGCCAGGCAGGAGGCCTAGAGAAAGACCAAAGAGGAGGTTTATGGTTGTTGTGAAAGAGGACATGAAGGTAGTTGGCGCAAGAGAAGAGGATGCAGAAGACAGAGTTAGATGGAGGCAATTGATTCGCTGTGGCGACCCCTAACGGGGTAAGCCGAAAGGAAAAGAAGAAGAAGATATTGGTTAACTTCTTTTTGTGTAACATTGTAAGGATGTTGAAAAAAAAAAGAGGAGTCAAAGTGTGAGAAGTTTTTATTTTTATGGACTCTTAGCACGCAGTACTGTATTTCTTTTTACACTTGTATGGCGGCTAAGAACGGATAATGTGTAAAATGCAAAGCAAGCTTCCTCCTTAAAAGCTACAGCGTGCATCGTTATTATGAAATACGTTATTATGAATGTTTAAGCTGATGCTATTGTTGTCCGTCCACATTAGCCGATCAGCGGCCTCGGGGGCCAGGCGAGACACTCTGTCGTGGTTGTTCTTCATTCTTCATGCATAATTAAAAAAGTTAAAATTACTTGTCATGTCGAAAATGAAAGTGCTGCCGGAAACAGGGTACGTTGAAATATATTTTCTTTTCTCCGGCACTGACAAGAAATCAATTAGAGCTGATGTAGTGTTGTATGCTGGACAGCTCCAGAAGAGCGAGTGAGAATGGAGATTGGCTGCAGCTGTTCTCATTTTTCCAGCCATTATATATATATATATATATATATATACTATATATATTTCATATACTGTGTGTGTGTGCGTGTGCAAAATGCCTGGCTGAAGGCCATCAGGCAGGTGAGTGGACTGTAAAAAGAATAACACTGTGGGATACAAACTGTTTGCAGAGATTTGTGGCGCTGAAGAGGCACTTGAGTGCTGCGCTGCATATATTTTTTATGGCTTTTTTTTCTTCCCTTCCCCTCACCGCCTGACAACGGCTTTCTGTCAGTGGTTGTGATGAAGCTTTCTGGAGCTCATGTCATCTTCTGTGTGTGTGTGTGTCATACCTTCTCGCTGTGCTTGGATCTCATCACGAGCTTTATTGTTCAAAGCGCTACAGTTGAACAACAACAAGAAAAGTGATCGGAGCGGCGTGCTTCACTGGTTCTGACTCTAGGTTGAGACGTATTATGCAGTACAATAAGCATCATCCCATTATCTGTCATAACACAGAAGCCCATCATGATAACATGATACAAATATGCGGACAGCGGTAAATGCAATACCAGAAATGAACGGAAAATGTGTGTGCTATTTTAATGTAAACGTATCCTGCTCATGTTGCGAAATAAGTCATCTTAATGTTAAACTTATTTTTGTTAATTAATATTAGGTATTTACTATTATTTTTACTTTAAGCTCTTTTATGCTGATTACATTTAGTATTATTTAAATAATTTTAACTCATTATTTTAATGAAGAAAAAGAAAACATATTTTTGTGGTGTTCTTTTGTCAGTAGTTAAATAAAATAAAATATTTTAGTATTTCTTTACAGTACACAGTATAAACATTTATAATATGAACACTTTTTAATACTTTTAATATTATATTTATTTGTGTTTGTTTGCAATATTAATGCTATTTTTTTAGAAAAGTATCCCCCCCAAAAATTACAAAATTACAAAAATTGTAAACAGGATTTTTTAAATGGTACAACTGATATATTTTTTTATAATTACTATAAAAAATATTATAATTTATATTGAACAAAAAAAAAAATACATATTTGCATCATACCAAATAATATTACAATATTTGGTGTTGAAAGAATAATTGGTAATGTTAAAAAATATATGTATAAAATGATAAATATATTTGAATTATAAATAACTATGCTATTTGATTGCTTGCAATTATTAGTTGTTTAATGCAAAGTATGCCAAAATGAGCTCGTATTGCAGTGCCACATATCTACGCACTGCTAAAAAGCAGCTAGAAAAGCACCCGAAGAACGCAGACCTCCACCAAGCTCCATATTGGGATTCACACCAAAATGATAATAACCCTCCACTTTTGGATCAGTCTTTGATATTTTGTAGAACCTGTTGGAAACTTGTTCGGAAAGTGCTCCGACCATTTTTTTGTGGCGTTATATATGCATGAATCCCAAAAACGGTCCTATCTCACAATGTTAAACTTCTTTTAAAACTTCCTGGATCCAGACGGTGATCCGGATCACCCCCCCCCCCCTCCCCCCCAAATGTGATCAGTTTTTCCAATCCCATTTCCAAAAATTCCTGAAAATGTTGTGCAAACTGATTTCGAACTTTTCAAGTTCTTTTGACCAAGAATGAACAGACAAACAGATGAGCGCCGACAAACGCATGACCTCCGCACTTGTGCTTCCTCATGTATTGATAAACACACTCTTGAATCCCGTACCCAAACCCATCGTATTCCCTAAAACTGGGCAAAATCATCTTCTCGAAGACATACTTTTTGATACAGACTCATCGACTTGGCTTAGTACCTGCGTACCTGATCGTGTCTACCGCCGGTTCATCTCACCTTGTCGGATGAAATGTTGCATACATGTACGGACGAAATACGGACATAAATATGCGCCACCAAAGCAGACACTTTGACCTGCAAAATGACCTCACTCGCTGCGAGTCAAATTAAAAATCTCTGGTGGATGACACATGAGGTGTCACACATCAGATAAGTCCACGCAGAGTCCTGTGGAGGTCAGATAAGACTTTAATGACGATGCTGCTACACACACACACACACACACACACAGAGTAAGAGGTCATTTTGATTGGAGCTTTTGTGTTTTTCTAGTTGTGGCTTCAGTCATCGGATGAAACAGGGCGTCACATGTTGTATATCAAAGGCGGCGGTGGTGGTGGGGTAATCTTTGCTCAAGGGCACGGATAACAGGCAGCTAGACATGTGAAGGAGATGCAGGGAGGTTTGGAGGAGACGGGGGTGATGGTCGCGTCTCATCCCTTCCTGCCATCGCGGCCAAGAAGATAGGGTGAGATTTACGGCACATGGCGGAATACATACCAGCAGCTTGACCTGATCTCACATATGAGAACCCCCCCTTCTCATAGCCTTCCTCTGCTTTTAATATCAACACCCCCCTCAGCGGTGGCCTCGCACATCAGATATGAAAATAGGCCAGTGAGGTTTCGTGGTTGTTCTGAAGGTCCTGCCCACCGACGGGCTTCCACACCCCCCGTGATTGACACTGATAAAAGTGCATGACTGAGTCTGCGCTTCAACTGCCTGACACTCCTACCCATCTGATAACGTAGCTAATATTCGGGATGTTTGTTTTTATGCATCAACATCCCACTGACCTCCTCGCCTCGGTGATTGAAGCTTTTTCCAGGTTCCACAGAGAAGAATAGTATTATTACATGAAGTCATCTGTAACACCGTCGCTGCGGTGCACCTTCACGCATCGCTGAGCAAGGCATCGCGTGCGAAGGCTGCATGACAGACATTTGGGATGGCTCGCTATGTTGCGTCTCGCCCGACGCAAGTCATCTGACCCGCTGTGATTATTAACGGCGAGGAAAGATAATCATCCTGGCGCGTGGCGTCATTTTGATGTCTGAAGGAAAGCCAACACATCTGTCTTGCGGGTCGCGGAGGATTTGTCGGAGTCATTCACGACTCGGCGCTCCTTCCACCAGAATTTTGCCTAGGTCTCAACCGGACTATGACTTTTTGGCTGTGAGGTTTTTGGCGTTCTCCCAATGGTTATTTTTTGCTTGTGGAGAACGTAGTTGTGGGGACCATAAAGGAGTAAGATCGCTACACTTTCACTAAAGACTACAATGTAAAAATCAATTCTAAAGCAGCCAAACAGTTCACAAAGAGTTTTTCACAGTCCAACTGGTGCAAACAAACACTTCTAGAGGTTTGGGACTCCAGCGACTCCACAAATGGCGAAAACCTTCTCAGAGTGGCCGGCCAACCAAATTGACCCCAGTAGTGCAGCACTGACTCATCCAAGAGGTCACAAAAGACCCCACAACAACATCCAAAGAACTGCAGGCCTCACTTGCTTCTGTAAACGTCAGTGCTCATGACTCCACCGTAAGACAAATACTGGGCAAAAAAACGATTCCAAGATGAAAACCATTGCTGAACAAAAAAATAATTAAGGCTCATATCAATTGTGGCAGAAATCCGCTTGATGATCCCCAAGACCTTTGGGAAAACATACTGTGGTCTTTTTGGAAGGTGTGTGCCCCATTACATCTGGTGTAAAAATATCGCCACAGAGTTCAGAAAAAGAACATCATACCAACAGTAAAATATTGCGGTGGTAGTGTGATGGTCTGGGACTGTTTTGTTGCTTCAGGACCTGCAAGACTTGCCCTGTCTACCATAAAATCCTGGAGGAAAATGACCAGCCAAACAATAGTTTTGGAAGTTGCCTGTCTAGTCAAAGAGCCTACCTGAATGCTATTGAGCTGCTGCGGCATGACCTTCACAAGAATCACAAGAGTGCCATAATTAAAGGGAAATACATGTGGAAATAGAAAAACAATCAATAATAAAAAATATTTTTTTTTTCCATTTTGTCTTTGCTTTTTCTGTATCATCTTTGTTTTTTTCCATTTTGTCATTTTGCTGTTTTGTCTTTGTCTCTTTCATTTGATTGTTTTCATTGCATTTCCCGGACGGCTCAAGCTGGCGACAAACAGCAAAGACGAAAGATGGACCCGCCCACAGCCAAGACTGCCAGGGTGAGTAGTCCATACCTGATCAGGCGAGTTCTTGCAGTGGCTATCTAGTAGCTATGTTTAAATGTCAATCTTACCGCGGCTGAGCCCAAAAAATGTAGCGGACAGGAAGTAACGTCACGCCACCATGCACATACATTGTTCCAACGTCTGACACGATGGATTGCACGGCCAAAAGAAAGGACCCGTCCGTCTGCATTTGCTTTTTCTTGGGAACAGGAGCAGAAAAAGTAATGCCAAAACTGCAAAAAATCAAAGACAATACAGAAAAATCAATGACAATACAGAAAAATCAATGACAAAATGAAAAAAGCAAATACAAAATGGGAAAACAACATGACCACATTTGTATATGTTTTCATATATTCCCACAATTTGGCACTCCTGCGATTCCACAAGCATGGGGCACCACCCTACCATACAGACCGATCAGGGATGAGCTGCTCCTCCAGCTCACTCCTCCCAAGCGACCACATACACTTTGGACATGTGATCATGGACAAAACTGTTTTGGGGACTTCCGAGATTTGGGAACTGTTCTTTGGGCGCAGCTCGGAAAAGTTGCCCATAAAACCCCTAAATCACAATAAAGAACTGTCCTCCAGATTCAACCGGATTATACGTTATGCTTCACAAAACTGTACGTATGCGATCGTCCAGAACTACGCAACTTGGTGATCGACTGAAATCGCTTTCCCAAAGTGGGTCGCCGGGTGACTTTAATAAGGTCTCCGATTGTCAAAGGATCTTCTTAAAAAATGAAAGTGGGTTTGGGGGAACTAGCTATCTCAAATCGACGCGCATACCATTGCGGACCTGTAGTCTGCAGAATCCTTTCAGGCGGTCCTAAGGGTACAGACCCACCCCCTGGCTCTATGCATACCCGTGAGATTTAGCTCTTGTTGTTGACAACATGCGGTGTGAATGACTGGCCCAGGAGCTAATAAATCTTCAAACATTTGGCAATGACGTGCCTTTCATGCTCAGGCTGAACTTTGGATGCCCCCCTTCGTCACGGGGAAGCGCCATCTTTCGCATCACTCTGGTAATTGACCCAAGCTGCAGGTGAGAAGTGACTGAAGTATGGTGACCCAACTGGTAGGAGGAGTCCAGTACAAGGTCTAGCTACAGTAGCCCTTAGCTGACAGAAGATGCTTGGACTTTTGTCCCTGGGCCAAAAACTTACAGGTACTGTCAGATTCTGCAATGTGTACTTCTTCTACTCTAGTTCCCTTTGATAATGGAGGGCACCTGCGAGCAAACATGTTCGGCCTTGCCCTGAGTGACATCCGTGGCCCTGAGATACAGAAGTGGGACAAAGCGCAACCGCAGTGAGTATCAGGTTGCTTGCCTGGAACTGTAGAACTTCTCCTCGACTGACAGCAGTGAAAAGAACTCAACATCTGATTGTCCAAAAGCTCTTCCTCTGCGGTGGTGTACCTGTCAGGGACTGTGAGCCCCATGGAAGGAGGAAGGGGGCCGCGTTACTCAGGGGGCATATCCTTCCTCGGAGAAGCCAGGGGTGTGAACGCCCTGCTCACACAAAGGGTAGCCCCACTCCTTAGCAGTGTTTATTTTCACTCATAACATCCACAACAATTGAAAGTGTGGGTCAAGGTGAGGCTAGGACACTTGCGAGGGAGGGAGGCCGCCTGAGGAACAACAAACAGATGTTCTTTGATGATAATTGCAGAGAAGGGAAAAGCAGTGCGGGGGGGAAGGCTCGTAAAGCCCTCACTTGTTGAGGCTGCGCCTCCTCCCGGGCCCCCGTGCTGGTATGTTGTCTGGCCCGACGGGTAGGGCCGAGCCTGCCGGTGCCATTACCCGCCGCTTGCCTCCGGGTGACGTCTGTCCACAGGAACCGGCCGCAAATTTGAAAGCCGATAGCCTCGCCTTGAACCGAGCTGCCGGAGGAAAATAAAAGTTTGACAATCACTCTTGGTGAGCCTCAGCCCTTAATCAAGGCTGGCTGTCAGCAGCCCCCCTTTTAGAGGGTAGCTGTGAAGACAGGTTGCCACTGTTTCAGCCAATCAGCGCAGAGCACGGGATGATTGATTTGTCCAAGTCATTTCCCTCGTGTACAAGAGCAGCATTGGCGGGCGCTGAGGATGTACCATCCCTGGATTGCTTCTCCAGGCTTGTTGTTGCGCTGATTAATGAACATCTCGCAGCATTCCCAGCAAACAACGCCTCCACTCCGGCAACTGAACATAATCACCTCCGATTGATGTGACGCCGCTCTGAGGTTGTCTTCGCGAGGTGTCAATCGACCTGGTCTGTTTGGAAAAAACCCCAAAATAAATCACATTAGCTTTTGAGGGAGCTGATGAAAGATTGAGTTTGCTTCTTCTCCCCATGCTTGTGACAGTCCAATGTGAGATGAATTGGGAACTCAACCTTGTCCGTAGGTGTCTCAAGATGCTAAGACATCCTGGTAAATGCCTCAGCTCTCATCTGTAAAAACCGCCGAGGTTTGCCCAATATGAAAAATAAGCAGGCTGGTTGGACTGATCAGTCATCCATCCATCCATTTTCTACGCCGCTTATCCTCATTAGGGTTGCGGGTATGCTGGAGCCTATCCCAGCTGACTTTGGGCGGGAGGCTGGATACATCCTGGACTGGCCACCAGTTAATTCCCCGGCACACATACAAGCGTTCACACTCACATTCACACCTATGGACAGTTTAGAAAGCCATCTCCACACAGAGATGCCCAACGGAGATTCGAACCCAGATCTCCTGACTGTGGGCCAACACACTCATCCACCGTGCGGCCCTGATCAGTCATAGCACTGAATATTTGTGTCACAGCCTCTTTGAGATGAACAGAGCTGCTTTTTTCCGTCTGCCTTTGATCCGTCGACCGTTCAATGTTGTATCTTCTGACCTGTGTTAGAGCATCGCTAGGAGACAGAAGCAGAAGCAGCAACATCACGTCTTCTTTCCCTACACCCTCGAGGAGGATTGTGTTGCTTTATTTTTCTGAAAGCTATCGTTTCCTGGGATTCATCACTAGAAAAACGGCATTGATTCGCTGCATGATAGATGGCGCCATCGATAGGCCAATTGACGGGGCCTTTGTAGGCTCTGTGTCTTGTTACGCCTCGGTTAAGCGATAACCTTGCACACGGGTTGTTTTCCCTCGCCCGTGGCCACGTCTTAGCACCCGCCCGGTGCCGGAAATATCTACAGTGGTGTGAAAAAAGTGTTTGCATGTTTGGAACACTTAAATGTTTTTTTTTTTTATTTTTTTTTTTTCCTTTTTTTATTTTTCTTTTTTTAAATTTTTTTTTTTAATTTTATTTTTAATCTTTTTTTTTTTTTTTCTTTTTTTTTCCCTTGGTATCTATGGTATTTAAAATCTTTTTTTTTCTTTTTTAAAAAAAAAAGATTGCTGAATTCGGATGATGAATTCTGATGTTTACCACAAAATCCTGAAGCAGGATGTCCGGTCACCTCAAGCTGAAACGAACTTGGGTTCTGCAGCAGGACAATGATCCAAAACACACCAGGAAGTCCACCCCTGAATGGGTGAAGAAAAACAAAAGACCTTGGAATGGCCAAGTCAAAGTCCTGATCTGAGTCTTGAATCCCTGACCTGGGATTCATGCTGGAAAACCCTCCAATGGGACTGAATTACAACAATTCTGCAAAGACGAACGGGCCAAAATTTCTCCCCTGCGCTGTAAGAGGCTCATTGCAAATGATTGCAAACGCTTGATTGCAGTTGTTGCTCTGAGTGTGGCCCACCAGTTAGTATGTTTACGGAGCACATTATCACACAGGGCCATGTAGGTTTGGATTTTTTTCTCCTTTAACCTTAATTTGAAAACTGCATTTCGTGTTTAGTTGTGTTGTCTTTGACTAAAATTTAAATAAGTTTAATGATCTGAAAAAAAAAAACATTTAAGTGTGACAAACATGCAAAAAACTACCAAATCAGGAAAGGGGCAAACACTTCCACCTTACTGTATACATGCATTTTTATCGCTCAAGATGTCTCAAACCTGTCATTTTACCTCAAACACACTACAATATAAAATTGCAAAAACAAAAGCAGTTGACAAACAACTTATTTAAATTTTAAATGATGTTGTCCTCCCATTCCGTGTGGAAGTGGTAAGTAATTCTAAATGGTCCATAGGTACGAAAGTGAGTGTGAATGTTTGTTTGTCTGCCCTGTGACTGCCTGGCGACTAGTCCAGGGTGTACTCTGCCTTCCACCTGAAGTCAGCTGGGATAGGCTACAGCATACCCGCGACCCTATTGAGGAAAAGCAGCATAGACAATGGATGGATGGATGGACGCCTGACAACGCCTTTGATAAAGACACCTCTGTCTTTTTCCGTTGTCTCATCAGAACATGTTAAGTGTTTAACCAAGTACTGAATGGCACAAGAAGCCTTGAAGTTACCGTTGTGCTAACAGGGCTCGTCCAGCAAAGCACACACTTACAGTGGAACTTCGGACCTGGTGCGCGTATTTTTCGTTTTTTTTTTTTGTTTGCACACCTTTCCGGTTAGGGTACAATATGCATGTTATGCATGTTGTCCATAGGTATGAATGGGAGTGTGAACGTTTGTATGTCTTTGTTTGTCTATATGTGCCCTGCGATTGACTGGCGACCAGTCCAGGGTGTACCCCGCCTCCCTCCCAAAGTCAGCTGGGATAGGCTCCAGCATACCTGCGACCCTAATGAGGATAAGCGGCATAGAAAATGGATGGATGGAATGTCCTTGTTGAGCCGGAAGTCATTGCTCTGTCGCCCATCTATGATGTCATCAGTGGTTGTTGACCCTGTAGTTCTTTGCTAACTAACACAGTTACGCCACAGGTCTCGCTTTTCTTACTGATCACAGCTGCAAAATAACTCACAATGGAGAACGTTGCAAGTGCTGGCTTTTTAATAAAGAAGGTAAGAAAAATTATTGAATTCACAAAATGAATAATCCAAAAATGGGGTCCAAGTGGATTGCCTCCATCTTCATTGCCTCCTACATTGTCTTTGTCAACAATTAAGTGTTCAATCAAGTTAAAGTGACATTAGACATTATATTTTCAAATGTATACCTGTCTTTTATCTTTTACAGGCATCCTTTGTTTATCGTGGTTATTTGGTTCCAGACCCGACCACGGTAAGATAATGCAGATAATTTCTGCAAAGCAGGATTCAGGATTCAATATTAATGAATGGAATATTTTCGTAGCATAGAAAACTTGCTTACGACTTTCAAAATACAATCTCTATCATTATTTGACTCCTGTAGACTTGAAGTAATACCTCCATAATCACCTTTACGCTACTTTTTTTTTTTTTTTTTTTACACCACGTTGCTCAACTGTAATGCAGAGACTACGGGATCACTGCATGGACACAGGAGACAGCCAAGGCATGAAATATTAGCAAGCTAGCGAGCTAACTAGTTAGCTATCAAATGTTTATAAGAAAATTAGAAAAGAGTTTAAAATGGAGTGGTAAGATGGACAAAGAAGCCAAAAAGTTACCACTTCCACAATGAATAGGAGGAGAACTTTATTTCCCTCTATCATGGTGGACATGCCAAGGCTACAAAATATTTTTTGAGCAATAATAGCCATATTCATCCACAAAACAGTAATTGTTTATTATTTCTTCTTTTCCTTTCGGCTTATCCCTTCAGGATGTTCACAACTTTTTATTTTTGGAAAAACCGGGAGAGCGAGTGGCAACTATGTAGCAATTTAAATGCATTTTGCAGTGTTTTCTGCATGTATTTGTGTCCACAATGGGTTTGTTGGACTTACACTATTTCTTGTGCGAAAATTTGATCCCGTTTGAGTCGGAACAGATTCATGTCGCTAACTGTAATTTATCGTTTCTGTCCAGCTGGTTTTACATCTTTCCCTGACCCCGACTGTTTTTTAAGCCGGTTTGTTAAAATGGAGTGATCCCCCCCCCCTCCTCTCTTTGTGTGTGCAAAATATAATCAAAAAAACCTTTGAACACGTGTAATTTTGACGTGAAGCTATCGTTATCAGCCTTTTACGCAGCTGCGTGTGCAGCCTGCTCTGTAGTGACTAATTAAAGCTAATTAGATGGGTGGTCAGGTGTCTACAAGCTGAGAAAGGAAAGTGCTGTGATGCAGCCAGGAGGGTCAAATCCTAATGTAAAGATTTTTCAGAACGTAATAACCCTGTCTGGAAAGTTTGCTGTAGCATCAAAATGACTCATGTAAAGCCCTAAACCTGCCGCATGTGATGTGAAACCACCGCGTTGTTTAAAAGCGCTATCTTTTTTCCCCGTAAATTTAGTGCGTCTTAATCCAGGACGTTAAGCAATGTTTTGTTTCCCACCTCCCGTCGCCATTTGTTTTACAGTTATCCACACTTAACCTTCAGAAGAGCATTTGCAGGATCGTAACATTTGAACGGGTGTAATTTTTCTGACAAACTCAGAACTGCAATGTGACCCGATTTATCTCTGTTTCTTGTAATGCATTGTATTAATCTGCAGCGCCTGTTTATGATGCATTACCTCTGCAGCAACAATAACTCACTGAGAACCCTCCCACGGTTATTGTCTTTCTTTTATATTGCAGCTCGCAGCTGTGTTGCGGCTTGTTTGGGTTTTTGCCTTCGCTGCTCTTTGCTCAGGAAACCGTGGCCGGTTCTACTTTATGGGGAGTGAAATGGGCTCTGGTGGTTCGGCCGCTTGTAAACGTGACTTTGCAGCGCTTGATTGCACTTTGCCGTCCATTTGTAAGACTCTTTGAGACTTGTCTTTGCTAACGGCTAAAAAAAGCACACCGGTTTTAGGTGCGATTCCCCTAAATGCGTTTGTACTTCTGGCATTCTGGCATCAATCCGTTGTCTTGATTGCGTGATTTCAACTATTATTTGAATGTCACTGCGTCTGTGCAAGCTCCCTAAGGCTATGTTCACACCGCCGGTCCGGTCCGATTTCTGTGCTCGAATGTGGCCTGTATTTCGATTTGTTCAAATGCGACCCAGGTCTCATTCATATGTGGACATAAATCGGCTTGAATGCTCAGGGGGCACAAATCCGACATGCACGTCGCCGAAGGGCGTGTGTTGCCGTGCTTACCGAGACTTCAAAGGTTTTCGGCATCCCCGTGACCCTAATGAGGATAAGCGGTACAGAAAATGAATGAATGAATGAATGAACGTCACTTCCCAGACGCTTTGCGTTCACATTACAAGTCGACTTTTTGTTTGGTATACTTGAAAAATCCATTTTTAAACAAAATATCTGAATTGGGAATCCTACCCAGCAGTGGGAACGTAGCCCTTATGAAGGACATGGTCTGGATAATGGCGAGACTTGAAACTCCATGAACCCGTTTGGCATGAAAACATCACATGGAGTGGAGCTGAATCAACTAAGCATCGCTTCACTTTACATCCAAACCCACGTAATCTACAGCATTTTGAAAAATAAATTATGTTGGTACCACACTTTATATACACGGTGGCCATGTCTCACATTGTTTATGAACACTTGAACGGAATCAGTACCTCCTCTGCTGGTACTGCGCTCCATTTGGCTTCTATTGCTTCAATTGACATCCATCCATCCATCCATCCATCCATCCATTTTCGTCCGCTTATCCGAGGTCGGGTCGCGGGGGCAGCAACCTAAGTAGGGAAGCCCAGAGGTCCCTCTCCCCAGCCACTTCGTCTAGCTCTTCCCACCCGATGCCGAGGCGTTCCCAGGCCAGCTGAGAGACATAGTCTCTCCAAAGTGTCCTGGGTCTTCCCCGAGGCCTCCTACCTGCCCTGAACACCTCCCCATGAAGGCGTTCGGGAGGCATCCTAACCAGATGCCCGACCCACCTCATCTGACTTCTCTCAATGCGGAGGAGCAGAGGTTCTACTCCGAGTCTCTCCCGGATGACAGTGCTTCTCACCCTATCTCTAAGGGAGAGCCCAGCCCCCCTGCGGAGAACACTCACTTCGGCCGCTTGTACCCGCCATCTTGTCCTTTCGCTCACTACCCAAAGCTCATGACCATAGGTGAGGGTAGGAACGTAGATCCACTGGAAAATCGAGAGCTTTGCCTTTTGGCTCAGCTCTCTTTTCACCACGACAGACCGGTGCAGAGTCCGCATCACTGCAGACGCCGCACCAATCCGCCTGTCCAATTGACAACCAATTCCAAAAAATCTCCATGCATTATTACTTTTCCTCAAAATTTTAAATGTAATTTTGAGCTCCTTTCCTGCCGAACCGTCAGAGTTCCAAATTGCATGTAAAATCTGAAGCGGACCGTTTCCTTCACTGCGACTCACCAATGAAACTTGCATGTTTCAAAATCATTTTGGCTTTACTGTTACCATAACCAACATGCAATTCCACACATTCCCGGCCTTTATGCTGAGCCTTAATTCCAATAGTCCCCGCTCCATTCAATTAGGCATTTATTACATCATCATTTCCTCATTTTCACTTTCTGCCTTTAAAAACAATGAAGCTGCAGATTGAAGCTCGGTGAAGGCCTTTTCTCACTTTTCTCTCTTTAGTGGTGAAGATAAACGAGCAGTGTCTAAATGGCGCAGTAGCGCCTAATTCCCCTTGATTAGTAGTGAGTGAGATGATGGCGACCCAGCGAAATTGGTCATCAGCATAAATAACGAGCGAATGAACTGATAAAATGCAAAGTCCTCGGCCGTCATAAATCAAACCCAATCCGGCGGCCGTGGAAGTGGGCGGAATGAGAAGTCCGTGCTCCTATTAATTATGTTGCCTTGCGAGGGTGACAGCGTGATAAATCAGCGCTGAAAGGCCCTTCACCGGCTCAGCCCAAGGAGTCGGACGGGCTGCAAATTGCTTTGTGTATGCTCCTAATTGTTTCTTAAATAAGCCACCTTTTCGAGCCAAGTGGGAGAGCTGGAGTCTACCAAGAGGGGCCGGGGGGGAATCGCAGCCACACCATCTCACAGATAATACTCCACTAAGTCATCTCGCTAAATAAATGTGAGTCTTTGTTGAAGGAAAGCTACACGGTATCGAAACCTAAATATGTTTCGACAATATTAGACATTTGTAGTGTCTGGACTACATAGTAAAAAACATAACTTTCATTCATTCACTCATTTTCTATGCTGCTTCTCCTCATTAGGGTCGCGGGGATGCTGGAGCCTATCCCAGCAGACTTTGGGCGAGAGGCGGGGTACACCCTGGACTGGTCGCCAGTCAATCGCAGGGCACTAAAAAACATAATATAAAAATATAATATGAATATTATTGAAATAAGACTGTTTTGTGGTTGAAGACAGACTATTCAAAAAATACAACGTTTAAGCACATTTTTTGCCAAAATTCAACATTTTCAAATAATGATTATATAATATAAATTATTATATAATCATTAAGATGATGCATTCAATAGGCAGTATTGTACTCTGGTCGTTAGGTGTCTGCAATACTGATAATACTCTTGCGGCCGTAATCCAGCTAAAACTCAACTCTGAACCGCACATCACGTCCTGTCCACACTTTTCCATTATGATGTACTATTATGGTAATTGCCTTTTCCAAAATGCATATTCCAATGACTTCCACATGCGAGAATGCCCACGTATGTGGTGTTTTTGCTCTGATTTTACATGACGTCTGCTTACGAATAAGCTTATTTGCCCTTCATCTATTTGACTGACAACACTTCAACTAAAAGCCAGCATTAGGGCTGTTATTTCATGTGTAGAGGGCTCTAACAAACTCGTATTTCTGTGCTCTAACCAAAAGAATATTGTGTTTATTAATAGGCAATCGTGTCGGCTC
Organism: Oostethus manadensis; assembly: GCA_024372805.1. Classification (NCBI taxonomy): domain Eukaryota; kingdom Metazoa; phylum Chordata; class Actinopteri; order Syngnathiformes; family Syngnathidae; genus Oostethus; species Oostethus manadensis. The sequence goes on along the minus strand of QODF01000233.1, from coordinate 3,265,258 downwards.
TGGAAGCAATTAACCGCACTAAACGAGGGGTTACTGTTGTCAGGTTTTCAAGTACTTACGCTACAAAAAGGCTCTCGTCATGTACAGTAACTGAAGAACCAAACTAACAGTTTTAAGGCATTTTAGCATGGAACTGGTGTAAATCCAGTCCAGGGTGGGATAGGCTCCAGCATACCCGTGCGACCGTAGTGAAGATAAGCGGCATACAAAATGGATGGATTGAAGGGACTTTTATACACGTGACACGCTCCAAAAACGTTGCATTGAAACGTTGTATGCACATTTGCCCCAAATATGCGCTTCTATATGTTGCTATGGTAATACTTTGTCGTGTTTTCAACAATCCGTGAGAGCAAAGTGCCCAAAAAAGACATCCTGTCCTCTCCCCCTCAAAATGTCTAGAATGTTTTAGCTAAGCAATACATCCCATGCTGGTTTTTCCGTTGGTAAATACCTCTTTGCATCCTAGTAGGACAGTGTTTGTTTGGGAGCCTTCAAAAAAGAACATTTATCTTTGTATGTACTCCCATAGCGCCCCCCTTTTGGGAGATAAAAGGACTTCTACCCCCCAACCCAACCGCTTCACACTGCCCGCACCGGGGATCGAACTCAGGACCTTCGTAATGGGATGCGAGAGCTCTGACCGTTTGGCCAAAAGGCCAGCCGTCCTGGCAGAGGGAAAGAGGGTTTAGTGACGTACACTTGCGCAGCTGTGCAGGATGGCCTCCGTTTGGCTCACCCCCTCAAACCACACTCCCATCTGGGTCACGGCACCGGTGTAACCCCCCTGCTTCCCGCTGCCCGCTAATAAACGAGCTACGCTTAAATAAAATGCTACTACGGTGCATCGAAAACAGGCTACATGGCACTACAACCGGACCGCTCACCTCCACGACACAGCACTACTTTGCCAACTGGCATGGTTGTGGTGAAATTGGCTACAAACAAAGACGGTGCTCGGGAGGCTGCGAGTGATCCATGTACGTAAAGAACCGGAACGTCTTGCGAATACCGTGCCGCCTGCCCTTGCGCTGACATTGCGCGCCCCGCTCCACGTTTGCGTTTAAATAAACGCCCCTGCCGCATGGTCGCAGGAATACCGGCGGTGGACTTTGATGACATTGCGTCAGAGCCAAGGTGACTCAGGAGAGGAGTGATTGCCGCCTCTCTCTCTTTTTCGTCTTTCCCCAGCACCTTCCATCACCTCTTCTCCTCACCCTGTCAGTACCGAGCCTCTTGTCTGATGGAGTCACATCAGGGCGCAGCACCTGACACCGCCGCGGTGTCTTTATTTCCTGCAGCCATACCTTTACTACTCACATCACTGGTGATTAATACGCTGACAGCAGCCGGGAGGTGATCACACACACACACACACACACACACACACACAGCAGCTACTGTTACTGACAAGCACTCACCTGGCCTACTTTTGCCCACAATGCCAAATCATTAGGTGCGCCTGTACACGCTTATGGCGGCAAAGAGTGGAACCTCCCAAGTTCTTGTAACATCAAAACAATTCTTCCTCTTAATACAACTGAAATATAGCAAAAGTACTCATTGGAATGAAATCCAAATCCTCAGACTCTGCATGCAGTTTACGTGAGCAGAAAATGACATGATATGTTGTGTAACAATATGATACATACTGTATGTCGGCCTTCTTACCATACGACGGCCATTATGCGGCAAGCCTCGTGCTATTTATGGTAGCATTCTTACATGGAAAAATAAGGAAGATGATGGTTTCACATCTGATTTGACACGCAAAGGAACTGGGCACACAGTCAGGTCTGCGCATGTGCATAACGCATCTACACCCGGGCTATTTTTCCTATCTTTTTTATTTTCATTTTCATACGCACATATAAACTACAGTATGTCTGTATGTAATTCAAACATCAGGCACTTCCCCAACCCCCAAAAACATTATTTAGTTTCTAGAAATGACGATGTAATCTTTTTTTAATATCATCTCCATCACGCAAAGTGGATCAATTATACGCCTCCTTTCTGGTTATAAGTTAGTTTGGGTGTTTTTAGCACCGAAAAACAAGGATTTGCTGTTTGGATGGGTAAATGGTAGTAAAGACAGTAAAAACATTTGCATGCTGGCAAAGTCGTTTACTAATAGTCACTAAGGAAAGACCCTCCAATATACTACATATATGAAGGATAGTTATCAACCACCTATGTTTTACATGTTTTTATTTTATTCTAAAAATAATAATAAATATCACAGCACGTGAGCAATTCGTGAACAACTGATCTCGTAGAGCATTGGGAATGGAGGAAAGAAATAAAAGAGAAATTTAGGTTGATTTGAGGTAGTACTACTAGATAGTACTACTAGATGCTAATAATGCTGAACTCGGATTGGCATCATCAGTGGGGTTTCATCTTTACAATGTTTTCATGCAAAATGCATCAATACAACATATATCATTATTTTTAGAATAAAAACAAGTTAACCGTGTTATGAATACAGTATAATAACATTTAAAAATAGCACAATTACTCACCCCAATAAAGGAATTTTTGTCAGTCATAGTCCTCGCCCTATTTTTAGTCATATTTAAATTGTATGTGTTTTTGGCCCGAATGGGGCACTTTCAAGCAATGGCTACATAAACTAAAACAGTATGTCTGATTTTGCCTACTCTATTAGGTGATACGAGTGTAAGCTTTTCAAGGCGCCCAAAGCGCTAAGAAATGAAGTGAACCATTATTCATTCGCTTTTCAGTCTTACCACTGGTGGTAAGTTACAGCTGTAGCTACAGCTGTAACTTACCACTGGTGTTAAGTTACAGCTGTAGCCACAGCTGCCCTGTGGTAGTCTGATGGAAACGTGGCTGCCAACTCGCGCCTAAGGCCTCATTTATTCCCATTCATACCCAAGTGGGTGTGTCCAGGGACAAAACAGAGACTGGGTGGAGGGAGCACGATGACTTGACCTGGATGACTTGTGTGACTTGAGCTACCTGCTGAGCCACTGCTGCCCTTAAAGGTGATAATAGGGGTGTTATTTAGGGGCCTAGGTGGCTCACACAGTGGTTTTCGAACTGGGGGGGCGCGTCCCCTAGGAGGGCCCGGCGTTATGACGGTGCGAGGCACGGGGCTACCGGAAACACTTATCGTTAATACCATATTTTTCGGGCGGTGGCGGGCGCTGAAAATAATTTTATCTCCAAAAGGGGGATGCTGCGAAAACGTTTGGGAACCACGGGGTAACAAATGTACTGAGAAGGTCGTAAACGTTCATTCATTGATTTTCTTTACCGCTTATCCGCATTAGGGTTGCGGGGATGCTGGAGCCTATCCCAGATGACTTTGGGGGAGGGGCGGGGTACACCCTGGACTGGCCGCCAGCCAATCGCAGGGCACATATAGACAAACATTCACACTCTAATGGACAATTTAGAGTGGCCAATGAAGCTAACATGCATGTTCTTGGAATGTGGGAGGAAACCGGAGTACCCGGAGAAAACTGCAAACTCCGCACAGAGATGCCCAACAGAGATTTGAACCCTGAACCTCCTGACTGTAAGACCAACATGCTACCCACTCATCCACCGTGCGGCCAGGTCGTAAACAGTTTTTTTTAAGTTCTTTAACTGAAAAAAAATCGGATTTAGACTCACCAGGATTGGGTCTGTAGCCAGTTTATCACGATAAATGAAGGATCACCGCATTAACATTTTTAATTTGTAACATTTGGAGTATTAGTATGTATATGAGTGTGATCCCTCACAGACGACAACCACCATAATAAATCATAAGTGAGCATTTTTTCTGTACAGGCAGCATTTTTGTACTGCATTAAACTGCGTACCTAATTTTTTTTTACCTGTGTGCGTGCGTGCGTGCGTGCGTGCAGCTCACCAAGCTAGGTGCACTTTAGCTCCAATCGATGAGACCCCGCTGATGCTGAGTACTCCAAAATGTCTTTTCTATTAAAGCAAAATGGCTTGCAGCGACACGTCCATACGGTTATTAAATCCAAGGTCTTCCTCTTGAAATTTATGGCCTCCATCGCTCAGGGATTTACATATCCAGGTGTTGCATCTGCATGGCTTCAGCTAGGGGTCACTTTGATTTATTAACGCTCTCATCTGCCAGACAATGGCTGACGTGCACCGTCACTTAGGGCGGCACACGTTTGCGTGTGTGTTAAACAGCTGTGACAACGCGCGCACTATTAGCCGCCCAGCTGAACATGGCGCCGTCTGTGCAGCAGGACTGCACACCATGCTTCATGCTTATGTTATCCAATAAACGCCACATTCCAGACTCTCGTTTCTCATTATACCTCATCAGCGCCAAACATCCTGGAAAGGGAGAGTCGGGCTAACCGTCAGAGTAATCGGACCGTCTGGGCCTCCAGGAGCACTTTGCTATTGTTGTAGTTGTTCACCGAAGCAGCATCTACGCTGCTGTAACTTCATAATTTGTCATGTTCCTGAGATTGGACCGTAAATACCTGAACACAAATAAATACTCCATATTTTTCAGATAGTGGCCTCCGCTCGAACAGACACCCTTATTTGCTGGATGCGTGGTCCACGTCGTTAAGTACTGTAAATAACATCTTTCTTCAAGTACTTCCAGACACTCCAATAGACGCCACACCCTAATTAGTTCCCAGGTGTGTGGTCTACTTCAGTAAATAGTGGCCTCCTCTCAGGTTGAGGCCGATCCCCAATTAATTTCCAGGTGCATCCATTCCATTTTCTTCCGCTTATCAGGGTCCGGGTCACGAGGGCAGCAGCTTCAGTAGGGAAGTCCAGACTTCCCGGTCTCCGGCGACCTCGATCCAGGTCCACCGGGAGGACACCAAGGCGTTCCCAGGAAAGCTGTGAGACATAGTCCCTCATCCACAGTAATACTTACCGTGTTTTCTCAAATAGAAGTGTTTGTTAGCGTTTGACTTGACTTTTGGACCTTACGTTTGCCAACCTTTTGGTCATAATGAAGTCACGTTCTTTGATCCACACTACAGTTTTGGAGATGGACAGAGACAGAGATAGGTGTCCGAAGGCTTCCTGCAGGGAGATTCCTGCTGTGAATGACAGGGAATGAAGACACAAAGCATGAGCACCACCACAGCAACAAACATTGCTGTCCACTTGACTTGTGTGTGTCAGCAGGACGCCGCACTGGTTGGGGGCGTGGTTTCTCCGCTGTTAGGACACGCCGCGACGTCAGCTCCCTCGAGTAGCCCAGATGTTGCTCCCGCCTCTCGTCATTAACTCGCACACCGAGCTAGTAATTAGGTCTCCTCGCGGCACAAGACCACATTCTGCATCAGACCACATTTCTCAGCTGACATTCTAATTACACGGGCCGGGCCAAGATGGATCAATCTGGTGTGTTAGTATTGATGTCTCTTCATCGTGGCGACTCGACCCTGTGAGCCACTCTCTACTGGGTCCGTGTGATGGGACCCTGCTAAGACAAATACTGCTAGATCATGTTTGCAGTTGCAATTGTAAGAGGTACGACTCGGTCCAGGCTAATACTGCACAAAATGAAACCAACACTCATAAGTCACTAGTATCTTGTTCTGGTGTTAACTGAGGTGTAGAAACGCGAGATAATCCAACACGCACGCAAAAGCCAGTTTTCCAAAAGCTCAGTTTTTAGGGAAGATCGAACCAGCAACAGTCAGCGCCCAGAACGCAACAAAAACTTGATGAAGCAATTCAGTATAAATAACTTGTGAATGTTGAAATGCTTAAAGTAAAAGTAGAAATATACAGTACTAGAAATGTGTTGACGCTGAGTGAGGATCGAACCAGCAACCATCAGATTGGGAGACAAATCTCTACCACGCAGAATGTTACATTTAACTGAAATGAATTCCCATCAATGGGGGCGACAAGGGACTTGTCTATTCATTTTCAATCTGAAAAATGCCACAGAAAATATTAAATTACCACAATTGTTGGGACTTCAATCGCAGTGCGATTGACTGGCGACCAGGCCGGGGTGTACCCCGCCTCTCGCCCAAAGTCAGCTGGGATAGGCTCCAGCATACCCGCGACCCTAATGAGGATAAGCGGTATAGAAAATGAATGAATGAATGAATGTTTGGACTTTTTAGAAAAGTCCTGATAGATAACCTACCGGACCTGAATGATCTTAACATGTTCATGCTGGAACGGTGTGAAGCGGTGGAGAAATGTGGGAGTAATTAGCAAATTTAAGAATTGGAAAAAACCTGGAACATAAATAATGAAGGGATGAACGAGGATCGAACCAGCAACCGTGGCTTTAGGAGAGGACCAATATACTACTTTTTAGCCATGTCACCCTGTGCAATAAGCGGCATATTACAGTGAAATGGGAAATCATTTTCCATAAGTAGGCTCATTTATTTGCAATGGGAAAATTGCCACAGAAAACATCCAAACTACAGTGAATGTGACTTTTTTTGGAAAAACCGTGATAGATATCCCGACTGACCCGTACATTTGGAAGTTGGAGTGGTGTGAAGCGGTTGAGAACTGTGGCAAAAGTTAAATGATGAAAAATGGCGTGGAATTTTCAATATTTTATCATAAAAATATGCTTTGTAAAAATTTGTGTGGACACGCCGAGACTTTTTGGTTGACGTCGGCCATGTTTTTCAACTAATGCTGAAATTTGACACATACTGTACGTGCTCGTCTGTACCCTAAACCCCGATCAGGGCCGACACCGGGTTAAGAATGGAACATTTTCCACTATTTTTGTGCAAGTTTGTGCTGAGCATTCACTTGGAACAAATGCACCGTGTTGTGTTTATCTGCAAACACACGCACACTCTGCCATCTTTTTAATCTGAGGAGTGTTTCGCTGTCGCCTCTCACGTGAGCACGCAAATCCATCAGAGAGCACCAGTTACATACTGGTACTGTTGCCCTTGGCAGAAAGTGCCACCGGCGAGGAATCCATATGGAGGGGCCTCATGGGGATAAAAAACCTAATTAATAACATCTCCCTCGCTTCCCGAGGCGCTTCTTGTATCTTCATCAATATATCAGTCCAAACTTCCGTCTCCTTTCTGTTTCCGACCTTGGCATTTTGTCTTCGGCGCCGATTATTGATCATTTTCTGGCTGCGGCGCCGCTCCTCGTTTGTCATGATTATTGCTGAATTCTGAAGCTGTCATGCGCGAGCACGGATCAATGGCCCCGCTGCCTTTGTCGTATCGGCAGCGCAAACAGCGCTTCCTCCCTCGATGAGGCTGCTGCGGCGTCTCTATCTATTAGCTGTCCGTCTTCGCGGCCACTTGATCCTCGGCGAGGTCACTCTATAAGTCACCCATCTGATTAAAAGCTGACACTTTTACATTGTGGGAAGGGAAAATCTACTGCGTATGTTCCCCCATCTTGCATATGCTCAAAAAGCCATGGGAGTAGTGATTGCCTCTCAAGGTCACTCCTCAAAGATAACAGGCTTCTCTGAATTACAACAAGAGAGGCCAGAATTCTATTTGAATTGCATTTATAATAGAATGCAGTTGACAATCCAATTGCTCAGGTGTCAAATATCCCTTGTAATAAGGTCGGACCTGTCAGAGTGATTAATGAATTGTCACAGGCAAAGGAAGCGGCGTTGCCGGTAGCGCCCGCCAGCGCCTGACCATCCGTCTCAGCGGGGACGGTGTGATTTGTACCTGTAGGCAGGCCCATTGTGGTGGCGCCTATTGGACACCTATTCCCACCATATTCCCCTCTGCCGACTGAGCGGGTCTGACAGGCGGATTCCTTTTCTTTTCAATGTATTAAAAGCCACTTTCCTGCTCTGACAGCGCGCTGTGTTCTGCCACCTTCTAGCCGGGCCTTCACACTACTCTGGGCAGCCACCGCATCTTGACAGACCACTGTCACTTCCCATCATCCTCCCGGGCCGATCGCACTCACCTCCCTTCTAAGCACGCAGACCCACTTTCCCAGCGACGCAATTATTTTTTTGACAAGCCATCCATCAGCTTTAACTTTCAAGCACTTTTCGACGATGCCTATTGTTGCACTTCTCTGCCTTTTACGGCAGTGGGACAATATGATAGCAGACTTTCACTCTGCCACGCCGTCTAAATCCACTTTATTTGCCAATTTCGGAGGAATTATTTGTTGGGAGCAACATGCCCTTGGCAGCGCTAATTAAGAGGGCCATGGAAGTCAGACTGCTTGGAAATTTGCAGTTTTTGGAAGGGTATTTTACTGTTCTGTCTTTAGGGAAAACCATTAAAACAATTCCATCAGTGGCGGGCAAGGACGAAAAGCCACTATATGAGGTTCTTCTGCATCGCAAATCTTTGGTAAACATGCTAAACCGGTGCATCTGACATAGAGGATAAGAACTTGTGCCAGCAACTCATACACTGGTTTGTACAGATGGGGGGGGGGTCACACTGAGGTTGGACGGTACCATCATGTCAGTGCCATCTAATTTTCACTGTGTTTTGTGCAGCCGACAGGAGTAGAAAATGATATCAGGTCCAGTCATGGAGTTTCCTCTTTTCCTTCCTTCAAGCAGTCCAACGTTTGCGGGCCTGGACCGGCATGGATGCAGGACAGCCCGGTCGTCACAGCTTCAAGGGGAATTTCATTTTAATTTACAGAATCTGAAGCTATAATTTTGTATGCTTATATGAGGTAGTACTTTTGCATACATGCATGGAGCAGAAGTGTCTAACTAAAGACACTAGTTCACTGACGACTGCCCAGTATGATGCAAATACAGTCAAACCTTGATTTTTCGGCTGTTAACCCACCAAAAGGGAATGTGAGCGGAGTGTAGTTTTATCCTGCATGTAATTTTACCTTGGTTTTCATACGCTGTCTCGGTTAGAGTACAATATCGCACATAACTGTTTTACCCGTGGTACACTGAAATCATTGCTTGCTTATTCAGCCATCCTGGATCACACACCCAACACCAAATCACACAAGGGGTGCCAAAACTACACAGGTCCACATACTGAAAAATGAAAACTTTTGCAAAGCAACAAATGTAGATTGATTGCATGTCCCAAGAACTAGATTTGGCCGCCGGAGACCAGGTTGCCCGGACACCCGCCGCCCAAATCATCTGGCACCCTTATGCTTGCCCCCTGCAGGTGGGGGACCCACCCTAAGAGATAGGGTGAGGAGCTCGGCCATCCGGGAGGAGCTCAGAGTAGAGCCGCTGCTCCTTCACATCGAGAGGAGCCAGTTGAGGTGGCTCGGGCATTTAGTTTGTATGCCTCCCTGTTGCTTCCATGGTGAGGTGTTTCGGGTATGCCCAGCCAGGAGAAGGCCCCGGGGAAGACCTAGGACACGCTGGAGGGACTATGTCTCACAGCTGGCCTGGGAACGCCTTGGTGTCCTCCCGATGGAGCTGGAGGAGGTGGCCGAAGACCGGGAAGTCTGGACCTCCCTGCTGAGACTGTTGCCCCCGCGAAAATGGAAAATGGAATGGACGCATGTAGATATGGTAAGAAGTTAAGAAATATTTCAAGAAAAAACTGCATCTCAGCTTTGGGATATAAGTGCTATTATTAGTATAAACATTGTGTTCTTTTAAAAAAGAATAAAAGGTTGACATCACGTTAATGCTTGTCCATTTTGTTAGTCGTCTATAATCAAAATGCATTGCATCTTTTTGTAAAATGAATTATTATTTATAAAACGTATTAATGTTAAGATTTTGTGTTCATATTTTAATAATAATATCATTATGTTTTTGATTGCATGGAACAAATTAGTTGCATTGACATTAGTTCCTTTGGGCAAAATGGCTTCAGATTTGGAACATTTAGATTTTTGGATATCTGGAATGAAACAATACCAACTACCGAGGTACCGCAGTTGCTTCATGACTGCTGTTCATCCAAGGTTCAGAAGGCCAAGAGTTCAAAAAGACAAGGCAGTTATTTACGGGTGGTGTGTCGTGCTGCTGTGATGGAGTCCAATACTGTGTGGCCTCCTTGTGAAAAGTGGCGTGCGGCTGAAGGTATGCGCACTTCTTTGGAGGTGCGCTTTCTCTCATCTGGGCTCCAACCCGGCCTGCCACTAAAAACAACACCAGATATGAATCGCCGGACGGTGCGAGACAATTAAGCGTCGGTGAACGGCTCATTTGTTGTGATGTTTGGCCTCTTGGCCTGGTCTAGAGCTCGCTCGCATCCATTCGCGTGCTGGTGTGCATTTTTTTACATACCGTTAGCATCGCCGTGCTGCATGTACCTCACGAGGTATGATGGCACTGCCCACACGCTGCCTTTGCTGGAAAGATAAAGGCACCATTTGTAAAAACCATGACTGCAACTTTGCAGAAGATGAAACAGGCGCGCCACAAAAGCCATTAACAATTCTCATATTTTGGAAGCAGACCGTACATACAGAATCTGCGCTATTCAATCTCCTCTCTTGGAGAATAAAAAAAAAGGTCGGCTGGGAGGGAGAGCTTTTTTCTCCCCTCTTTCCCAGCCGAGAATGATGGGCCTAGCTTTTCCAAGGCAGCCCATTTGTCTGTCAGGGCTGTGAGCAGAGAGGGTGATTTAGCTGCCGTCACATGAAGCTCATGTTCGCTTGATGATACCGCTCGCTGGGGTATGGGGCGAATTTGTCACCTGGAGCTTTGACAGCAAGATAATTGCTGATAGTTAGCAGAATAATGGGATCCAGGCATTAACGGCCGCGCCGCCTTGTAAGGATATTTGTTGCTTACCCTGCACTCATTTCGACGGATCATTCAAGTCAATTACAGCTTCAAATCAAATACTCCTTTTTTTGGTCTTTGTCGTGTCACGGGTCAGGCTAAGAAGCCAGCGGTCAATCAGCAGGACTCGCCAGCCGCAACACCAACTACTGGTGAGCAAACAACAGCAAGCGCCTGTGGCTACAAACAAGACAAGGTCCATCGGAGCCAATACACAAGCTCTTCAAGCACAGCAGGAAGTGCTCTCCACACAAGATGAAGTCAAGGCTCATTCCTCTCCTTCAATATTTCTTGGTTTATCCTCAACTCTTGTCGTTGAGTATCGTCTCCTCCCAGATTGCATTTGCTCTTGGAGGTTATGGCAGGTGAAATTTCTCAACGTCGAGGTTTATTTGTGCACGTTTAAGCCAAAACTGCTGCGCAGATCAAGAAAATGTAATGCGAAAAATTAAATAAAATAGCCGTTTTACGACGTTTTTAAGTTGAAATCAGTAAGAACAAGTAAGGCCGCACGGTGGTTGAGTGGGTAGCACATTGGCCTCACAGTCAGGAGGTTCAGGGTTCGAATCTTAATCGGGCATCTCTGTGTGGAGTTTGCATGTTCTCCCCGTGCGTGTGTGGTTTTTCTCCGGGTGTTCCGCTTTCTTCCCACATTCCAAAAACATGCATGTTAGCTTCATTGGCCGCTCTAAATTGTCCATTAGAGTGTGAATGTAAATGTGAACGGTTGTATGTCTGCCCTGCGATTGGCTGGCCACGAGTCCAGGGTGTACCCCGCCTCCCGCCCAAAGTCAGTTGGGATAGGCTCCAGCGTACCTTAATGAGGATAAGCGGAATAGAAAATGAATGAACGAAGAACGAAAGTATAAGACCGAATAAAAGATTTGATAGAATGAAAAAAATATAAAGAAATAAAACATCAGCTTGTTTTAAAAGCCGGTGCATAAAGGTGCCGATTTTTAGTGCCAATTGGGAACACTCCACAGAAGGAGGAATTAAATAAAAGGAATAAAAGGAAATTAACAGATGTAAGACCCTTTCTAATTGGTGGATGGGTAGATATCTCTTCACCTTACCAAGAATCCTAAGCAGAAAGAAATGTTTGGATGAAAAAAGTGGGAATATTTTGGGGATTTTTTTTTTGTGCCTTAAAAAAAAGTAAAAGAGTTGCGTCCACACTGCGCGGGATTAGTATATAGCTGCATCCAGATGGGAACGGATCGCTGAGTGGAAAAGATGTAATACACAAAGCACACCAATCCGGGGCACTGTAAACAGAACCATGGGACCCTCCAGACCACAAAAGAAGAAAGAACCCGCACACATAAGTCTGTTGTTACAAGGCACATCAAGACAACAAAATATCAGGAGAACGTCAACTAAGGTGAGTCATGTCCGTCCGAATATTTAAAAATTATGTTGGCTTGCTGTCAAACCTCACTTCTGATGGCAACGAGGCAGCGGTGGGTCAGTGACGACGTTCTCGTATTGCCTGTCTACACGGTAATGACAAGTCTCCGTTTTCAAATTTTCCCCCTCAGGAAGCGATTTTCAAAAAATGCCATTTCACGGGTTTTTTGAAAAAATGAACTATTGGTGTTCAATAAAAACAAGACAGGACCTAACATTGACCCTTGGGGCACCCCAAGCCAAGAGGGAAAGTCTTTGATGTAAATGGGCCAGGGCTGACAGAGAAAGACCAGTGGAGGACGGTGCCTTTCAGTCCTCCACTGGTGGGAGAAAAGTATATTGTGGTCGACTGTGTTAAAATCTGCCGTCAAATCTGAAAGCATGTGTGAGCCACGAGAGTCTGCTATTAAGAGCATATCATTAAAACATTTTGAAAATGCTGTTTCTGTACTGTGACTGGATTTAAATCCAGCTTGGCTAGAAATGTCACTTTATCAGGATGTTTTGCGCCAACTTTGAGTGATTTACAAAAAAAGACGTCTCACTTGTAGATGGACGAGCAGGGAAAAATGTCATCCGTGGAATTGTCACTCCAAAATAGCTCATCCTGGGTCAGGGAGAACCTGCGGACTCTTAATTGGTGTCCTTTCTTCAGGGGCTGCCTGAAGTCGAAGTTGACAGAACCAAACCCTCAATAGCTTGGAGCCCTCAGTTGGACCTTGATCAACAGTTTAGGTTTTGGGTCTCCACTTGTTGTCCTTTTTCAGTTCATTGCACCCTTTATGGTACTTCTGCAAGAGCATCAGCTCTCACTGTAATTACCCCTTGTTGTCTATGTTCTCCAAATGGAAAGTCTTGGTCGTGGTCCCAACCTGGTTCGAACCAAGCCTAATGAGGGCATGCTTTTAGAAGTCTCTAACATGCAGTCCGGCATTAGAGATTAGGTTGGTGGAACGGCCGCCAGCCGGGCTGAAGATGATGGATGACTTGCAGAATGAGTTTCTGCCTGCTGCTATTGTGAAATCTTTTCATTGTCGCTGACGGTGAGGGGCGGCGGAGGTGTCTATGAAGGGGGCTGATAAATGAGGGGGAGCAAGTGTCACAAACGCCCTGCTGAGATGTGAAGTATTGATCAAAGCAAGTCCCCCACACCTCTCTCAAAAAAATGAGCTGGTCTCTCCTCCTAGTCTTCCAAAAAAATGGTTGGGAGGGGGGAGGGGCAAGTGTAACTGTGATGAATGTGTCGCCTCCATCTGCTTTCAGCACACGTGATAAATATCTGGACTCATGTCTGACCTCTCGCTCTTAGCAGACACATCTCTCACGTCAGCGACATCCAAGAGGGAGTCGTAGCAGTACGCTTGCCGACCAATGAAACTGCAGCATTTGTCTCTCCACTTTTATGGACATGCACTTTACATACAGTCATTATGGCAACGACTGTCATATCAATTTTGGGCCTTTTATGATTTATTTGAACCGTTTTTTTTTCCGTAGAATGATTATCTATCAAAATCTTATTAGTGGTGATGAAGACCGAGTATATGTACTTATAGCGATATAACTGATCTTATATTGTGTTCATTCTGGGTCAGTGCGTCACAACCGAAACAAAATGACAATGGCAGCAGTAACATAGCATTTCTGCTTGTGACTACGGAAATATTCCATTTACAAAGAAGGTATGCTACTTTGCAGAAATTCACTAATCATGACCTGGTTTCTTGAGTCAATCAACAGCAATAATGAGGGATTGCTCTATAACTAATTTTTGCCTCATACGAATGCAAAAAAACCCGAAATGAGGCACAGATACCTACTTTGTTTTCGGTCTCGGTTACCACCGTTTACATTGGTCCAAAGTTTTTGCAAGTTTTCCAAGTTTCGTAACACCTTTGCTTCAAAAATAGCTGATAACGCAAGTTTCAACAACCCGGAGCGTTGTTAGGAATGGAATATTTTCCCCCTGCTTTGAACAAGACTTGCTGAAGGCAATCCGAAATCATGTGGCATTTGAGGTTTTTTTTTTAAGCAGATTATTTACAAATGTACTTATTTCTTATCTAAATATCAGTGTTATTGAAATTCGTCTATGCATGTGAGTCCACTCGCTGTTTCCGCACTGCCTGCAATTGATTGTTTCCAGAGCAAGCACAAAGAAGGTAAGCATGCATATTATTTGCACGGCTTCTTTTATATTCCTTCCCTGTCTGCAGCGTCACCGTCTGACCTTGCAGCTTCCGCGCCCCCATCCATCTTGGGCTGTTTAGCCGTTTCGCTGGATACATACTGGCCAGATTAAGACAATTCATCACCGCAATCATCCTCCATTCATCACCCTTCCCAATGAATGTTTTGACGTCCAGTTAATTTTCTGCTGATGATTTATCAAATTATAATTACCATACTCTGAAGGAGTCATTCGTTATCTTGATAAATGATAATGATGCCAAAGTGGATTGAATTTTAAGTAAGTTCTTTCTGATGGTAACATATGCATTATGGTGAGTAATGTCCTGCAATTTCTGTCCCCTGCGGCACCGGGAACAAGTCGGAAGAATCTTTTGTGACAAAGGCAGGTTCCATTAACTCAGGTGCTTTGGGATTTGTTTCTTTTTAGGGTATAAGTGATGCTTACGCTGCCTTACGTTACTTCTACCCCTTCTACCGAGCTGTAGCATCTTGTTGAGTTTATTTTGCATGTCTGATTGCATAGTTGGACTACATGTCATCATGCCGGGTCGGATGTTCTTTGGCAATGAATTAGTATATCGTTGTCACTGGTCACACAGTCAATTTGCTCTTAGCGGTTTGATGTCCCGTTGCTGATGGTGCACATGGTGTGAACAGTAGTCAGTCTATAGCGTTTTAAGCAGGGTTTTTGCCTTGCAGTCCTGTCCTATGAAATATGGTATAGGGATGGGCAACCTACGGCTCCCGAGAGCGTTTGACACGGCCCGCCACGCAACTCCGGAAAAACTAAGAACCTCGAAAAAACTGATAACCCTACACATGCTCATAATACATAATAACAAGCATATTGTCTAGCAACGAATGGTGCCTGATATGAAAAGGCTTTCCTGTATACATACCGTGTATCCGCACCGCCGCTTCCTTGATCATTGGAGGTGCATAAAAACAATGGGTTCCCTGGAAAAACAAAGACCTGATTACAGGAGAGGAAAACGTTTCATCTCAGTTTGACATGTCAGTGGACAACATGGGCTTTGAAGTGACAATCTTTTCAGAACCTCTCAGCTCTTTGCAGAGTAAAGACCACCTCATACCAAACGGAAGGGATCACAGATGGTTAATGACGGGTTTAAGGGCACTTTAACCTGCCAGAGATCAGCGATCAGACATTTCTCGTGACAAAGTAGGGATTTGAATCAATCAAAGTCACTCATTCTTTGTCACAAGTCTGGATCTTTCACGATCACTGCTGCAGTTGGTCCTGAAAACCAGCAGAGTGCTCCTGTCAGTTAGGGGACCTTCAATGGCGTCCCACTGGCAATAAGTTTCACTCCTTAATCGCCTTCAAACAAAAGTCCTAATCCCCTTGATCAGTGACTGTGAACGATGAGGAATGGGAACAACGAGGCGGCGGTAAACGCGGCAATTGCACCTGCGAACACAATGTCTTCCCACCCAGCATGCAAAAAAAGAAATGCATACAAGGCAGCTGGAAACCTTTTAATTAGTGCTAATTACCTTAGCGGAGAAACAGTCATGGAGGCTTGAAGGGATTTGTGTCAGCGCGTGAGAGATCAAAGATTGAGGTGGTCACGTTTTTTTTTCACTTGTGCTGAGTCACAAACTAATAAGGAGGGTGATAATGGGACCCAAGAGGGTAACAACCCAGGTGGCGGTGTCTTTAATCCCCACCATGATGAAAACCAACCAGTGCTCGAATGTGTTTTTCTCTAATTAGGTTACATCCACGGCTGCTATTTCTATTTCCGATAGGCGTGCGGGCGTCGCTTCGACCTGTCAGGCCAACAAGTTAAATCTTATGGTTACACGAGCCAGAGGGTCAGCTGGATTTCC
This sequence comes from Oostethus manadensis, assembly GCA_024372805.1. Lineage (NCBI taxonomy): Eukaryota > Metazoa > Chordata > Actinopteri > Syngnathiformes > Syngnathidae > Oostethus > Oostethus manadensis. The sequence goes on along the minus strand of QODF01000233.1, from coordinate 3,249,108 downwards.
AGTCACAAGCCATCAAGTCAGCCCGACGGTGACGGTGTCTTGCAAGTTCTTTCCGCAGCTTAAAGTCGGCTCCCCTTTCACATCCAATTCACCGTCACATTCTTACCTACCGGCAACCTCTGCTGAGCTCCGGTCATTAATCAAAGTGGAGTGCTGTCCTGACCTCAGCCACCCTGCCCCCTCCCAAACGCCGCCCGCCCCCTTTGAAGTGCGGTGTCCTCTGCAGCATGAGGAAATCATTTGCTGCCTGATTCAATGAGCCGTCAGTCGAGCCGGCCGACCTAATGACATGTGAGAATATTAACCTCCTACCACCAAGAGAGCGTCTTTCGGGGAAGCAGTCTATTATTCATTTGAGGTTTGCTCTTGGCCCCGACTTCACCGGGCAGCTTCACACCGATACCCCGTCGTAGTCATGTCAACTTTACCATCGTCACGTAGACTTTCTTCAGGGCGGCGGTAGCTCAGTCTGTCAGGACCACGGCGTAAATAGTGTTTGTTTACAAAACGACGCAAACCTCTCGATTTTCCAGGGAGGTGGCACAACCGGAATTTTACATCTGGGAGACTGCACACTTCCATGATTGTCTGAGTGCTCTGTACCCACTATGCCCGCTATGCCCACCCTCTCGACTGCACGGGAAGCTTCCTGGAAATGAGTACAGCTCCCGCTATTATCTCATGATTACTTGATAGGAGTTTGCCATCGATCGTTAGTATTGTGTGGGCTTGCAGAGATGCTAACCCTCCACAACGTCACCGAGAGGCTTCTGTGACATTCAATCGGATACCCCAGATCAAGCTTAAGAATGTGACCTTTGTTTCTCAAATAATAAAGGAAGCCCGTTGTTTTATGATGTTTCGCTCCATTTGTGGTATTGTTGATTTTGATAGTAATATACAATCACATGTGGACATTTAGCCGCACGCTGGATGAGTGGGTAGCACGCTGGCCTCACAGTCAGGAGGTTCGGGGTTCGACTTTCCGTTGGGCACCTCTGTGTGGAGTTTGCATGTTGTCGCCGTGCGTGCGTGGGCTTTCTACGGGTACTCCGAAATGTTGATTTCCAAAAAACAAAAACAGCCGTGTACAAGTTTAAAATGTGGATTGAAGTGTTTATTATCAGTACGTCACAACCCAAACAAAACAACAATGGCTGTTATAACATCGCTTTTCCACGTTTGACTGGAAAAATGTACTTTTAAGGCTGCTAATGTCCAGTGGGTTGCGTTATAAACACATGCATACGCCGAAGAACGGGTTCTACACATCGGTCCATGTCAACACGAACTGTGACCATTTTTGACTTGATTTACGCCAAAGTGGGAGTGCAAACACACCCCAAGTCCTATGGACGGATTGCCTGGCTTCCTTTTCAAACAAAAGACACACGCCAATTATATTGACATTTCCTATTTTTCGCCAATGTAGACAATGTCAATCTAATGCCTTTGACTCCTCCGCGGGCATGATGGCAGTCAGGATTCAAGGCTAGCTCCCTCCTTGTCACATGCAGGGGTGGAGAAGTCTGGACTGACGCGTGTTGCTATTTAAAGTGACAAGTGATGAAAAAGTGTTTTGGCATCTTACGTGCCTCGTGGGCCGGCCTTAGTACCCCACGGTCACAGGTTGAGGACATCCGACCTGAAATGCATGCAAACTAATGGCCGGCGTGACTGACAGCTCCGGCGATGAGCTCCAAGTGTTGGGCTGTTGTCAGCAGAGGTTTATCAATCGGCATGTCTGCATATGCGCTAGTCTATTGATCCATCCGTCTTTGTCTGCATCACTGTAGCTGTCTCTTGTCATTTTGTGCGGCTGCCTGCGAGGAGTGTCCATTTGCAAGCCTTTCACCTTGGCGAGGGGATTGACACGTATGCCGTTTTTCTGCAAGGCGTACAGCACGAAAGCAATCAAGCAAAAAACTTCCTACTGAACATTTAGTGTTTTCTTTGCAAAATGTGGATGTTTCAGTGCAGCTTATACCAAAGTGCCCGAAAGTGTTTGCCCACTTATGTTTCAGATCATCAGACAAATGCAAATATCAGTCAGTGACTACACAACTGAACGCAACATGCAGTTCTTAAAGGGGACCTGTAATGCTTTTCCTTTTTTCCGACCTAAAAATGTTGTTGCAATGTTGTATTCTCGAGTTAAATGATGCCAACATGACAGATAAGGAGGTTTGTGCAATTGGAAGTGAGTCCTGGATGCAGTTTTGGATGGATCTGCACACTATGTTTTCCAACACCCACTTCCACTGACGTCACGAAACCCAGACTTCCTTATATGGGCATGCCCAGGTGCACGCTGTAGTCCTGCTCTCCCCCCGCTCTGCTTTGCTCTGTTGACAAAGATTTGTGCAATGGCTCCCAGGAAATTTGTTTAGGTGTGAGGGAAAGCTAATTTTGTTCCGTTTTCCTAAAGAGGCAAGCATTGAGCAGAAGTGGTTCGAGTTGTTGGTAATCTGTAAACGGCACTTCACACGGGACTGTGTTGTGAACATACAAAGCTGGACTATCTGCCAAACTGTTGTTGAAGTCCGACGCCCTTCCAACGCTACTTGGGGGCTTACCCAGAGGAGGGCCAGGGGTGGAGTAAATTACACAGACAGTCTGGGCAGGAGTTAAGAAACCCAAGGGAACACTGAGACTCTATCCACACGAAGACAAAACGCTCATCATTTCCAAAACGTTTTCTGTAAAGATGGAGCCAGTTCAGAAACGACGTGTATCTACAGAAACCACTATGTATATAATACATATGCCAAACCAGTTAGTGGCGCTGTGACACTCTGAAAGCGGAAACAACCAACCAAACACCGGGCATGTGCAGTTGCGCAGACGACTGTAAACGGACAACTTGGCGGCAAAAGTGCCCGAACTGGACCGACGATAGAGTGGAACTTTTCTTTCGAGTCACACTGGATTATAAAAACCGGAATAAAGTGATGTGTTGTGTCTTCCAGCATTTGTTGGAACAGTAGGCTCACTACTGGGACAAAAACAAAAATGTACGGCAATGACCCCCCCAACACCTTTGGGAAAACATTTTTGGAAGGTGTGTGTCCCATTACATCTGGTGTACAAGCAAGTTCAGAAAAAGGACATCATAGCGACGGTAAAATGTGGTGGTGGTAGTGGAATGGTCTGGGACTGTTTTGCTGTTTCGGACCTGCTGTGATAAAAGCACCCATGAATTCTGCTGTCCACCAAAAAATCCCAAAATCTGTTCGTGACCTCGAGCTGAAACCAACACTGGTTCTGCGTCCTGACCTGAATCCTACTGGATGCCTTAAAAAGGCGGTTCTTGCTTGAAATGTTGTCTCACGCAAATTGTCGTCAGGGTTTTTTAGTAGGATTTTGCTGTCACCTGTAGACATATTTATATCGTTTTGTCAAAACAAGGTTTTCATGGCAAACTTTCAATGTTTGAGTGAAGCTTGCTCCCAAGATATGTTTCTCTTTCTCTTATTCTCTTACTCTCTTCGTCTAATTTAGCAGCGTTTTGTACAAAATCTTGTACATGCCAGGGAAAATCTCGTTCAAAATCACCCCAAAAATGAATGAATTTCGTTGTTGCTTGGAAAACCATTGTCAGGGTTATTTAGTAGGAGTTTGCTGTTGAAAAGAAACAGAAGCACTTATATGCAGAATTTCGTTTCTTTAGTTAGTGTTTGTTTGTGTGCTAGTTTGGGGGAATGTGCGTGTGCAATTTTGCAATTTTTTCTGCAAGCAAATGTTTTTGCGAGAATCTGGTAGAGTGTATTTTCCAGCAAAGCATCATCCGTGTTGTTTAGTGGGAGTTTGCGTTGCTGTTGCAAATAAACAGACGCCCTGGTAGACTTATTTATATAGTATAGTAAATATGTATATGGTCCCCTGCAGCGTGTTTTTAGTATGCATTCCATGTGTGTCCTTGCAAATGTGGGAAAATAGTTGCTGCAATATGTTAATCATGAAAATGTTTTCACCGCTCCTGTAGTAGGAGAATATTGCTCACAATTGCACAGAATATTTTCCTCTTTCACTATTTTCCAGCATCAGGGTTGTTTAGTAGGAGTTGACTGTTGAAAAGAAAAAGACACTGGTGTACTTATTTATATGGTATAGGACATCCCATCCATCCATCCGTTTTCTACGCAGCTTTTCCTCATTCGTGTCGCGAGGGTTGCTGGAGCCTATGCCAGCTGACTTTGGGCGAGAGGCGGGGTTTAGTGCAGTCAATTAAAACGGAGTAAGGACTGTTTTTTTCACACCGAAGGTTCGAATCTCATTTTTAAAATGCATCAAACAGACTATTGTTTTCAACACTAGGCAATTATCTAGCACCTAAATTGCACTGTAAAGAAAGCAGGACCAAATTTCACATAAATAGAAAAGGTTTGCGCGTACAGACATTGAATGAACCCAAGAGGCTTATTTTTAAGTTAAATGAAAGTACGCCGGTTTCCCTGAAAAAATGTCATAGGTGTCTCTTTAACAGAAAAACTACAACAGTACACCCGATAAAGATTTTCTTGTTATTGTTGTAGCTGACAATGGGATTTGTTTATCTTTGAATAAGGTCACGCCCTGGGTGCTTGTCTGCGTGCTGGTGTGCTTTTTTCCCCTTAGCTCCTGTTGCTGTGCCCTTATTTTGTGGGTGTTTCCTGTTTTGCTCGGCGCTTTGTTGCCTTTCCCAAGCGCAGCACAAGCGTTTTTTCCAGCCTTTATCTGTTTGTTGTTTGTTTGTCTCATCAGAATAACGAGAAAAGCTGCGATCGGGTTTGGAGGAAATTTTCAGGAATTGTTCGGAAATGGGACACGGAAGAACTGATTATAATTGGAGGGTGATCAGGACCAAGGTGTGGTTTTTTATTTGACTTGTTGTACGTGTTCCTGGACAGTCTGAACGCATCGGCATCTGACAATAATAATTTCCTTCTCTGTGGGTCGTGGCTCCACCCACCTCAATCAAGCAGAGTTCGCGCTCCGCTCAGTTTGATCGGGAGGCTTAAGGGGGGGCTGGGAGGGCCCAGAGGGGATCGGAGAGGGGGTGGGACTTGAACTAAATGAGCCCGGTCTTTTGCTCCGATTGGTTCTGCTACTGCCCTCATCTGTGGCAGACAAGTCCTTTCCTTTTCATGCGATTACTCACTTTTCACGTCATCAATGTTTTTGCGTCCATGAGGCTCAGCCTCGGGTTACGCATGACGTATGTACGCGCCGCTCGGAAATGAGACGCGCGGAATCATCGAGAGACAACTTCCTGCTTTTAGCCCAAATTTTCCCAGACGATAGGGGGCGGTGTAGGACGTAGACGGCACGCGTACAACAATACGCCGCCGTGGAAGTAGAAAGCGTGGTTGTTTACAACATGGCGTGGCATTTAGATGTTTTAATGCAGTGTGTAGAGCGCTGCTTATTTCGCTTAACTTGATTTATATTGTAACGTTATTTTTGGTTTGGAACATGCACACATTGTACAAAGAATGATTCATGTTACTTTCCTCAGTTCTACATGTCGGAAAAGGAGTAGGAAGGAGCAGAGCTTATCTAATCCTACCCCCTCCTCACATGATTCGCTAATACATACTGTGTATATACATGCATACACACATACATGCATATGTATACATACATACACATATACTATATTATATACATACACATACATGCAAATGTATACATACATACACATATACTATATTATATACATACACATATACATGCATATGTATACATACATACACATATACTATATTATATACATACACATACATGCATATGTATACATACATACACATATACTATATTATATACATACACATACATGCATATGTATACATACACATATACTATATTATATACATACACATACATGCAAATACCATATTTTCCCCCTTTTTTCCCCTCCTCTTTCCTTCCCTCCTCCCCTGTTGATTTGCGGATCAACATCTTGCTGTCTTGTTGTTGTACTGGGACTGTATTAAATGGGAGTAAATGAGTTCCTGGTTTTAATACTTTGTTAAAAGCGTGCCCTTTCAACGTTAATATCAATGTTCGTATTAGTCGATGTAATCTAACTGTTTTGTGCGTTGCATCCTCTTTTATTCTTATTCTTATTGATTATGTGATGTTCAGTATGCATCCCGATCGTTGATATCTTTGACAACAGGCACTTTTGCTTCTCCCGGACCTCCATGTAGCTTGACGTATATTTTTCCAATGGTGCTCCAAGTGCTTTCTATCTTTCCCTGCTTCCTCAAGTCTCGTGCTTTCTGGGCAATGTCAGCGTTTGTGCCTTCCAAGTTCTTGCTCTGTTTCAGCAGTGCAGTTTTGAATTCCCTGTTGGTGAACTTGATGACGACAGGTGTGGTGTTATTTCTGCCATACAGTGGGATGCAAGTATCAATGGTGTAGATATCGATATCAAGCTCCTTTGATTGTAGAACTTGCTGAAGGAACATCCATTCCATCTGGTTCTCCTATGTCATGAGCTTCCATGTCTGTAATTCTGAGCCCTGTGAGGATCACATCATTCATTCATGGATTCTGATCCATCTCATCCATTATAGTTTTCATTTGCTCAGTGATGTTATCCTTTGCTTCTTCCTCTTCCTCCAGGCGGCATTATCCTTCAATAGTGTCCGGATATAATCCTGTAGGGCATTGATGTCGTTGCAAAATGCGTCGTCTACTTCCTTGGGGGTTTTAACCTCCTTGAGGGCAGCATGCAAGGCAGCGTTGTCTTCCAGTAATGTCTTGATATCATTCTGCAGAACCCTAACATCCTTGCATAAGGCTCTATTTTCTTCCATATGGTTTTTAGTTTCCTTGAGAGCAGTGCGCAAGGCAACATTTTCTTCCAATAGTGGCTTTATGTTATCCTGCAAAGCCTTGATATCAGTGCGTAGTGCTTTATTATCTGCCATAGGGTTTTTAACCTCTTTAAGAGCGGCACACAACGCAACATTTTTGTCTTGCAACTTCTCGATTTGTTCTTTTAGAGCTTTAGTTTCTTTGCTCAGTGCTCTGTTTTCCTCCATAAGGTTTATGACATCACCATGGACCCCAAGGATCTTTTCCATGATACTGTCATTCTGCGATTGTACATGTTGAATCTGTGACTGCAAATTCTTAAGGTCTGGTTGTGGTGCAATACACCCCGGTACCTCCTGCAACTCCATCTTCAGTTGTTTTAACTTATTAAAGTCTTTTTCCTCCACCACATTTTGTTGTTCTTCTTGTTTTTCTGGTGTACTCAACTCATGGCTGTAGTCGTCCTCCCCCTCCATATTTGGCAACAAGACTGGCGCTTGTGATTTTGAGTCCGTGTATCCAGGGCCAGCCTCCTTTACAATTGTAACAGAGGCTCGCTTTCTTTGATTTTTCCTTTTGTTTGGCATTGTTGCTAGGCAACTGCTTTAAACTTCCGTAACTAGCCGGTTAGCTTGGCTTTGTAGCAGCTTTCAGCCCATGTAACTCGTTTAGTTCAAGGAATCTGTACCTCTCGCCAATCCAAGTAAAGGTTGAGGGAATCATATTAAATAAAGAATAAAACAACAAAAATAAGTTAAAAAAGTAATAAAGTTTGGAGTGGATTTTAAGAATCTATTTTTATGCAAAAATAGCTTTCCTGAAATAGTAATAAAGTTAATAACCAGATTATGTAGAGAGTTTTTTTTTTTACAATGAAACCATACATAATATTTTCCATTTTAAAGTCTGGAATATGAATATGTTTAGACAACCAATGATGCAAATCGTCCCAGGAGGCATTAGTGTACATACAGTCATAGAAAATATGCTCTGTAGTTCCAACAGATTGGTTACAGAATGTTTTCAGAATTATTGCCTTCAAATCCAAATCATTTGCATAGAAAATGAGCAGAAGGGTACATTCCATTGAAAGTTTTAAAATGAATCTCTGGCTTTCGGTGCGATGGGAAATTTGTGGAATTTCGATCTTAGGTGTTCAGTTTCTTTTTTAGAGAAGAACTTTAGAATTGAATTCCTGGCAGAAGAAGAAGGGTGTAAGGCTTTGTTGAAAATACAGTGGAACCCGGGGATACAATTGCCCCAGAATGCGAAAAATCCGGGATACGGAAATACCTTGCTGATTTTTTTTTGCTTCGGCTTACAAAAAATAATTCGCTTTACGAAAGTTTGCCGATCTTACCAAAACTTGTTTTTTTTCGGAATTTTCCTGATTTACCGTATTTTAAGGCGCATGCTAAAACATACAGTCTACAAAAAAAAGACAAGGGAAGCAAAAGAGTGAGTTTAGTTGAACTTGATTCTACTATTTAACAAGACACTCACTGTATTTTTTTGTCCCTCTTCTCCCACAAATCCATCTTCTGCATCGGACTTGAGCAGCAGGGCAATTTTGCCGTCAAACATGGCGGGTTCCCTGTCATCACTGTCGGCCGTCAGTCTCGTTGTCCGTCGGCTGTTCAGCGATGATGGCGGCTTTCGTGAAAGCTCGGACAAGAGTTAAAGCACATAACTTAGCCCGGGCGATCCATTCACATATGCTGGCCTAACTCTCCCGGCGCTCTGCAAAAAGGTTGTTCTGCAGCATACAGCTAGGATACCTACTGGAGGCATGGCGGAAGTGTACGTATGACGTAATGTTCTCTGACTGGTTAATCGTTACCAGTTTTACAGTTTGCTGTAACGCACTTCGCTGCGTATAAAAGGTCAGAAGCTTTCAGAATGTTGACTCAATATACGTTCTATTTCAAGTTTTATTATTACATTACATTTGTATTACAATACTCGTTGTTTATACAGTATTAAATGTGCAGAAAAGTGTGTTTCCCCCATTGTATGAGGGGTCTTCCGGGTCAGTGGACCGAATGGGCCAATTTACATGTTAAATGCTGCTCGGGTTACAAAAAAAAAATGGCTTACAAAAATTCTTTTGGAACGAATTCATTTTCTATCCCGGGGTTCCACTGTATATGGAATATCAAAATTGGTTAGTTTATAGTGTGACGGGTTTTTTACATCCACCAAAAGCGAAGGGAGGTTTGGGTTTACACGATCTGTGTATAAAGGAAATGCCATTGAAACAACAGCCTAGGGTATCGCATCAACTACCATGCTGTACTGCTTTTTGTCACTGATGCTAAATTTCCTGTGTGATCCAGCAGGTGACTGATTAACCAAATTCCCTTTTCTACCCAGTTTTGTAAAAACAAGGATGTGCGTTTTTTGTCAAATGCATTATTGTTAAAACGACCAAAAGTTCCAAGTGAAAATTCCCATTTTGAAGCTGAATTTGAACATGTCATCCAGGCGTCCTTGTGAAAAATGGGTTGTTTACAGCCAATCAGAAACAGGTTAGCTAACAATTATCGGCCAATCGGGTTCCTATATGGTGAGAGATGGACACAAAGAGTGAAGACATTCTATGCACTAAATAAGATAGTTTAAAGTTTAGCTAGCCGGCTATCGGACTTTGTGGAAGCAGTAGCGCTACATGTGAACTATGTTAGCAGATTAGCCGTCGCTTCACTCGACGGGAGAGGGCTTTTCTAACAAGTTTCTGAGTGAGTACAGCGATGGGAGTAAAATCTACAAACTTTCCACGATGTTTAGGAAGGTTTAATCGTGTTTGCTAGTGTGCTTCGGACATGGCAGAAACGCAGGGCTTGTCTTCGAAGAGAGGCCCACCCCTGCACGTGGGCCGTGCCGGGATGTCCGCCATTGCTGAGCTAAGTGCTAACAGAGCATCCGAGCCGACTTGGTCTCTGGAAGAACCGTGAGTACAAACGTTTCCTGGTGGATTACAAAAGCGCTCCAACATATGGTACCACGACCTGAACCTTAAAACCCCAGGGTATTTTCTTTGTCTGCGTGTTTGTCGTCCCTGAACTGTTTAATAAATGTACAAACAATTGTATTAGTTGTCATTAATGTGATTTTGTGCCGTGTGTGAATAGAATGCACTACAAATCCTGCTTATTACTGTTTGCGTGGGAGTAGAAGCTCAAGGTGGCAGGACACAGCTATTCACCCAGCTGGCCGGGCCTCCTTGCACCGGTGTTGGTCATACGCCTGTGGCGGGGAGTGCATGTAGATCCCAATGTTATGTTTTAGTAGTTCTCGCCAATTCACCTCCCATGCAGTATGGCCATCAGGTGTGTGTGCAATCATAATTAAATGGAGTGAGTGGGCTACAAGTGTTTTCCTCAGCATGTTTGCAAGTCTTTATTTCCTTGCTAATTTGGGGGGAATAAAGGGGCTGCAATATAATTAAAATGGTTATTATGTCTTCACAAGACTTTTTAGTTGAGTTTTGTACGAAATCTTACTAATGCCTGGGAAAGATGTCTTTCACTATTTTGTCAGCTCATGCAGGAGTTTGCTGTTGAAAAGAAACACAAGCACTGGTCGACAGTATTTCTTTGTTTACTTAAGTGTACTGCAATCATGGCAAAATTGGCACATTTTAGGGCATTTTTTTACGGGCTGAGCAACCAAAACGCCTCTTTATTTGTTGAATATTGATATACGATATATATTGTTTTTTCCACAAAGTGAGTTTAGTCAGTCTTTATTAGAAATAAGTAATTTATTAGGCAATTAGTCATTTAATAAAGACTAAGAAACTGTTGTTGCTATTGTGCTTAAAATATTGTGCTCAAAAGAAATATCAATAATACCTAAGCTTTTTCTCTGTATGTGGGTGGTAAGGTAAGGCTAAACCAAAACACCATTGCCTAATCTGACATGATAAACGTCCCGCCCTCCCCACCCGCCTTCCAAAAAAAATACCACATCACATTTTTGGGAAGCATTTTTTCCACAACATTTTTTCCCACCTAACTCTGTGCTATTTTTTTTGGTATTTATTTGTGCTTAATTCCAGCATGACCTGCTTTATGAGCGCTTGCCTATCAAACTCATGCATTCATTCATTACCAGGCCTTGGTCATTAATAGATGCCACGTTAGACAAGCCTGCTTTGCAGCTTTGGACCCCATTGGGACTGACTTGCCTGCACCGAGCATTTTGCTATCAATGGCTGGGGTTAATTGCAACACGTACACGGGGCCCTGCCCCTTCTGATAAGGTTGGGCAGCAGAGATGCTTAGTGATTAAAGGACAGAACCAGCTAGCTAAGGATAAAAAAGCTCCTCAGATCTCGGGGGGTGGGTTGGGGGGGTGCAAGTCTTCTGGGGATGGAGCGAACCAAGATTGTACCTGTGAGGGGGGGGATAGACGCTGTTACCCCCAAGTCATTATTGCCTTTAGAACACAACACACATGCATACACACATACGTGTTCAGTGCTTTTCAATGTCTTTGAGATAATAGGATGACTATGCTGTCAGCCGCTCAAAGCAATCTTTCAAGGTGAACACACATTTAGATGCTACAAAGAGTACGTGAAAATGGAATTAATGAGATGGCAGCAGTAACACGGTGACATAACTCCATCCCATTTGGCGAATCAGTGTTATTCTGCCGACATACATGTAATTGATGAAGTTGAAATTTGATTTATGATCATTGCACCCCGTGCTTTAAACCCCGGCTGCTCCCACGGCGGAGAATTTAGCTGATTAAATCACCGGGTGCACACAGCGGTGGTGACACGAAAACAACAATTAATAAGCTAACCCCCCCAGCGCATAGCCGCTCCGTTTTAGGCGGCCTGCTCATAACACTGCGCAGCAAAAAGAAAAACACCTAATCAGACAGGTGAAGAGGGACTTGGCATCTGCAAGGCAGTAATAATAGTACTTCCTGGAATAGTGACCTTCCCTGTAATGATTAAGCACCATACCTCAAATAAGCATCTTGCCTTTTGCGCATCAGGAATAAACACCTGGTGGACACTAGATAGTTATATTACCTTTCCTAGAACAAATACCACCATCAGTAGATGCCAAAACTTCAGCTTGCATGACATCAGTAATGCTGGCGGTATTAAATTCTAGATGATTGAACTGGATTACATCACAAAACATATCTAAAGTTATTTAAAAAAAGAATCAAACTATTCAGATAAACACCAATAGACAGAATAGTGTGCTGTTTTTAATTTTTGGGAAAATGTATGAATGTATAAAATATACTGTATGTATAGTAGTGTTTAAAATAATAGCAGTCCAATCTGACTAACAAGATTAATCCATTTGAAGAGGATTAAAACAGTTCATTATGGGTGTTTGTTGCTGGTTTGTATCAAAAACTCAAAGGAAAATTATATTTTTGTTTTAGTATATTTTGATTGTTGCAGGGTACACAAGTTACCAGTAGGTGCAGTAGATTCTCAAAGACCCAGCATTCATGATATGCACACTCTTAAGGCTGTACAACTGGTTGAAAGGGGTGTGTTAAAAAAATAGCAGTGTCTGCCGTTGCCCTTACAAACTCAAAATTATTTTGTACAAACTTTGTTTCTAGGATTTGGCAATTCTCTGACTCACTAAACTAATATTTTGTTGTATGACCACTTTTTTTTTTTTTTTTTTTTTTTTTTTATTTTTTTTATCTTTTTTTTTTATTTTTTTTTATTTTTTTATTTTTTCTTGTTTTTTTTATGTCACCCCACAAGATCTCCATTGGATGAAAGTCCGTGTATTGGGCTGACCAATCCATAACATTCATTTTGTTGGTTTTGAACAAAGACTTTGTTTACTAGTGTGTTTAGAACCATTGTCTTGTTGAAACACCCATTTCAAGGGCATGCCCTCTTCAAGTATTTTGACATGAAAACTGATCCATAATCCCTGGTACATGATAAATAAGCTCAGCACCATAGTATAAGAAACATGCCCTCACTGTATACTGTGGCTTAAATTTAGAGTTTGTGGGCTGTTTCATAAACTGTCTTCGGCCCTTGCACCCTAAAAGAACAATTTTACTGTCATCGGTTCACCATTTCTGTTTAGGCCAGTTGATGTGTTAATTAGCAAATTCTAACCTCTGTTGCAAATGTAAATGGGTTAGCTCCACATGGACGTCTTTTAACTGTCACAGTACTATGAGGTAACTCCAGACTGTCTTTGATCACCCTGGAGCTGATCATTGGCTGAGTCTTTGCCATTCTAGCTGTTTTTTGACCCGTTTTGATGTTTTCCGTTTTCTGCCACGTCTCTCTGGTTTTGCTCCCCATTGTAAGGCATTGGAGATCATTTTAGCTGAACAGCAAGTAACAGCATAAGTTTTCCTCTCTCTAATCAATTTTTTAACTGGCCAATTGTGTTCAAATGTGTGCATATCATTAATGTTGGGTCTTGTTTTTCTTCTGAGAATCTACTGCACCTACTGGTAACTTGTTTTCCATGTAGCAATAAAAATATAATAGGGATTTATTCGGTTAATCGCATTATTTTTAACACAACTGTAGATATATTATTCAGATAAAACAAAAATACCTGATACTTTTGAGATGCATGCAAAATATGAAACACAAAACATTCAATAGACACCTGCTACTTTTTATAGTTTAGTAACTAAACATCACCCTACCATTATTTGCTGGTATATTTGACATAGTAGGTGTGTTATAACTCCTCTTACATAGGCAGCTAAATTGTATGCAGGTTTTTCCCCCAATATGAGTTGTTCATCTTTCTCTGTGTCCCTCCACACACGTGCACACACACATTCACATAAAGAATGCACATTAAAGAGGATTTGCACAGCCCCCTCCCCCAAAGAAGGTCGGCGTTTGTATGTCGGCTGACAGATGTAAGTGTCAATTAAGTTGATGTACAGTGTGCACATTATCATACCTGCTTGTCAGCCACGGCCATCTGAGGGAAACAAATACCGTCAGCTTTACACCTTCCACTGTTTGAACTTTGCCATAACTATCACAGACAATCATTTTTCTTTTTTATTCTTTTTTTTCCCAGGTGAGATCATTTTATACAAAAGAACACAAAAACAAAACTGCCCCCTATATATGTATCTATCCATGGCCCTGTCCGAATGGTGGTCTGAAAGTAATTTCAGAAAAAGTATCTATGTATGTATGTATCAGGGCTATCAATAGATTCAATTATTTGATTGTGAATAATCACATTGTCCAGTTAACTCAAAATTGATCACATTTAATTGCAGGTAAAACTAAGTTTTATAACATGTAGTGATATAAATCTCTTTGTTGCAAACAATCTGCTATGCAACTACAATAACTGTCAAATTTCGAGTAAAGGGATATCAATATTGGAAATATGGGCTATTTATTGGATTAAAGCAATAATATATAGTTAGAAAACCTCTGGTATTTCAATGTTTCATGTGAGTGGCAAGTTGTCCCACTGTTGGATGGTCCTTGAATGCACCTTCTTCGTTCTCACACGCTGCTCTCATATATCCATCTAATCCAGCCCATCTAATTTTTGCACTCCTGTTATTACATAGTTACATAGGTAGATTACTTCTACCTCCTCAATTTTGCATAGGATTTATGTGTCGAAACACATCAAGTTACGTACAAATTTAGACTTTCAAACTTGTGTATCGAAGCTTTAGGACAAGATAAAACACATTGTAGCGGCCCTAAAATTATGCTGATAAGCATGTTTGTGTTCTGGTTGTTTGACTGTTTTGTGGTCCCGTGAACGTACCAGGAACTGGAGGCGTGTTGTTTACGAGTCAGTTGAGGGAGCCACTGTTGTCGTGCTGCCGTGTGTGCTCATGTGCGGGCTGGTTACGGCCAACAGTAGCCATTATTTCTTGCAATAAGGTTGTTGATCAAGCACTTCATGGCTTTAATAGTGTCTTTATGTATCTGGTGATGAAATTTCATTAAAATCTGTGCGAAATATGTTAATTCTGCATGCTATTTGTATTGTGGAGTGGAAACAAATACAGTGTGCACTAGGAATGCTAGACCCACATGAAAATGATGACACTTGATTTTCTTTCCTGGACTTTTTGATGATCAAAAAATATGTAAATGGATAATCTGACTTCTGAAACAAATGTCACAGTCCAAGTTATTATATATTTTGTAGTGCAGTTGTACTTGCCAAGGTCCGTGGGTCGGTTACAGCTTTTGTCTGGACTCAATGTTAAAACAATGGGTAAGAAAGTTATGAAATTTGCTCCAACTTCTTAATACTTGGGGGAGAGAAGAGAATGAGACATCGAATTAAATTTTGTCATGTTTTATCAGATATAATTAATTGCAGACTTGATTTATTTCAATCTGTTAATTTATTCGTTGTTAATTTAACCTGTAGTGGCGGTTGCACTTCATTCAAATAACATGTGAATGCATTTGCCATGAAATGTTGTTTACTTGTTTGGAAAAACAACGGGAATCTAGGAAACTTCATCAGCACTGTCCAGGATCCAAGTATTTATTTCAGAGTCAGACTGGTTGAATTGATTGGCCGATTTCCGTGGGAAACTCACGAGATCAGCAAATGCCTTTCAATGCCGATCCCAAAAGCTAATCACTATTTGCAGCCCACAGTGATGATTTATATGGCACCCATGGCCAATAGCACTCAAAGTGGAAATACAAACATATGTCTAGGGGTATCAGTTGATATTGCAATCGAAAATAGAGAGTTGGACAATATCGGGTCATTATTTTTTCTTTGTGCTCTGCAGTTGTGTAGCCTCATTTTAACCACACGTGGTGTTTATCTTCCTCTTAATTATAATCTATATGTTTTAACGTGTCATGTTCCTCATGTATGTCATTGAAAGTCCCTAATAAACACTGTGCTGCTAATTAATGCTAATGTGAGTTAAGGGGATTTAACTTTTGATCACATTAAATAATAAATGCATAGAAAAAAATATGTATTTTGAAAAAGAGTCTGATTGGAAAAAGGTGGTTGAAACCTCAAACTCTTTGCAGTTGAGTAAATGCTTGCGTTTTTGCGTTTTTAACTACAAGTGTTGTGTATCTCTGTAATTATAATATGATACAAATTTGAATCATGTTTTATGGGTAGGAAACAAAATAATTGAATCCCAATAAACACCTCATACTCTTTGCAGATGAGTAAAGGAATGCCCTTGTTTTTAACTGCATTTGCTGCTTATTTATTCTGTTTATAGTATATACTGTATGATTTAACTTGTGCTTTATGTATTGTAAAGAAAAAAAAAAACATGTAGACTGATTTTATTTTTAACTGCTGAAAATGTTCCAAATAAACAACATACCTATAATAAATGGTAATGTTAACATATTTAATTTAACTTTTTTTAAATCATGTTTTATGTGTAGAAAACATTTAAATAATTATCTTCAAAAATACATTTTTTTTTAAAGAACACGTATCTCTAAAAGACACCTAGTACTCTCTGTAGCTGAGTAAATTTTCGTGACCACATTTTTCATAATTATAATATACTGTGTAAGATTTAACTTCAGCATCATATTTTATGTTGCATGGCGGCCAAGTGGTTAGAATGCTGGCCACGCAATCAGGAGATCTGCAAGAACTGGTTGAATCTCCGCTTTGTATGTGCGTGCGTGGGTTTTCTCCAGGTACTCCAGGTTTCCTCCCACATTCCAAAAACATGAATGTTAGGTTAATCGGCGACTCTTAATTGTCCTTAGGTATGAATTTAAGTGTGAATTAATGTCGTTTGTCTATACAGTATTAGCCCTGTAATTGGCTGGCAACCAGTACTGGGTGTACCCAAAATCAGCAGGGATAAGCTCCAGCATACCCCTGCAACCCTGGTGAGAATAAAAATGGATGAATGGATTGTTTTATTTATAGGAAAAATATGACAGATAAAATGCCTCAATAAACAAAAACAAACAATAAATAAACAAAAAATTGACGCTTTGTTATATTCATAGCTGAGGTACATCCTTGGCCTTGCCCGAAAGATGGAGGTCTGAAGTCATTACGGAAAAGGTAGGAAAATGATTATTATAGCTGGTGCATAGGATGATGGATGACAAGTTAAATTTGTGTCCAGGGGACTGAAGGTGAATGGTGACAGAGGTATTTATCTTGAGAGTGGGGTCGGGGTCAGGAGAGGGTGGGGTGCCTTTTAAGGTGCGGGGACGTTGACAAATTTATCCAGCGGAGCTCCTTTTCTTTGTCTTCGAGCTCAGCCGCGCGCTAAGTGACCCGCATCGCTCATGCTGCCATAACCTGACACGTCGGCTGAAACCATTGAAGCATTTTTCTTGCCTGATTCCTGCATCATCTGTAATATTTGGACTTATTATACAGTTTGTACATTCCTGCATGGGGAGCCAATAGTGAGGGGATTTAGAGACCTCTTGTGGAGACAAAAGACCCCTCAGCCTAAAAAAACAAGACTTTTCTCTTCAAAATAGCACATAACCACTGCACTAAATACGTGCACATTTCTTTTCCCAGCTAATACTTCACAGCTATTGTAAATCGTAATAATTGTCTTTTAGCTTCCCTAAATACTTAGTCTATTATTAAAATATATGTCATTTAACTTGCATTTAACCACATATTAGAAATATGTATGTTACTGTTTCAAAAATGCATTAAATCCCCTGAAAAAAACCTTGCCAATAATAGAGTGCTTGTGCTCTCTGCAGTTGTGTAAACATGTATTTGCTGTTTCTTTCTTTATATTATGACAAAATACACATGTAAACACCCAACCTCTAAGAGATGCCTGGTATTCCTTATTGCTGATACTGTACATTTTACAATATTTTTTTCAACTCAAGTATCATGTTTTATGTGTAAGGGAAAACATATATATAAAGTATACAATATATTTTTTAATGCATTAATGTCCTTATTAACATCTTACCTCTAATAGATGCAAAGTGCTCTCTGCAATTGAGTATGTTTTCTACATGTTTTTACAGTATTTGCTGTTCATCTTTCTGTATATTATTATAAAATATAATACTATGACAAAGCACACATATCAACAACATACCTCCAAGAGATCCCTGGTATTCCTGACCAGTAAATTCTAAAATACATGTTTCATTTCAAGTATCATGTTTTACGAGGAAAATAATTATACATTTTAAAAATGCATAAAAATGTCCTAATAGACGCCTGGTGAATTCTGCAGTTGAATAAATAAACTCCAAATCTTCTGCATGTTTTTTCAGTATTCTGTGTACATGGCTAAAGAAGATGGATGGACGGGCGCTGTCTCTCGTTTTAAATCAGACGTTACACTTCTTTTAACTTGTCTCTGATAATTAATTTTTTGTGTTTTTTTTTTAACTATATGATGCGTTAACAGTTTGCAAAAAAAAGCTTCTGAGTTATGCCTGAATTTCAGTTGCATTATTTATTCATGTATGTCTAGCTCATTTTGTTGCTCACCTGTCAGTTACACTGATTTTTTTTTCTGTAATCCCAAGCACTGCTTATACTTTTACAGTATATAAACTATTTGGTGGTTAGCGTGTATGGGAGGAAAATGTGACCATAAAGTGGTGGGTAGGGATTAGGGCACGTTCTTTTCCAAATAAATTATGAGGAAAAAAAGTACAAATGTTGTTTTTTTAGCAATTTTCTTTTAGCAAATTCACTGTATTTCTGTGTGGATGTTCTCCTTAGCACAGCATTCATGGTTTACCCATTGTTCTATTTTATTTGTTTTAGTAGTTTTAGTTTTTTAGTTATCTTATAAAGTGATAAAATACCTTCATTGTCCATAAGTTTATTTTTTGTGTATTTTTTTTTAATATCATTTTTTACGTTATATTTTGCTTTTTAAAAATCATTCAATTCCATTTTTGTTGTTTCATGTTAAGCCTATGTCACAACCGGTCGTACGGGCCACAAACAAACAAAAAAACACAGCTATTAGGTCAGTGGTTTTTAAACTGGGGGGGCAATACCACAAACACTTCATTATTACCATATTTTTTTTATCTCTAAAAAGGGGGCGCTGCTAAAGTTTAGGAACCACAGGATTAAGGGAATAGCAACAATTGCACGTTTTTGACCTAACCTTTAGAAAACCACTTGCATCCATTAACAAACCACCAGCGGGATCATTAATATCCTTTTGGTCGTACTTTGATTTGTATGTACTTTGAAGCACATTGTACCATTAGGTGCAAGGTTTGTAACAATACAGCCACTATAAATCATTTAGCATAGGGGAATAATCTTAACGGAATCATTTGGCGTAGGGAGATGTTTGATGCAAATGGAATGCCAGCATGATAGCCCCCAATGCAATATTTCTCATGTCACGTTGGTTTGTAACATTAGGCCAAAGAATGGGCCATTGTTTTCTCTGGTGTGCACTGACAGGTCAGGGATTGTGAGGTCAAAGCAAATAATAAAGCCCCAGTTATTATGAATGCATGCATAAAGGTGTTTCCTCTTTGTTTGGGAACCATACAAAGTTGTATGTTTACATGTCAAGAACACCACTGGAGAAGAATACCGTAATTAATAGTGGGGAAATAGACACTGCTGCTTAAGTAATCTGCACTGATGCAGACTCTGCATCGGTCTGTTATGAAGTGGGAGCTGAGCCAAAACGCAACGCTCTCATTACTGGTTGATCTACATTCCTACCCACCACTATGGTCATGAGCTTTGGGTAGTGACGGAAAGGACTAGCTCGTGGGTACAAGCGGCTGAAATGAGTTTTCTCCGCAGGGTGGCTGGGCTCTCGCTTATACATAGGGTTAGAAGCACTGTCATCCGGGAGAGACTTGGAGTAGAACCGCTTCTCCTCTGCATTGAGAGGAACCAGATGAGGTGGATCAGGCATCTGGTTAAGATGCCTCCCTGGGGAGGTGTTCAGGGCACATCCGGTAGGAGGCCTCGGGAAAGACCCAGCACACGTTGGAGAGACTGTGTCTCTCAGCCTGTTTTTTTTTTTTCTTTCACAAAATTGATCACTTATCACTGATTGAATGCCACACTGCATAGCCCTAAGAGCGTGCATATCATGAATGCCGGGTCCTGTTTGTTTTCTGAGAATTTACTGCACTTACAGGTATCTTGTTTGCCATGTAGCAATAAAAATTTACAAATAACGGGGATTAATCTGGTTAGTCACATTGGACTCCTATTATTTTGAACACAACTGTACATTTTACAATGAAAACTAAACAAGTACCAAACGGTACAGTTCTTTAAATACGTCACTTCCTGTTGATCGGAACCGACTTTCACGGCAAAAATAAAAAGTAATAATGTATTGATTTAAAATTGTAGGGGGTTTTCTTCTAAAGTATTATCGCACAATCCATGTTTTGTGACACACAAATATTGTAATAGCATTGTAGGAAGTAGTCACAAGTAGGCGATTTATGTCCACAAAGCACAAAAAGACTGCAATTTCCTAGTTCATTGTCAGCTAGATTTTGCTAATGGGGTTTTAAACTTTTTTGGAAACTTAACCACAAATGGTCTTGTATTTGAGCATATTAAGGTAGCTGCTTTTGAATAAAAATACATTAAGAAACAATTTTTTGTTTGGTTTACCAGACATTTTTGAGAATCGTGACACAGACTTTTCAAATTGTATGTCACAAGTAATGAACGTTTTGAAAACCACAGAATGCACAGTATGCATCATGACAGTGGCAAAGTTAATAAAAACGTATCCACTTATTTTATAGATTTTGTCTAATGAGGTGTAACAACAAAGGAATAAAAGGTTCTTTCTAGGGAAAGACTATTTCTTAAAAGACAAGTGTCAAAACAAACTGCAGGCATGTGCAGCAACACTCTGTAAAGCATGTTTGACTGTACGTCTGTCATAGCAGATGTTTGGGATTATATTTTCGGGGTCTCTGTGAACAATAAGCGGACCAGCTGTGACTCACTTTCATACACAAGAGGCGAGTGAGTGACCTCCGTCTGCTCCCTCTTGTTTAAACAACAGAGCCCACAGCGCAGCACTGTGTGTCTCCAGGTACTCCGTCTTTGTGGCAGCTCTTTGATGCCGCGTCTAAACACGCTCCTTGGCTGACCTTCATGACATCATTCCACTTGTTTTGGTTGGGATAGCAGCTGGGTGCTCGCTGCTGGCTCGCTGAAACGACACCTCGATTTCTCCGTTCGCCGTCGCCACAGCTGGTGTCCGCGTAGCTCTGCGGGAGTTGGAGCTGACGCTAACGTTTTCTTGTCTTTGTCTTGGCTGAACCTAATAGTTTTTTCTTGCTCACGGGTTTTAAATGGACACAGCCAGTTTCACGTTTTGAATGTGACACATGTTTCAGGACCTCCATCAAGGAGGGTTATGCTTTCTGTTACTTAGTCTTTGTTTTTGTTTTTTTTACATTCAAAATTCTATGTTCTAATTTTAGAAATTAGTTGTTAGGAATTAGTATTACCTTTAATGCATGGGTTGTCCGTTAATTTCTGTCTCCCCCCCATGAAATGTTGTTGCACTCACCCCCATTTCAAACACTATTGACAACTGATATCTATTTATCTGTACTGTACAAACTGAACTTGAAAATGCAACAAAATAGAGATCTGTGAAATGTATTCAGATGAGTCAAATGAAATGCATTTGGACATATTGGCAGGTTTACACTAACACTGAAAGTACTCCCTATTCACAGTTCACCACACCCCCCAGGAGGGCTTGCCCCACTATTTGAGCACCACTGCCTTAATGCACGCACGATAACAATTAATAACAATTAATATTGACCGTAGCATTAATCGTAATTGATCGTAACATTGATTGTAATTAATTAATTACTATTTAACCATAAAACATGAAACATTTTATATTTTATTCTGATGAAATGAAAAATCAAACCCAAATTTAGTCAAATGTAGTAGCAGTAAAATGTAAATTTAGCACGTACAATTACCTTTTGATGTACAGTACTAAATTAGAATAGCAAATAAAAGCTGTTTCATTTTGGCAATTTAACATAAAAGATGAAACCAACAAATTTTATTGAGCCATTACACGAAATTGACAAATCTAAAGCAGTTCCTTGCTGATTAAGATTTCCATCTTATAAAAACCATAGACTCAAATTATAATTTTTTTTTAAGCTGCAAGACTTGATCAGCAAAATCCCCCCACCCAAAAAAATATTGATTTGCATATTATTCGATTCTGTAATATGCCAAATTGACCTTTTAAGTTGAATTGCAGAAATACAACAACCTTTTCAGGATGTTCAAATTTTCGGGGTAGTGCTGTATATCCTAGCTCAGCAATTGAAACCCTCAAACATCAGCACTTGTTCACATTGCAACAGTGTTGTGGTGTTGAAGTGATAATGTTGCGATGGTAACAGTAGTCCAGCTTTGAACAGTGTTGTTTACCAAAACATCACCTGAGCAGCTGTCTCCCTGCCTGAATGGAGGTCACCCCAGGGTCATTGTTCTGGAACAAAAACACAGCAAACAAGGGCAATTAGAGTGATGATTCAGCGTGTTCACGTGAACGTAGGCCTCATAAAGCGCACGGTTAAACTTTAAAGCGCATGCAATTGCTCATAATTGTGGCGGAAAATTGATTTATTAGCCGTGTGGCCGGCACCATGTGACCTCCAGCTGAAGGAGTAATCAACAGGCTCACCGAGCTGACATATTTCATCGGGCCGATAATGTGAACCGGCGTGAAACCAGATTTAACTAAATGACGTGTAGACTCATTTGGAACTTTTGCTGCTTTGTATAAAATCACAAGTCGGAGCAGATAAACATTCCATTCCATTTTCTTCCGCTTATCTGGGTCGCGGGGGCAGCAGTTTCAGTAGGGAAGTCCAGACTTCCCAGGCTCCGGCGACCTCTTCCAGCTCCATCGGGAGGACACCAAGGCGTTCCCAGGCCAGCTGTGAGACATAGTCCCTCCAGCGTGTCCTAGGTCTTCCCCAGGGCCTTCTCCCGACTGGGCATGCCCGAAACACCTCACCGGGGAGGCGCCCGGGAGGCATCTGGACTAGATGCCCGAGCCACCTCAACTGGCTCCTCTCGATGTGAAGGAGCAGCGGCTCTACTCTGAGCTCCTCCCGGATGGCCGAGCTCCTCACCCGATCTCTTAGGGTGAGTCCAGCCACCCTACGAAGGAAACTCATTTCCGCCGCTTGTATCCGCGATCTCGTCCTTTCACTCATGACCATCTGTGAGGGTGGGAACGTAGGTTGATCGGTAAACAGAGAGCTTCGCCTTCCGGCTCAGCTCTCTTCACCACGACGGCAACGGCGCAGTAATGCGGACGCTGTACCGATAAAAACAGAAGCAGAAGAACATCTGAAATGTTTTCCAGGATGCTTTGCTATTCTTTGGGGATGACAGTCCCTCTGCTCTTTTTAATTGTCGTCCATTTTTGTTGTTTTGGTCTTGATCATGAGGTGTAGCCGGCTTAATGAAGCTCAAGCGGGTTGTTTGTGAAATTGATGTCCTTACTAAAGTAAAAAGGAGCTGTATAAAGTTAGGCTTGGATGATTTCATGGCAAACAAGTGTGGTCTGTGTAGCGGTCTCTGCTGTAGATTCGTTAATTTTAGACTAATTGAGTCTTCAAGCAAATGCTGTGTGGGCTACTTGGCTCTGACCAGTAGAGGCGCTACTTCCTGCAACGCTATTACGATATTTGTGTCACAAAACAGGGATTGTGCGATAATTGATATAATAGAAGAAAACCACCTACAATTTTAAATCAGTATATTACTTTGTATTTTTTATTACATATATAAATTATTTACATGTTTTGTACAGTATTTAGTGTGCATTATAGAATTAAGATTTTAAATAACATATATCAGGAGAAAAACACCTGCTATATAACATGAATATATTATTAATATACATAATTACAACATTGTGTTTATGTATTTATTATATACTAAAATACTGTACGTGTAATATCAATATGATGTAACCTAAGGGAAAACAGTTGTAAACATCGCACATATTAGAACACAGAATAGCAACATTAATGTCATAGGTAAATTCACTTATTCATTTTCTATGCTGCTTATCCTCATTAGGGTCGCGGGTATGCTGGAGCCTATCCCAGCTGACTTTGGGCGGGAGGTGGGGTACAGCCTGGACTGGTCGCCAGTCAATCGCAGGGGACATATAGACAAACAAACATTCACACTCAAATAGACAATTTAGAGTCGCCAATTACCCTAACATGCATGTTTTTGGAACGTGGGAGGAAACCGGAGTACCCGGAGAAAACCCACAAACGCACGGGGAGAACATGCAAACTCCACACAGATATGCCCAACGGAGATTCGAACCCTGAACCTCCTGACTGTGAGGGCAATGTGCTACCCACTTGACGAACGTGCAACCCGTCATGGGTAAATATCAGCGTAAAAAAATCTTTGACCTAATATCAATATTTTATACATAAGATGCACTAAGTACAACAAAACTCATCACAGTATGTTTTTTAAACCCCAAATTGTAATACATTTTTGTACCATATTTTGAAACAAAAGTGAACAAAACCTCTGTTTTCCACTCTTATTTTTTTTAATGAACATGTACTTTCTGTAATGTAATATGCGAACACACTTTGGTCTTAAATAAATTGCAAATGTGCAATTACATATAATAAAAAAGTAACATTTGCAGTCAACACTTACTAATGTACACTCTCACGTACTATGTAAGAACTACTACTGTATATGTGGTGAATATGGCAAGAGTAACATTGTGAGTTTATTTATTAGTTTTGTGTTGTGTTCTAACGCCTGGCGATCAAAACAGATGTCAACTTGGGAGAGGTGTCCATCTTTGTAATGGGTGTTGTCGACTCAAGTATTTTTTTCTTCTCTCTCCCTTCACCTGTCGACACTTTTCGGGAACAATTAAGGGAAAAGAAAGTAAATTGTTCGCAGGCACTCGAATTGCCGTGCCGGTGACATCTGCCAGCGGCGGTGCACATGATAGATTCCTCCTTCATTAGGAAAGGGTGTGGGATTACCCAGCGAGAACACATTAATCACCGCTTTCTGTGGCAGCCCTCCAATGCTTTGTTGCTGGATGGTAGTTGGGCCGGGGGTTTCAAAAAGAAAAACTTTTCCCTGGCGTGTCACTCTTTTCTTGTGGCAGGCTGCAATCAATCATGTTGATTGGCAGCACCGATAGCTTACACTGTTTACACAAAGTGTAATGAATGATCACGTTATCCGCTATTGTTGGTAGGTGGGAGTGCAGCTCTACACTATGCTATGTGGCCTTTTCTCACTTGATGCAGATTTAAACGTATCTTTTTGTGGCTTTATTGACATCACGAGTCACATTTTACGACGCACAACTTCCACAGGGAATAGGAGAACTATCATGTCGGACATGCCATGGCTGACTTCATGCAGTGTGACTGTAATTTGATCAATGGTTTGTTTCTTTACTGCCGTCTAGTGGCCAGAATACTGCAAACAACTTATATTTGAGTATTTTTTTGACTAAAAAGAGGCCATAGTCAACAATAGGGGAAAAAAAATTATTAAAAGAAAGGGGGACAATTTTTTAAAGTTTTCTATATCTAACAGCTGTTGGTGCAAGTATGAATGATATGATCAACAGCAGAGGCACGTCACTGATTGGGCGCCCTCACCCATACACACACACTTATAGGTGCCCCTCGAGCACGCACTGGAGCATGAGTGTGTGTGTGTTTCTTTTTAATCGTGCTGTTACACTTTTGTTAAAAGTGTAATTTTGTTAATGTATGTTATAAATTAACAAAATTATTGCAGTGTATGTCGGCAACACAGTCAAGAGATTTGGAAGACCTGGGTTCTGATCTCCGTTGGACATCCCTGTGTGGAGTTTGCATGTTCCCCCCCGTGCGTGTGTTGGTTTCGTCCAGGTACTCCGGTTTCCCCACACATTCCACATTTGATTGACTGACGACCAGTCCAGGGTGTACCCTGCCTCTCACCCAAAGTCAGCTGGGATGGGCTCCAGCATACCCGTGACCCTAATGAGCATAGAAAATGGATGGATGGATTTATACACAAATATTGTAAGGGATAGACTCAAGCATAACCCCACACTTGTAGTGAGGATAAGCGACAGTAAAAAAATAAATAAATAAAATCAATGGATAGATAATTTATACATTATATTTTGTTGCAGACTGAGCTGCTCACTTGTAGTAATATATGTAAAGAGAGGTTTGGAATAAAAGACAAACTTCATTTGTTTATCATGTATTATTTACAGATGTTTTATAATTTTTTAATGTTTTGTTTTATTTTTATTGGAGGTTTTAAATTTATATTATGTACATGAATTAATAAAAAATTACACCAAAATATTTAAAGATAATTTATAAAACATAATTTTCTTGATGGTGAACGTTTAACCAAGCCAGGTGATTATTTCTTCTTCCTGTAGGGTAAAAATTGGTTGCCAAATCTTACCATCAATCCCTGATCGGTGGTTAACTTTTTTTTTTTTTTTACGCTTGTATAACTGTTGCCGTTGCTGAAGTTGCGAAATCTGACCAAGTCCTGATTGAGTGTTTTTTACACTCGTATGGCAGATTTTTGGACTTCCTGTGGGGAAAATCCTACCACTTTCCCAGTATGGAATGTGTTGAAATATTCTGCGTTATCAGAAATAATCACAAAATGCCCATTGGGGTGAATGGTGGTCATCTATGGCTATGTTCACAATGCAGGTCAATTCTGATTTCTTTGCTTGTGTGTGACCTGTACTTTAATCTTTTTGTGTCAGTGTGAACAGCGCAATGCTGATTTGTTTTTTTTTTTTTTTTTCAATTGCGACTCAGGTCTCATTCGGATGCGGATATAAATGGGATATGTATGCGATGCGACTGCAGTGTGAACGCTCGAGTCGCACATGTCTAACATATACAATATGTCAGTACACATAAAACATCGGATTTTAAACAAAATATCCGAATTGGGAATCCTACCCTGCAGTGTGAACGTAGCCTATGACTATGCATTTCTAGTTTTAGGAGATTTTTAGAACAAGCTGCTTCATGTGCATTTTCAGCATGCTTATTGACTTTTACCTACAGTATTCCATTGTGTCACCTTGGAATCTGCCTCTCCCGGCGTTTTAATGAAGGCCGTATTAAAAATTTCATCAGGTCCAACACCTACATTCAACAACACTCGTACATCAGTTTAATGTGGACACGTTGCTAATTGTGCTGTAGCACTCTCAATCAGGAGTTATAATTAGCCCTTTTGACGTATCGCCTGTCTGCTTTTTTTGCATTTTATGTACACACATGCTGAGCTCATCTTCTATAGCTTTGGAAAATAAACACACATTTAAGGCCTTTGCTCAAGATGATGACTGAAGCATTTCACCTCCGTCTCATGTGATTGGAGCTCACGCTGAGGAGAGCGAAGCAAAACAGGGCCATAAAGCTAAACGTTGCGTTCAAAGACACTAAAGAAGATTTATATGTGGAGCAAGGCTACAGTGATGAGATCATCCTTTTTGCAGGGTTATGAACGCTGGGAAGGAATTCTTCCACACGCACAGCTCTCATATAATGCTATTGATTAGTGCTGCTGTACACTGGCTAATCGGAGAAATGTGTTCTGGCCGATGTGACTTTGATTTGACCCTGACACATAAAATTGGTAAGGGATGGGTTTTGTCAAATGAACATGATGGTGAATGTTGCAATAATTACACATTATTTACAAACTACTTCTGGACTGTGAGTCATCATGACGAACAGAACAAAAAGTCATTTTAAGCTTGATCGTCTGTTTGACATGTTTGGCAAAGCTGAGCTTCATCCTGTGGATCCGAGATAAGCTGTGATATTTGTATTTTATGTCACAAAGCAGCTGACGTGTAGAATGGATGTGGTGTAGTTGCTGTGCTATGGGTTCTACTATTTTAAACTTAAAAGCAAAGTGCTGAGTGACATAAAAACTACATGTATGCTGTATATTAAACATGCTGTAAGGTGACTGGAGTGACGTTCCCCAATCTGGTAAAATTAGCATGTTATGTCATGTACTGCAGATCCCCTCAAATCTCATAATTGAAAACATGCTCAAAATAACATTTTTAACAACTGCCAGAATTAGCTGTTGTACTTTGTTTGGTTGCTATTGGAATGTGAAGCTCAGAGTTAATTTTCAGGGTTGTTTTTTCTTTGCCAAACTATGGATTTTACCATTTCAATCTCAAAAAACAAAGTACAACATGTCACAATATTAAAAAATTAATTAATTTTAAAAAGTAAATAGTGTGAGGTTCCCCACACTGAGGAAGTTTGTGTGCCAGTTTGTCTGCATCGCCCCAGTTTCAGGAAGAATGACTCAATCTGATGTTACTAAAATGTTATTTATTTTTTTTTTTTTTTTTATTTTTTTTTTTTATTGTTTATAGTGAGGTTCTCCCAGTTAATAAAATTAGCATGCCTTTTTATGTACATCTCTGCAAGTTTCAGAGTGCTTTTACATGCAGACATGCTGACAACTTTTTTAAACAATTATCAGTACCAGCTGCTGTACTTTATTTGGCTACTTTTTGAATGTGAAGCCCATAGTCTCTGTAGTTGCTAGGCTGTCAATTTTACAATTTTAAAGTAAAAAACAAAGTACAAATTGTCCAAATTGAATGTGCCTAAAACCCACGCTGGTGGGAATGAAAGAAGTGAGGTCTTCCAGACTGGGGAATTTAGCGCGCCAGTCCGTCGGCACCCGGACTACTTCGGGAAGAATGACTCAATCTAATGCTACTACAATGTTAAGGAGTCGCTTTGCGGTAGTAGCTGTTGTACTTTACTGTATTTGGCTACCAGTTGAATGTGAAGTTCAGGTAATGTCTTCTTTGTTTCTAGGCCATGGATATTACCATTTTGAACTAAAAGTAAAACAGCAAATGTTGCAAAATTGCATGTATCGACAAAAAGGCTGGTGGGGGAAGTAAGTGGAGTGAGGTTCCTCAGACTGATGAAGTTAGCATGCCAGTTGATCTACATCCCCACCATTCCAGGAAGAATGACTCAATCCAATACTATTATGATGTTGGTATGCCATTAATTTTACCATTTGAATGTGTGGTGAATGTGGTAAACTGAAAATCAATGTAGTGGTGAAGTTAGTGCACCAGATCATCTGCAGCCCCACAATCCTGGAAATACTGACTCAATCTAATGTTACTACAATGTTGTGTAGTTGCTACAGTTTTGGTCGTACCATTTGAAAGTGATCGGGTCGAGGTTCCCCCAGCTGGTGAAATTACTGTGCCTCTTTGTGCAAGTTTCAAAGTGCTTTTATCTGAATAGATGTATCGTTTCTAGTTAGTAGCTGTACTTTATTTGGCTACTATTTTAATGTAAAGCTCAGAATTAATGTCTCCTTAGTTGCAGTCTTTTGAATCTGACCATTTTAAACAAAAAAAACAATTACTAAATGTAACAAATTTAATTTAATGCGCCGACAAACCAGTGAATGAGTGAATAGAGTGAGGTTCCCCAGACTGGAGACTATTGTGTGCCAGTTCATCTACATCCCCAGAATTTTGAGAAGAATGACTCAATCTAATGTTACTACAATGCTGTGTAGCTGCTATACTATTGATTTTATCATGTGAATATAAATGGAATGAGGTTCCCACAACTGATTAAATTAGTTTGCCTCTTTATGTACATCCCTCCAAGTTTCAGATTTTTACATAAACACGTGCTCTTAACATTTTAACAACTATCTGTCATGGCTGTTGCGCATTATTAGGCTACTATGTGAATGAGAAGCTCAGAGTTAATGTTTTTTTTCTTGCCTATGAATTTTACCATTCCAAACTAAATAACAATGTACAGAATGTCACAAAATTGCATATAGTGTAATTACAAAACAGGCTGGTGGGAAGTCAATGGAGTGAGGTTCCTTAGACTGGTGAAGTGAGCATACCAGATCATCTGCATGAATGTGATTTACATTAAGACATTCTCATAATAATAGTTTGACAACTGTCTGGCATAGCTGTATTTGGCTACTATTTGAATGTGAAGCTCATAGTTCTTTAGAAGCTGAAGCTCGAGTGAGATGTAGAATAGTTTGAAAGCTGAGCTCAACACAGGAATTGAGCAGGCATTGGGAACCAAGCACTCTACCACCTGAGCCATGTCACATCTGTGCAGTCAGTAGAATGGCACCAGATAATTTTTTTGATTACAGTTGCCCTTTACGGTCTCCTCTTGTGTGGTCACTTGAAGACGACTTTGTGCTCAGCCATTGTGTGAAGTAGAGGGAGCACAACACCAAGGACAAGCACGCCTGAAGAGCTGAAGGCCACAAAGGCCTTCTTGACGTTTCACCAAGAGTCTGTTAACTGTGAGTCAGCTGTTGGGCTCCGACAGCAGCTTCAACTCCTCTAGCCGCCCCCTCTCTTTTCTGCTTAAAAAGGGTCTTTGTGCCTGTAGGGCCCCCATCAGTTACCTGCTGACAGGCCGAGCATGACTGATGAGCTGCCCGAGGCACCCCAGTGTGCTCATAATTTATACATCTTATCAGCGTCAACAAAAGACAGAGCGCCACTCAGTGGAAATGAAAACTTGTTTGGACGCCGAGCGCGTCGGAGAGAACGTCACACAACGGCGCCGCACAACCCGCTGTGTCCGCCCACACCTCCACAGACCTCGTGAGTGTGAGTGTTGGACGTTGTCTCTTGGTCTCAGGTGACAAGGACATGAAGCACAGTGTTGTCAGTGCATGCTGATGGGCGTTATTCAGCACGCTAGCAACTTGTTAACTTATCGAATGAATAGAAGACTTAACAGGACCACCCACCGTGCCATCAAGGAAAAGGTCATATTTACATGTTAGTGCGTGTGTTTGTGTGTGTGTGAAGACTCCCAGTGATAATAACCTTGTTTTTTTTTTAATGGCAATTCCACTACTGCAAGTCATAACATTACAAAATGTAAATACATTTTTCAATACTAATGAGGTTAAGCGGTATAGAAAATGAATGAATAAGTTTTATTCCGTTTTTAAATTGTAAATGACCAAATCCAATTTTAACTTTACATGAAATAAGCAGATAAATATAGCAGAAAATGTATGTGGGGAAAAAAACATTTGTTTATTATGTGAATGTACTGCAAAGTAGTCCAATGGAGGAAAAAAAAAATTTTTTTTTACAAGTTTAATGTGGTAACATTATGATAAAAATTATATTTTGAGGGAAATAATGTTGTTCTAACATTAATCTTACAGCTTTACAATTTGTTTCATTATATTCATACTGAATTCTCACTGCCTTACAACTTTGCATAAAACATTACAATTTCATTCTTGCACCACTTTTCACGTAACATTGCAGATATACTTTGAATACTTACTTTTTTTTACACTCTTTTGTGTTGGACATGCCATGGCTGACTTCATTAAGGTGTTAATGTAAGGACATTAATGTAATGTAATGACACAAGACATCCCATCAATGTTTTGTCATTACTGTTGCCTAGTGACCAAAATATTACATATCACTTGTATTTCCATGTTTTGACTAAGACACCATAGTGTGCCACAAAACAGTGATCATTGATTAATGAATTCATATCTGAAAAAGCGCAATACAGGGATGACTGCAACTTTGATTTGTTTCTCATATTATTCTGTTCATCCACCTGCTGCCTGCTAGTAACATTAGAATGTTATGTTTTCCGTTTGCAGTTTTATTCACAGAAGTCTGAATTCTGTTTTCTCATGACTTTACTTTCCCCCCCTCTTGTAGTGTGATTACGTTTGTCTTGCAACGTGTTGACTAATTTCTTATATTTCAATTTTTTTCTCAGTACCTGTTTTTTGTTTAATATTGGTACTTTATGCTTGCAACTTTACAACTATGTATCCCATAATAGTACTTTACTCTTGTAATGGTACCTCTTTTTTCTTCTAACCGCAACTCTTGTGTGGAACTATTTTTCTCATGTTACATTTTCATTTTTGTAACAATACCTCTTTTTTCTTGTAATATTTCTGCTTTATTATTGTAACTTTACCTCCTTTTTTAACCCAGTATTACAATGCTATTCTCCTGAAATTGCAATTGTTTCCTTTGTAATACTGTATTACTAATCATTTCAAGCCAACCTTGACTTTTCTTTTTTGTTGCGTGGCCCTGTAGGAGTTAAGGAAGTAAGAAAGCAGCCAATGCAGAAAAAACACATCACATGAACATGTCGTGTTGGACTTGTGTTACATGATGTTAGTTGATAATAATGTGTTGTTTGAAGGATATGTGAGGAAGAAGGAGAGAGTTGGAGTGGACCCGAGCGCAGAAATTCAACACCCTGGCAGGATATGAAGAACTGACACTTGAAGGTAAATAACATCAAGCAGACGGCCATGTTTTTCTTTCAGTTTTTGGAGCGTACGTGTAATTCAATGCTGACATTGCAACTGTTTCGTCCGCGCTCTCATTGTTATGAGTCAAAACACATTATTATTGATGTGGCGGAAACGTGCTTTTTTTCTGCAATATCTTTGAAAGTGGAGCTCAGAATGCAGAACAAACCGAGGAGCCCTCGCCAAAACAAGGACGACGTGATCCTTCCTGTGTTTTGCCACCAACACTTTAAGCATTTTATCTGCAGACAGTTCATTATGTGCTCCTTGGAGAGGCCTCGGCGTTGCCTCCTCCAGTGCGATCACACTGAGGAACGAGCAGATACTTGAACCGTAGGGCTGATATCCATATCTTTCTCTGTATGGATTCTATTGTCTCTGCTGGATCATTTGCACCCTAGGACAAGTTCATCATCATCATCATCATCATCATCCTCCTGCAACCCTAGCTTCAAGAGCGTGCAGGCTTTGTTCTGTTCACTCGAGGATGTTTGGCAGCGCGCTGATAGATGTGATTATCCTTAATGTCAGCGCATAGCGGCGTTCCTGATAACACATTCTCTCAGTTCAATTCATCCTCGCTTATCTCTGCGTGGTGTCGTTAAAGGCTGCCTCTCTGTGCCAGAAAGGAATTTCCTTTCTCTGTTTTGTTTTGCTTTATTTCTTAAACATAGGGTGGCTCTTTTTACATCCTAGGTTCCCAAAGTGGGGTAAGCGTAACCTCAGGAGTACACCATTTATAATGGGGGTAGGTGAGTAAACACTGAAAACAATTAGCGCCTTACGCTGTTAAGAGGATAAGACGGCACACAATGTTGTTCATTGCTCGGGTTGATCATGTGAACAAATTTGATAATTTTGTTCAATTAGAGTGTTTAATCTTGAAGATTCCATTTTTATTTGTGTTTGAGGTCCAAGGGCTTTTTGCCCATTTTCTATACTGCTTATCCTCATTGGGGTTGCGGGTATGCTGGAGCCTATCCCAGCTGTGACTGTGCAAAATACACATTTTTGACCTAAAACTACTATAAAAATTAATTTAAAAAAAAAAAACGTTTTTTTTCTGAGTTTTCATTTGTTTCATTTATATGAAATATAAAAAATAGAATATATAATATTTCAAAATATAGATATAGATATATAGGTGTATAGATATATAGATAGGTGTGTATAGATATAGAGATGTATATATATCAGCAATTGTATTCTTGTATTGTTATGACTTTATTCCCATAATATTTTAACTTGTTCCTCAACTTAATATTCCAAAAATCATAACTTGGTTTTGTTTTGTTGTTCTCATAATATGATATATTATATATATGATATTATATTTTATATATATATATTATATATTATCCAAATATGCTATCTCAGTGACAGATACAGTAACCATCCAGACTGCACTGATGGTAATGTTGGTGTGACACGTCAACACGCTAAAGCCATTACCTTCTTAGCATTAGCATTTGCTTCAACAACATGTCACTGGAGATGCGGATTAAGGTAATTCCAACCATAATGCGTGATTGTTCTGTTACTTTTGTTTGATGTCACTGGGGAAAAAAAGCACGAAAAAACGAGGGATTTGTTAGCCACATGCCACACTCAAGGGGATTTATGTCGTGTTGTTATGACTCTTACTGTGTGGATTACGTGTTAGCCAGAGGTCACCTGTTGCTTCCTTGTAAGAGTGAATAGTCCCGTTTTTGTGCTCACAAACACAACAGACTGTACTTTGGTGCAGCTTTAGTTTCACTTTTACGCATTAGGAGTTATATTCCACTTGTATTAGGGTCAGGTGTGGCAGTAAACCCTGCAGGTCCGGCCGACAGCAGCACGCACTTTGCACTTTGCAATGTGCATCATCCTTACCTGTAAAACTGTATTAGAACATACATCTTTTAACTGTCAATTTGTTTCTTTTGATGTTTTCACCAAACTTCTAGCCACAACTCTACAGTATACACACCACTGCATCGGCATGCTTGTATCAGCTTTCATCGCGACCCTTTATTTTTGCTGCATAATTACGTGGGGAAAGATGCGGCCTCTTGATACGGCCTGAATGCCGAATGGCTGGAAATAGTGTGGACAAAGTGGAATGTGTGAGAGACTTTGGTCCACCTGTAGCGGACAAGCATAGATAAGACTTATCTATCATCCCCACACAGGATATGAACTCTTCAGTCATGCTGGGGCTTTGCATAGTGCAGCAGTGGGTGCTGAGGGATGCGTGTTGTGCAAGGTGAACTGTTTGGCAGCTGGCATTCCCAGGTCTGACCCCCTCAGGGGCCCTCCCCTGTCTCATCTCCTGGCTGTAATCTGCACATGGAGACGAGCTGGGCTGCTGAGTGAATAGGATCCACTGCCAACCCCCTTGCAGTGTAGTTCTACACCACTGTAACCACAATAATAAACATACTGGTACTTCCATACCTTTTAATATGCTAACTTTTATGTATTTGTTGCCCTCAAGTAGCCCGCTCAAAATCCCCCACCCCTTAACGGGCCGGTTTAGCAACAGCATTCCTGTGCTGTAAGTAGACGTAAGCCCCTTTCTCCCCACCCTTTGATGTGGTTGTCAAGGCGCATTTGTTTCATCTTAACACATTGTCTTCCTGTCTACATGCATAAACACCTTTCTGTTACTTCTGGTAATTAGTACACGATGGCGCTGTATCGCCCCTACTGGACACATTAGGTACAGCTGCACATTTTCAGCACTATAAAACCTTTTTTTTTTTTTTTTTTTTACAGTTTGTCTGGTCCTGCGACTGATATGTCCAAACATATATGTAGTTATGTACAGTGGAACAAAAAAGTGTTTGTCCTCTTCTTGAATGTTTTTTTTGCATTGTTTGTCACACATGAATGTTTCAGATAATCAGACAAACTAAATATCAGTCAACGACAACACAACTGAACACAAAATGCAATTTTTAAAACAAAACATTGAGACATTACATTACCTGGTCTCATTTTACAAAATGGTACACAAAAATAAAGTAAAAAAGACAAACTAATAAGGCTCATAAATCTAGAGTAGTTATTGAATAACAAATAAGAACTAATGAGTAGTGTTTAGCGTTAGGTAGGTTAATTCCTCATTAACGACTGTAATTTTGTTACGTGTACTATAACACTACATGAAGTGAGCCATGGCATGTCCAACACAGAGTGAAATAAATTTCTCCCATCCCGTGTGGAAGTGGTACATTCTTGGCTTTTTTAGAAGTTTAAGAGCTTCCCAGCTTGCGGCTGTCAAGTCCCTGCAGCATTCATTCATTCATTTTCTATACTGCTTATCCTCATTAGGGTCACGGGGAGGCTGAAGCCTATCCCAGCAGATTTTGGGCGAGAGGCGGGGTACACCCTGGACTGGTCGCCAGTCACAAAAGATGAAAACAATGAATAATAGAAGTGTAAAGTTGACAATAGGCATGTTATTTCATGTATACAGGGCTCTAATCATTAAAAAATGTATTTGGAAAGTCATAAACAGGTTTTATATGCTACGTTTTTCATGTATTAACACTAAATCCTGTATTGAGTAAATTCATTTATCGCTGTTGGGTCTGGAACCAATTAACCGGTAAACAAGAGAGTACTGTATAAAAAAATATGTAAGTGCCCCCCGTTAGCTTTTGATTTTTCTGTATGTGACCCTATGTGGAAAACGTTTGCTTTTAGTGTGTGAGGTTTAACTAGTGAGGTTAACATTTTATATTGTCAATCAGCAGGGCGCTAAAAACCAACCTGTGTCCCGAAATATGCCCCAAACTTCAGTTTGGAGAAAAATTATTTAAGATGACTGAATGCAAAATAGCCATAAACCATTTTACACGGTAGCTGGAAATCCAACTGGTGACCTTAAGGCTACTCCGCAATGTAAGTGGCTCCTGTAAGAAAAGGCTACTAGTTTGTGGCATGCTTTATTAGATCCTATGAGTGTATTTATTTACATGTTGTTTAACTCCGCCCACTCATGGTACAACTCAGCTGCAGATTTATAACAACAACGTTCCTCTAGTCTAGGTCTTGGTCTTCAGAGTAACCCAAGCTTTAGATGGTGTTTCTTCAGTAGTTGAGATTTTGGATGTAAAGGTTGCCCATGCATGTAAACTCAAGCAGCCAGCCGGGTCTCTTTTGTGTGACACACAAAAGCATTTGAAGGACAAGCCAGCAGCTTGGATCTCCACAGCTTTCATATAAAGTGATACTGCAAAAGGCAACACAAAGTGACCAACTCTTGCACTATACCCTTTTTTCTTTTGAGACATTATTCATATTCTTTTCAAGTGCTGCCAAGCTATTCTTGTAGCTTTGATGAAGATTTGTGGAGTTTTCATCTAAAAGACTGTTAGTGTTTTGGTGCTGCAGCTCAGTAATCACATGTTTTCAACACAAAGCCACATTGTTGCACATTTGTATGTGTTTACCAACTATAACAGATGACTGATTGTTTAATATGAGATGTAATCAAGGCCTCCGCTGGAGGGAGCATCCCGTTGACAGTAAACACTTTTGACCTTGGCCTCGAAGGGTATGATTTTTATGGCTGGATTACACAAGAAAAAGTCCAAATGTATAAACAAAATATTGTTTGGGATGCTCACTTTTTTTTTTTAAGTTTCTCAGTGAATGATATATAACAACATGACTAACAAGATTCAAGTATATTATGTGGAAATCTATAGGCGTTTTATAGTAGAGATGCATGAGTATATTTTTTCAAACCGGTACCTTCTCAAGATGGATATACCGATAACTTTTAAAACATCTACTAGTTTTTTCTAAATAGTGATTTTATAGTTTCTTTTTTCATATACTGTATATCCAATAACAGGAATTCTGGTCCCATTACAAAAAAATCATGTCACCCCTCCGCATTTATTAATTAATTAATGATTTTATTAATAATTACTTATTCTCTTGGTCCCCTTGTTGTCATGGGACATTGGACTTGTCGGGACCTTTCCCTTTTGTACAGCACCCCTGGCCGAAAGCACATAAGTACATTGGGGGGGAAAACGCATCGGTATCAGTTGATATTGGAGTCGGAAATTGAGTTTGAGAATATCGGCATATCGAATATTGACAAGAAAGCCAATGTTTGACAATCCTAGTTTTTAATTTATTATTTTGAACAGAAAAACAAAACAAACGTCTTGTGTTGTACTCTAAGTGTAATTTATGTAGTCAGAGTACATACATTCCTAATTCTAGTACTTTTTTTTTTTAACGGGCTCATGCAACAATGATATCAAAAGTCAAATGTTGTTGAATATAATCCTAACTGCACGTTTTTTCTGTGTTGGTTGAATCCTCCATTTTCCTTCTTGTCATGGTTGTATGGTCTTTAATACATATTTATCCAGATCATAAGCACTTTTGCTTCTGCTAGTCCTTCATTTAGTTTGACGTATATTGTACCTTTGGTGCTCTTAAGTGCTTTGTATTTTTCTCTGCTTCCTCAAGTTTTGTGGTTTCTCGGTGATGTCATCTTTCCCTGTTTCAGTAATCCACTTTTGAATTTCCTGTTGGTCAGCTTAACGATGACAACTGGTGTGGTGTTGTTTTTGCTATACAGTTATATGCAAGTATTAATGGTGTCTATCTACATCCACATTCTTAAATTGTAGGAAGTTCTTTGGTTTTGGACTGCCCTGTCTTTTGACCTAGGTGTAATTTGGAGCTCGGTGAGGATCACATAGGCATTCTGAGCCATCTTATCAATTGTACTTTTCATTCCCATTCCATTTAATTGTCTTTTGCTTATCCAGGTCCAGGTTTGGGGGCAGCAGTATCAATAAGGATGTCTACATCAATAAGGATGTCTACACTGTCCGGTCCCCCGGCCACCTCTTCCAGCTCCACCCCAAGGCGTTCCTATATTTTTAGTTTTCTCTGTGATATTAGCTTTTCGTTCTTTCACTTTTACAAGAAGGTTGTGCAAGGCAGCATTATCTTCCGATAGTGCCTTGATATCATTTATAATACTCTATTTCATTCTATAGCGTTTTTAACCTATAGAATATAAAACCAACCTGTTTTTGTAATTAAAACCGCTTGCACGGCAGCATTACCATCTTGCAATACCTTGATATCTTCCTTTAGTTCCATGGTATCCTTGCTCAGTGCTCTACTCTCAAATTTTTGCTCTCAAACTGGTTTCATGGCGTCATCTTCCTCACCCTCCTTATCCAAAACCGCTTATCCTCATTAGGGTCGCGGGTATGCTGGAGCCTACTACTATCTGGAGCCTAAGGTTTTCAAGTTATTTCCTATGACCGCAATTGTTACAAAATGTACGAAAACTGACATACCACACGGTATGTTGAATTATTGTGCTGGTATTCATTTTGCACAGAAAGGCGTATATGTATAGTCTTTTTGTACCAAAAAACGCCAAAACAAACAAGCAAAAACACAAACAAGATATTTTTACTGTTCCCCAGGTTATGCACATTTGGAGGCGAATTTTCCCCAAAATGTGGGTTTGTTTCCCAAAGATATTATATTCAGAGTGGATTTTGCCAAATATGAAATAAATCAGAAAAATATGAAACTGCTGATGGTGTGGTTGTACGTCATTGCAAGCTACAACCACAATAACGAACATATTGTTCAATTGGGCATTGATATATGAAGCTGTCTTAAAGGGAAAGGAAGCAGAGGAAAAAGTTGAAAGGGATTTCCACTCGGCTGTCAGGAACAAGAGGGGGTCCACATTGTTAGGTGGGGAGGGGCTTAAAAACCCATTGATGTTGATAGTGGACAGAGGGTTTAAACCTGGGGTGGTGGATCGGGTGTTGTCCCCTGCTCTCTATTTGCATGGCCTGGCCTGTGGGTGGCGGCGTTAATAATGCGGCAAATGGCAAGATTAATTGTGGACAAGCAGCAGGATTACGAGGGTCTTTGTGGGGGTGCCAAAGGGGAAGCGGCGGGTGGGCAAAGCAGGGCCTGTGATCTGCCAGGCTGAAAGGAAATTAGTCAGGGCAGGCTGGAGCGGCCTTTAAAAAAAAAAAAAAAAAAAAAGTGTGCACCTAAGGAAATGAAAAGCCTGCCAGCAAAAGAGCTTATTGAAAGGAGCAGACCAAAAATAGTTGACATTCTTGGGAAGCCAGTGTCATTAATATTCATTGTGATGATGAAAAGTCACATTGTGTTCTCACTCAAGAAGACATTTCAGCACCTTTACATGGATCTTCTCACTTTTCATTGGTGAAATACAGAAAGGAGGCCCTTTTTATGCCTTATGACCTCTTTAGTCACATGCTCCTGTAAGAACATAGCGGTCTCATGCCACCTGTTGGATTCTTCTCACATAACAGCTCTAAGCTACTATTAAATGTCTCATACTGTCATAATATTTTAACTACTGAAAATACGTCTGAAAATACAGTAATATGGAAGTGGCAATGTGCATGGCATTATTGGAAGTGCACATTAAGTTAAAAAGCTGCTTGCAACTAGTTCATGTCCAAGCAGAAGTTGTAGTAAATCTAGACTTTATCAATTTAACTTAAAGATTTTTTTTTTCTCCTCCCCTGAGCCACCACCTTATCGTGGTGGATGAGTTTGCGTGTCCCAATGATCCTAGGGGCTAAGTTGTCGGGGGCTGTCATGTCTGCGGGAGGGATCAGATAGAGAGTAGCTCTAAAACCCTGATAAAGGTTATAAACATTGGACTTCGTTTTCCCTCGCCCAGACGCGCGTAACCGGGTTCCCCCTCTGAATCCAGGCCTTGAGGTGGGGCATGATGGCGAGCGTCTCGTGGCCAGGCCTGCACCCATGGGGCCTGGTCGGGCACAGCCCGAAAAGGTAACGTGGGTCCCCCCTCCCATGAGCTCACCACACGTAGGAGGGGCCAAAGGGGTCGGGTGCTAAGTGAGCTGGGTGGCGGCCGGAGGCGAAGGCCTTGGCGGTCCGATCCTTGGCTACAGAAGCTAGTTGTTCGTACGTGGAATGTTACCTCTCTGGCGGGGACGGAGCCCGAGCTGGTGCGCAAGGAGGAGAAATTCCGGCTAGTTTTAGTCGGACTCACCTCAACGCACAGCAAGGACTCTGGAACCAGTCCTTTCGGGAAGGGCTGGACTTCATTCCACTCTGGTGTTGCCAGCAATGAGAGGAGACGGGCAGGGGTGCAATTCTTGTTGCCCCCTGGCTCCAAGCCTGCACGTTGGAGTTTAACCCGGTAAGCGAGAGGGTAGTTTCCCCTACGCCTTTGGGTGGGGGGACGGGTCCTGACTGTTTGTGCTCATGCACCTAACAGCAGTTCAGAATACCCACCCTTTTTGGAGTCCTTAGAGGAAGTACTAGAGTGCTCCCTCGGGGGATTCCTTTGTTCTACAGGGTGACTTCAACGCTCATGTTGGCTGGGACAGTGAGACCTGGAGAGGTGTGACTGGGAGGAACGGCCCCCCTGCTCTTGACCCGAGCTGTGTTTTGTTATTGGACTTCTGTGCTCGTCACGGATTGTCTACAACGAAGACCATGTTCAAGCATAAGGGTGTCCACATGTGCACTTGGCACCAGGACACCCTGGGCCGCAGTTTGATGATTGACTTTGTGGTTTTGTCGTCGGACTTTCGACCACATGTTTTGGACACTCGGGTGATGAGAGGGGCGGAGCTGTCAACTGATCACCACCTGGTGGTGAGTTGGTTCCGATGGTGGGGGAGGATGCCGGTCAGACTTGGCAGACCCAAACGCATTGTGAGGGTCTGCTGGGAACATCTGGCAGAGTTCCCTGTCAGAAGGATTTTCAACTTCCACCTGCGTGAGCTTTGACCAAGTTCCGAAGGAGGCAGTGGACATTGAGTCTGAGTGGGCGATGTTTCGTGCCTCCATTGTCGATGCAGCTGATCAAAACTGTGGCCGTAAGGTGGTCGGTGCCTGTCGTGGTGGTAAGTCTAGTACCCGTTGGTGGACACCAGCGGTGAGGGATGCCATCAAGCTGAAGAAAGAGTCTTATCAGGCTGTTTTGGCCCTTGGGACTCTGGAGGCAGCTGACAGATACTGGAAGGCCAAGCGGTCTGCGGCTCTGGCAGTCATTGAGGCTAAAACTCTGGCATAGGAGTTCGGAGAGGCCATGGAAAATGACTTCCGGATGGCTTCAAAGAGATTTTGGGCCACCATCTGCCGTCTCAGGAGGGGGAAGCAGTGCAGCGTCAACACCGTGTATGGTGGGATCTGTATCCTGCTGACCTCGACTCGAGATGGTTTGGATCGGTGGAGAGAGTATTTTGAAGACCTCCTCAATCCCACCGACATGTCTTCCAACGTGGCAGTGCCCGGGGACTCTGAGGCGGGTTCTCCTCTGGGGCTGAGGTTACCAGGGTGGTCAAAAAGCTCCTTGGTGGCAAGGAAAGGGTGGCAAGGGTGGATTAGATCCACCCAGAGTTCCTTAAGGCCCTAGATGCTGTGGGCGTGTCTTGGTTGACACGACTCTGCAGCATCGCGGCGACATCGGGGTTGGTGCCTCTGGACTGGTAGACCGGGGTGGTGGTCCCACTTTTCAAAAAGGGGGCCCGGAGGGGGGGTGTTAACTATCGTGGGATCACACTCCTCAGCCTTCCCGATAAAGTCTATTCAGGGGTTCTTGAGAGGAGGATCCGCCGAATAGTCAAATCTCGGATTCAGGAGGAACAGTGTGGTTTTTGTCCTGGTCGTGGAACTGTGGACTAGCTCTATACTCTTGGCAGGGTCATTGAGGGTGCATGGGAGTTTGCCCAACCAGTCTACATGTGTTTTGTGGACTTGGAGATGCATTCGACCGTGTTCGTCGGGGAATATTGTGGGGAGTTCTCCGGGAATATGGGTATCGGACCACCTAATCCAGGCGGTTCGTTCCCTGGATGACCGGTGTCAGAGTTTGGTTCGCATTGCCGGCAATAAGTCGGACCCGTTTCCAGTGGGGGTTGGACTCCGCCAGGGCTGCCGTTTGTCACCGATTCTGTCCATTACTTTCATGGTACAGAATTTGTAAGCGCAGCCAGGGCGTTGAGGGGGTTCAGTTTGGTCGCCACAGGATTTGGTCTCTGCTTTTTGCAGATGACGTGGTCCTGCTGGCTTTGAGCCGTTTACCTTCAACTCTCACCGGATCGGTTCGCAGCTGAGTGTGAAGCGGGATCAGAATCAGCACTTCCATGCCTGAGTCAATGGTTCTTGCCCAGAAAAGGGTGGAGTGCCATCTCCGAATCGGGGATGAGGTCCTGCCTCAAGTGAAGGAGTTTAAATACCTCGGGGTCTTGTTGATGCCAGACCACCACTGCATGATGGCTTCCGGTTGCATGCATCAGGTCACAGATATGGTGTTCCTAAATGTTGCACC
The DNA here is from genome assembly GCA_024372805.1 of Oostethus manadensis. NCBI lineage: Eukaryota > Metazoa > Chordata > Actinopteri > Syngnathiformes > Syngnathidae > Oostethus > Oostethus manadensis. Next base: position 3,206,562 of record QODF01000233.1, on the reverse strand, counting down.
ATTAGGATGAGGAACTTCTTGGTTCCAGCATGGATTACGGCCGCAACAGTAACACCTTGTGTTAGGTATTGTTGTGCCTGTGCCAGTGAGATAATTGAAACTTGGCATAAATGCCTGTTGTTCCAGCAATCAAGTCCGGTGTTTGTGTGTCTCATCAAACATTACAGTAATATTACTGACACCTAGCGACCAGTGAAGATCGCAATGGCAACGTCTTTGAATGCATCATTTGAATGCTCTATACAGTATTAGGCCGTACAGGAGGAGCTCAAAGTAGAGCCACTGTTTCTCCTCATCACACAGTTGAGGTGGCTCGGGCATCTTGTCCGGATGTCTCCCGGGCGCCTACTGGTGAGGTGTTTTGTGCATGCCCAGCTGGAGAAGGCCACGGGGAAGACCTAGGACACGTCGGAGGGGTATTTCTCACAGCTGGCCTGGGAACGCCTTGGGGTCCTCCCGGTGGAGCTGGAAGAGGTCGCCGGAGACTGGGATGGACTTCCCTACTGAGACTGCTGCCCCTGCGACCCGGACCCGGATAAGCGGACCAAAATGGAATGAAATGGAACGGAACATCACTAAAGTCATTGTTGCATAACAGCCATTACATTGCATCCTTGTCCTATTAAAAAAAATAAAAATAAAAATGCTCATAAAAGGAGCCAATTTTCACACACTAGAGGCTGCAACTAACAATTTGTTCATGAGTAAAAATAAATATAAACAAATAAGATGACCATCTGCACACGGAGACCCACTTGGTTAAAGTACTTGTGTAAGAAATCATGAAAAATGAGCGCGTCATGTTGAGTTTTAGGCACCCTTTTCAAACACATGCGGCAGGTTTAATTGCTCATGATGAAAGATACGGAAAGACACGTATTGGCTAATCGCTCACGTCAACAAGAGCTCTGTGGCTCTAGTTTGGGGAAGACCCAAACTAGTTTGGGGAAGACGTTTATAATATGTATTTAAAACATAACATTTACCATTATTATTACCAATAATATAAACGAATGAATTATCATTGTTGTTATGACAGTTATACTATAGACAATAATTATTTTTATGATTAATATTATTTGTATTAGCATTAAACAATAGTAGATGGAAATTGTAACAAGAGAATTCCATGGGAAATAATAGAAATAGCAATGATCCCTTCCAGGGTCAAATTGTGGCCGTCATGCATCTTTTATTGTCCTCCAAAAAAACCCCAAATAGGATAGTAAAACACTTTTATTTTGTTTTATGTAAGAAAAATGAATATACACCTATTATCGCAATGTTATGCAGGGCATTTTATAACGTGTCAAACTCGTGCCACGGAGGGCTGAGACACTACAGGTTTTCTTCCCAATCAGTTTCTCCAGCAGGTGCTTTAATTGATGAGCTCCTTCCCTCAAATTGACGGAGGTGTCGATCATTAAAATCACCTGCTGTAGTGACTGGCTGGAAAGAAAACCTGCAGGGTCTCGGCCCTCCATGGCACGTGTTTGACACCCCTGGTTTATAATAAGAGTAAAATCATCACCTCGTTCGTGTTTCTGTTCTTGCCCCGCTTCCTCGCATTGAATCCCAGCTCGCGTTCCTCCATCCCCATCCGCCTTCCTTCCCCTCGTAGCTCAGCTGCGACTCTGTCACACAGCCAAGCGTGTTAATGCGCCATGAGCTCTGTATCATGTCCAATTCTAATTAGCTTTGTCAGGCTTGAGCCCCTACAACCCCCATGCAGATAATATGATAATATATCTTCATAACCAAGTGACCTTACGTGCGGCATATTTCTTCCCTCTTTGGCGAGATTGCATGTCAATAAAGTAATGAGAGGCCACAGGGAGGATTTAGGATGTTTGTTTTGGGGGGGGACTTCCAGGTGTGTTGATGTATAAGTGTTATTATTCTACCTGTCACAGTTGGATACACAGCTGGGAGTAGGGAGAATGTTAGTGTGGCTCATTTTTTAAGCCTTTGTATTTCCGTCCCATAATAATTATAATTTTTTTTAATGCAGTAAAAACAATACATTTTTGTAGTAAAGAAAATTAACCACCTGCTTACCAAAGCATAAGCACCCAGCTCCTCCCTAGGCGTTCCCAGGCCAGCTGAGAGACATAGTCTCTCCAGCGTGTCCTGGGTTTTCCTCTGTCTCCTACCGGTCGCACCTCCCCATGGAGGCTTCCAGGAGGCCCGAGCCAATTTATCTGGCTCCTCTCAATGCGGAGGAGCAGGGGTTCTACTCCAAGTCTTCCCGGACGACAGTGATTCTCACCCTATCTCTAAGGGAGAACCCAGCCACCCTGCTGAGAAAACTCATTTCGGCCTCCTGTACCCGCGATCTTTTATGAAAGTTGCTATATAAATCAAAGCTATTATTACTTTTGTACAAATAGTGCACAATTAGTAAAAAAAAAAATTTTTTTTAAATGAAAATAATATACCAAAAAGTAACCTCTTAACCAAAAGCTGGCAAACTGGTTTTGCAGTAATTGGCTCTTCCTGAGTCCTGAGAAAATACGTCGGTGTATTTCTTCTTTTAAGAACCCTGGAATTTTAATCATATTTCATAATAACTTTTTTACATTTTTCTACAAAACCTAGAGGAGTGTAGCAGTGACAAATGGCTTATTTTTATGTCTAGAACACAGCGTTGTTTATACAGCCATCATAGGTCTGTGTGTCAATGGGAGTGGACGATAGTCACTGTTTTTACAATAATCAGGCTTTATCCCACTGGACCGTTTAAGGAAATAAAGGCGTACTCTTTTTTTTTTTTTTTTTTGTGTACAAATGTAGCTAAACATTGGTAGATGGTGCTGGGTGTTCCAAACTTTTAGACAAGTTAAATATTTCCAACGTCTATAGTTTTGTATTACCAATTCACCGATACTCATTTGAATGCATCTACATATGCGCAATTTTCCCCTTTTCACTGAAACTCGGACAGGAATTTACCGGTTTGTAGCTACTAGCTAGTAGTAATTTAGTAAGTACATTTTCCGCAAAGTGGGATTGCTTTATAAATAGAATATTTTTGTACAGATCGTCAAGTTTGGCAATTGTTGAAATCTTCTGGTGTGAGCGTCAGTAAGAAAAATAGTTAAAATTTCCGACACACTTGTACAAATTGTATATATTATTACCATCCATCCATCCATTTTCTTCCGCTTATCCGAGGTCGGGTCGCGGGGGTAGCAGCCTAAGCAGGGAAGCCCAGACATCCTTCTCCTCGGCCACTTCGTCCAGCTCTTCCCGGCGGATGCGAGGCATTCCCAGGCCAGGGTGGGTCTTCCCCGAGGCCTCCTACCGGTTGGACGTGCCCTGAACACCTCCCCAGGAAGGCGTTTAGGAGGCATCCTAACCAGATGCCCGAGCCACCTCATCTGGCTCATCTCAATGCGGAGGAGCAGCGGTTCTACTCCGAGTCTCTCCCGGAGGACAGTGCTTCTCACCCTATCTCTAAGGGAGAGCCCAGCCACCCTGCGGAGAAAACTCATTTTGGCGGCTTGTACCCGAGATCTTGTCCTTTCGGTCACTACCCAAAGCTCATGACCATAGATGAGGGTAAAAACGTAGATTGATTGGTAATTTGAGAGCTTTGTCTTTCGACTCAGCTCTCGCTTCACCCCAAAAGACCGGTGCAGGGTCCACATCACTGCAGACGCCGCACCAATCCACCTGCCCATCTCACGTTCCATCCTTCCATCACTCAGGAACAAGACCCCGAGGTATTTTAACTCCTCCTGTAGAGGCATGTCCTCATCCCCGACCCAGAGATGGCTCTCCACCCTTTTCCGGGTGAGAACCATGGACTCAGATTTGGAGGTGCTGATTCTCATCCAAGCCGCTTCACACTCAGCTGCGAACCGATCCAGTGCGAGTTGAAGGTCAGGTCACTGCTCGATGAAGCCAGCAGGACCACATCTACAAAAAGCAGAGATCGAATCATGTGGCCACCAAACTGAAACCCCTAAACGCCCTGGCTGCGCCTTGAAATTCTGTCCATGAAAGTAATGAACAGAATCGGTGACAAAGGGCAGCCCTGGCCGAGTCCAACTCTCACTGGAAACGGTTTTGACCTATTGCCGGCAATGCGAACCAAACTCTGACACCGGTCATACAGGGAATCAGCCTGGATTAGGTGGTCCTATACCCCATATTCCTGGAGCACTCCCCACAGTATTCCCCGAGGAACACGGTCAAATGCCTTCTCCAAATCTACAAAACACATGAAGACTGGTTGGGCAAACTCCCATGCACCCTCAAGGACCCTGCCGAGAGTATAGAGTTGGTCCACAGTTCAACGACCGGAATGAAAACCACACTGTTCCTCCTGAATTCGAGATTCGACTATCCGGCGGATCCTCCTCTCCAGAAACCCTTAATAAACCTTACCGGGAAGGCTGAGGAGTATGATCCCACGATAGTTAGAACACACCCTGCGCTCCCTCTTCTTGAAAAGCGGGACCACCACCCCGGTCTGCCAGTCCAGGGGCACCGACCCCGATGTCCACGCGATGCTGCAGAGTCGTGTCAACCAAGACACGCCCACAGCATCCAGGGCCTTAAGGAACTCCGGGCGGATCTCATCCACCCCCGGGGCCTTGCCACGAAGGAGCTTTTTGACCACCTTGGTAACCTCAGCCCCAGAGATAGGGGGAACCCGCCTCAGAGTCTTCAGGCACTGCATCCATGTTGGAAGACGTGTCGGTGGGATTGAGGAGGTCTTCAAAGTATTCCCTCCACCAGTCCACAACATATCGAGTCGGGGTCAGCAGCACTCAATACCCACCATACACTGTGTTGACTGTGCACTGCTTCCCCCTCCTTAGATGGCGGATGGTGGACCAGAATCTCTTTGAAGCTATCCGGAAGTCGTTTTCCATGGCCTTTCCGAACTCTTCCCATGTCCGAGTTTTTTCCTCAGCGACTGCCAGAGTCGCAGACCGCTTGGCCTGACGGTACCTGTCAGCTGCCTCCAGAGTTCCTTAGTCAAAACGTCCTGATAGGAATCTTTTTTGAGCTTGATGGCAACTCTCACCGCTGGTGTCCACCAACGGGTTCTGGGCTTACCGCCACGACAAGCATCGACCACCCTTACGGCCACTGCTCCAATCAGCTGCATTGACAATGGAGGCACGAAACATCGCCCACTCAGACTCAATGTCCGCTGCCTCCTTCGGAACTTGGTCAAAGCTTTACTGCAAGTGGGAGTTGAAACTCCTTCTGACAGGGGACTCTGCCAGATGTTCCCAGCAGATCGTCACAATGTGTCTGCCAGGTCTGACCGGCATGCTACCCCTCCATCGGAACCAACTCACCACCTTGCGGTGATTAGTTGACAGCTCAGCCCCTCTCTTCACCCGAGTGTCCAAAACATGTTCCTGCCAGTCCGATGACACTACCACAAAGTCAATCATCGAACTGTGGCCCAGGGTGTCCTGGTGCCAAGTGGACACCCTTATGCTTGAAAATGGTCTTTGTTGTAGACAATCCGTGACGAGCACAGAGGTCCAATAACAAAACACCGCTCGGGTTAAGATCAGGGGGGCCATTCCTTCCAATCACACCTCTCCAGGTCTCACTGTCGCAGCCAACATGAGCGTTGAAGTCACCCAGTAGAACAAGGGAATCCCCCGGGGGAGTACTCTCTAGTACTTCCTAAAAGGACGCCAAAAAGGGTGAGTGTTTTGAACTGCTGTTTGGTGCATAAGCACAAACAGTCAGGACCCGTCCCTCCACCCAAAGGTGTAGGGAAACTACCCTCTCACTTACCGGGTTAAACTCCAACGTGCAGGCTTGGAGCCAGGGGGCAACAAGAATTGTCACCCCTGCCCTTCTCGTCTTCTCTCATTGCCGGCAACACCAGAATGGAATAAAGTCCAGCCCCTCTCGAGAGCACTGGTTCCGGAGCCCTTGCTGTGGGTTGTGGTGAGTCCAACTATATCTAGCTGGAATTTCTCCACCTCACACACCAGCTCAGGCTCCTTCCCCGCCAGAGAGGAAACATTCCACTTACCAACAACTAGCTTCTGTAGCCAAGGATCGGACCGCCAAGGTCTCCGCCTCTGGCCGCCACCCAGCTCACTTAGCACCTGACCCCTTTAGGCCGTCCGAGTGGTGAGCTCATGGGACGGGGGGATCCACGTTACCTTTAAGGCCCGACCGGGCCCCGTGGATGTAAGCCTGGCCACCAGATGCTCGCCATCGTGCCCCACCTCAAGGCCTGGCTCCAGAGGAGGACCCCGATGACCCGCGTCCGGGTGAGGGAAAACAAAGTCCAATGTTTTTAGTCATAATCAGGGTTTTTTTGAGCCACTCTCGGTCTGGTCCCTCCCCTAGGACCTGTTTGTCATGGGTGACCCTACCAGGGGCATGACAGCCCTCGACAACTAAGCTCCTAGGATCAATTGGACACGCAAACTCCTCCACCACAATAAGCTGGTGATTTAGGGAGGAGAATATCATTACATGTATGTTAATTTTGTGTTGACCTCTAAAGGCCTGTGTCAAAGTTAGTGTAAGGGAAACGGATACCCTTAAAATTTAATAAGGAAGTGCTTTAGGCTGACGTGATAATCCAGTCTGGCAATAACGGATAACCTTGGTAATACTAAGGAAGTGCTTCAGGTTAGGTGTGATCATCCTGTCTGGCAGTGGGATACCCTTGAGGTAAACTCTAGGAAGTGCGTCAGCCTGGCGTGATCGGCCAGGTTGGCAATTGTTGTAGTCGTCCGGCGTGAGCGTCCAGTAAGATAGGTTGTTAGTTTCCAACACACTTGTACAAATTGTATATATCATTACTTGTATGTAAATTCTGTGTTGACCTCTCAGGACCTTGATTACGATCAGTGTAATTCCCGAGAGGAATGTGTTGAGAATTTGCAGTGATTTAAGAGGATGTTTAAGTGGGGGAAAGGCGCAGTACTTGTACCGTGGAAGCTTCCTTTTCCTCAATAAACTGCGGTATTCACTTTTCTAGAATTCTCTCCATTTTGTATTTTTTACTAAAAAGCCGTATTCAACAACGAAACAGCCATCTTTTATTAATTACTTTTTGTAAAATTGCGATAGCCTCCCGACAGCCTCTTTGTTGCAGCTGGGGAAATGTGCATTTTCAAAAAGAATTTGAAAAATCGGACTCGCCGCCAAGTCCTTCCGCCAGTCTTCTGACTGCTAATTGGATGAGCAATTTGTTTTGTAGTGTTTTTGTAGTATTCTGGTCACTGTCAGTCATGACACAAAACATTGGGACATTACCTTACATTACATTATCTTAACACTGCCTTAAATTAGCCATGGCATGTCTATCACGATACTCCGGGGAAAAAATCTTCACGTCCCATGTGGAAGTGGTACGTTTTTGGCTTTTTAAGGTTAGAAGATATAAATTGAGTCTAACTGGTTAGCACGCTATTTTTGTAGCTTGCCGGGTTTTGCAATGAATATAAGGAGTGTAAAGGTGACTATAGGCATGTTATTTCATTTCTACAAGCCTCTAATAATGTTTAAAACGTGTATTTATAAAGTCATAAACAGGTTTTCTACGCTCTAACTATGAAAATATTCAATGTTTTAACAATGAATCCTATCTTGCGGAACTTCATTTATCGCAGTCGTGACTGGAACCAAGTAACCGCTATAAACGAGGCACGGCGGTATTTGCAAAATAGTTGAGATTGCGTGTTTTTGTCTGTCAGAGTGACTTCAAGCCTCTCATTACTCATACTTAAGCAAACATGACTCAGGCGTTCGATGTGCTGTAAGCTGAGCTCAATGCAGACGTTACTTGTACCTAAGCTGACGTTTTTTTAAGACCGCCCATGGCCCCAAAAAATGTGAATTTGCCTCCGTATGACGCCGTCTGAATTACATTTTTAGATGGAGGCAGACAAAATCATAAACGGCACAGTGGGACAGAGCCTTTAGATCAGGGGTGTTACACTCCTGGTCCCCTGCAGGTTTTCTTTCCAGCGGGTCACTAAAGGTGATTTTAGGATCAACACCTTCAATTTGAGGGAAGGAGCTCAATTCAATGGAGAAACTGTCTGGAGAGAAAACCTGTAGTGTCTCGGCCCTCCATGGCACGAGTTTGACAGATGTGCTTTAGATGTTGTCTTGTACTATATCTTTGAAGAACAGCGATGCAGATCGCGAGCTACTGGTCTATCGCCAGTTGATGGCAAGACTATTAGGACAGAAATGTATCAATACATATACGTATCAATACAATACAATGCCATAGAAAGAAAGAAATGCATTTTGTGTGACAGGTTGAATGAATGAGTTAGTCTGACAAATTCAGTTTGGACATTTTTTTTGGCCCACTTTTCCTTTTGTGTTTTCTGCGTCTTTGCGCCGACTTCTTCTTAGCACTGACAGTTGCGCCTCCAGCTCGCAAGCACAGACGTGTGCATCCATGCAGATGCTTCGTGTTTTTGCTCAGCAGCCGAGGTCATCTCAAATACCAAACACACACAGGCACGTACGTAAAACAAACAAACCGAACAAACAAACGCTCGGGTTGCGTCTGCTCCAAACAAACCGGACCATCCAGATGCGGCGCAGAGCAAACGCTGACAGGCGGAGTTTTCGCTAACACTGACGCAACATAATGAGGAAGCCAGAGGTGCAGCCTATCTCACCACGTCCGGCTGCGTTTGCCTGAGTGATTGATGCGCTCCAGTCAAATGAGGCAGCCGGCTGAGTGATATGACACTTGTCTCGCTGTGACACTCGTGTTTGCCGCTAACGCTTATCGGTGTTGATGGGCCCCCCCACTCCACTCGGTTATTTTTGATCCCTTGTTCTTTTTATTTCTGCACCGTCCCCCTCTTCCCTTCTTCTCCCGTCCCCTTGCCACATCAAATCAGAGCGTGAGAGATGGAGGCAGGGCCCTCAGGTACTAGCTTATTAAACGTCAGGCCAGACGAGATGAAAGTAATAACTGGGAGACGACAGCCGGGTGGACGTCCGATGTCTTACGTTCCTGATTTTACTGGTCCAAACAGTTTATGGTCCAAAATGACAGCGCTGGAGTCTCAAATGGAAATATGAGGACATTTCTCACCTATCACAATCATTCATACAGCACTCGCTGAAGATCAGAGGGTCTTCTAACACCGATTGTCCACTTTTCCATTTATTTCTATGACTATTTCCAGCATGTTTTCATTTGTTGGAACACCAGTGCTGTTACAGTGGAACTTATGTTAGCGTCCGGCCCAGTTTGCGTGTTTTTCTTTTCAGTTAATGCAAACATTCACGGGTGTCACAAGATTAAAATGTGACAAGATTTGTCATTCAGAAAAAAATGTCTCCTGGGCGCTAGGACTGGGATGATAGAATGAACTTTTTGCCTCCACACCTTAAAATGTTTTTTTTGTTTTTTTATACTTAAACAATTGAAAACCACAATAGTTATTAGTTACTAATTAGTTGAATTGTTGGGAAGTTATTTGAAATGTCATAAAAATGCTACACTGCATTTTTGTAGTCGATTCACAGAAAAACAAGACCCAGCATTCCTGATATGCACGCTCTTAAAGCTATCATGATCCCTGGTATGTGACAAATAGGCCCAACAGTAGGAGAAACATGCCCATACCATGATGCTTGCACCACCATGCTTCACTGTCTTCACTGTGTACTGTGGCTTGAATTCAGAGTTTGGGGGTCGTCTGCAGCCCTGGCACCCAAGAAGAACAATTCCCATCAGTCCAAGAAATGTTCCTTCATTCCTCCTTTGGCAAATTGCAACCCCTTCTGCACATGCCATTTTTTAAAAAGAGGGACTTTGCAGGGGATTCTTGGATAATCTTCACACAGACGTCTTCTATCTGTCACAGTACTTTGAAGTAACTCCTGTTTTTGATCATCGTGGAGCCTAGCCTTTTACATTCTGGTTATTCTTCAATCCATTTTGGTAGTTGTCTTGTATTTTCTGCTACGTGTCTCTGGTTTTGCTCTCCATTTTAAGGCATTGGAGATCATTAAAGCTGAACAGCCAACTTTTTTTTGCACCACTTCATACGTTTTTCCCTCTCCAATCAACTTTTTAATCAAAGTATGCTGTTCTTCCGAACAATGTCTCGAGCGACCCATTTTCCTCGGGCATATCATCAATGTTGGGTCTTGTTTGTTTTCTGAGAATCTACTGGAGCTACTGTTTTCCATGTAGCAATAAAAATAAACTAACAGTGATTAATCTGCTCAGTCACATTAGACTGCTATTATTTTGAACAGTACTGTAAGTTCCTTTTAATTTTGACACTCCCATGATTCATAGTTTTAAGCATAATCATTTTGCTGCAGTATTCATAACAACTTGAACTTTATCCTTGTCTGACTTTTAGCAAAAACAAAAACAACTGTGTTCTCTCACCGTGTGTCTTGACAAATCTTCCCAACAGGACATCGATTATCTTGTTTCTACTCTCCAACAACAGCTTTTGTGGTGACCATAGCAACTGTACGACAGTTGACCGTAGACGAGCAACAAGGCGCCGAGCAGCATACTGACCATTTAAGACGTTCATCAATACCGGTGAAAGTGGAAATGTGCGTGCATTTTTGGAGGTCAGCAGGTGTTGGGCTTGCGTGGGCACAGTGAACAGGAAGTAGCCACCAGTGGAGCCAGGCTTACATGAACGTCTGCAGGGCACCCCATGCTGTCCACTGTCATAAAATAAACTCTACATTCATGTCATACTGGCAGACTCAAGTCTTGCATTTGAAACTGTAGGTTTTGTGTAAAAAGTCATGAGTGGTTAGTAGAAAATCTGACATTTTCGGGGTTATGTGAAGTTGTTTTCATAACAACGAATGAACTTTGAACCTCACTAAAGTCAATATTTTCATTTATACCACCCTTAGAGCCTTTGTCACATGAATAGTATTTTTAAGATTATGTCCAAAAAGTCTAGTTTACAGAAGAAAATTTAAATTTTGCATAATTGTGTGAAAGTTTAGTTTCTTTTTAGCACCTGTTATTCTTGCAATAATTTAGTAGCCTTTAGTTCAAAGAATACATTATGATCAATTTAAAAACTGCTCTGTTTTAGGTGCATTTGTGCTAAAAGTTGTTTTTTTTAAATTTGTTTGTTCATTTCATAAACAGGACAGAACATAATGAACATACACCTATAAACAGGAACAATTTGGCACAAAAAGGAGTGGGAACATGACAAGCTTATTTAGCCCCCTCCCCTTATTTGTAACGCTAAAGCCTGTTATATTAATACAATATGCAGTAATACATGAACAAGATATCACACCTACAAACACATATGTACAATATACATTATTATTATTAACCATCATCACATATCAACATAACATGTATTAAATATAATTCTTGGGTTTACTATACAGTAAATATATATATATATATATATATATATAATTTTTATGTGAGTGTCCTATGCTCTGCATTAAAAGAGACAAGATTTTGGAGGTCTGCTGCGGGAAGGAACCCTCACTTTTCTGCCCTGATTTGCTGATAGTATAGTATGAGAAAAAAATCCAGAAAAAGACAACGTAGTAATGACATTATGTGTATCTTTCATGTGATAAATTACCATCATCACCTTTACCCTCTGTTTAAGATCAGTTTGGTCTATAAACCTGAAATCAGGATTTAGATTATGTATGAATATATTAGTGATGATAATAATAATGGTAAAGGCCACAATCAAGCAAGTAAATGATGCTTCTAATAGGACATCATATATAAGCAATATATGTACTATACATGTGATATGTGGTATGATATTCTTGTTCTATTAATATAATGCACTGTGATGTAATAGTGATGAACATTTATCATTATAATTATATAAGCTTGGGATAATTTATTGTACATTAATCTCATTGTGTGTACTATTTACTTGTAAAAGGTACAGTTAAAATACAAGAAGTGAACATTTGTATTACAATTGAGGTAATGTAGACGCGGGTAGGATTAATAAGCTTTGCGTTTTCCTACTCCTTTTGGACATTTGGAACTGTGAATACTGTTGTGTGAGGTATTCAATCTGATATGTGTGCATGCATGTTCAAATACATTTTACCAAACCAATTACATTTTACCAAACCAAACCATTTAATTAGATTGTCGTATTAGCGTTAAGTTAAACGTACACCTAAAGCGTGTTTGTAGATTTAATAGGACTGACATTTTGGATGTGACTGTGTTAAAAAGTTACTAAAATGTTACAATGCAACATTAAAATGTTTAAGTTAGGGCTGCCAAAGTTAACGCGTTAATGACGCGTTAACGCCAGTATTGATATCTCTCTCAATAGCCAGTATTGATATCGCTTAGACTTTATTGAACTACAAGGGAATTGGCTTGGTTACAGTTTTTCAATTGTAGAAGAAAGACAAAACACACTTAAATTTAAAAAAATGCATTGCAATATGAATAAAACAATATATAATGTACCAAACATAAGTATAATATACTATAATAAAGTACAAATAATATAAGCACTGGAGAGAATATGAGAAACATTATTTGGATATTGACAAAGTACTTGTGATTAATTATGAATTTAACTATGGGCAAAAAAGCGATTTAATAGCGATCAAATATTCAAATCAAATGCCAGCCCATGTTTAAATGTTGAAAATGTTATAGAACACCTATTGCGGGGATCTATCCATCCATTTTCTATACCGCTTATCCTCATTAGGGTCGCGGGCTATTACGGGGATTTGAATGTTAAAAAGTTGAGCATCCTACAAGCTGTTGCTGTCATCCATCGATCCATTTTCTATGCTGCTTGGCCTCATCAGTAGAGTTGCGGGGAATGCTGGAGCCTATCTCAGCCGACTTTGAGTGAGCGGCGGGGCACACCCTGGACTGGTTGCCAGCCAATCAGAGGGCACAACACAAAACAATCACATTCATACGTATGAACAATTTAGAGTTGCCAGTTAAGCCAACATGCATGTTTTTGGACATGTGGGAGTACCCGGGGAAAACCCACGCACACACAGGGAGAACATGCAACCTCCTCAGAGATGCTCAAGCGGAGATCATCTCATATCTTCCAGATTACTGTGTAGCCAACAATGCTAACCACTTGGCAGCCCACAATGCAACAAAGCTTAGTTTTGAATTAAAGTTAAGCAACTTTTAAACATTTTTTTAAGTATATTTTTGTACAAATAAATATACAGCGTCAGCATTTTTTTAATCTTATTTTTTTATTCATAAATATAAAAATACAATAATAGTGTACCTCAGGTTTGTGTTTATTTCATGCATAAGAACTTAGTCAACTTTTATACAAATAAGGAGAGAAAATTGTGCATTTTGGTTACTTTTTAAAAATTATTTTTTTTAAAGTAAGTGGCATAAACATGAAAAAAAGTAAAAGCGTAATTCAGTGATGTACTGAGAGGCTCATGGCCGGTGAGGCAAGTAGAGGTTGCTCATTAATTTATGTATTTTACTGACCATTCACAGCGTCTTTAAATCTATTATCTGCCTGCCTTGTATTTGTATTTCAGTTCGTTTTATTTTTATGCCTACATTTGGCACAAAATATGTGATTTAAAAAATATATGCTGTATATACAGTGCATTTTTTCACTATTAATAGGATGTACTATGCCACCAAAAAAATGATTTATTAAATATGTTTTTGAAAATAATGCAAAGCTGCAAAATTTGAAGTGTGAAGTGGTGAGGAATTCCTGCATATCATTTTATTGTTGATTCAAAATGATCCACGCATATTTTGTACTTTCTGACTGTAAATTAGTGTCATCAATGCTACCAGAGATGAGAGACAAACGTCCTACTTCATTATTTGAAGCTGACAAGGTCACGCGTTGTTTCCCTGCATCCTGGTCAGACAGATGATGTGTCGACGCAAACTCTTCTCCTGCGTCTCATCTGTCACTTCCTCCCACGGCACCTTTCCTCCTTGCTCTCTCCATCTTTCACAAGAGCGACCTATGGACGCCAGCTGTGCGGGGTGCCCCCGAGTGTATTTAGGGCTATGCTGCACTTTGTCACATGCAAGCTGCACAGCTGCCAACTATGGGTGGAGCGTGTACAGTGCAGCCTTGGCCTGGCCTGGTCATGTGTTTGTGACTGCCATTCTGCACTCATGCTTGCAGCTGGTAATGACCGGCAGAATTACACGCAGAGGTAGCTGCCATTGTCAGCAGGCTGCCTAAAAGCACACCTTCCAGTAAAAAAAACAAACAGCCAAAACAAACTTCTCGATTCAAAAATAATGTACTCATTTGAAAAACTAAACTACTACTAAAAATGTAATATCAGAATCGTGTTTTTCTCCTAGAATGAAACAGATACAGCCCTTTAAGCGCCAAAGTTGCAAAATTGCTCATTTGCTGTAATATGATGCCTCATGTAGTTGATACTTTACACCAGGAGATGGGATACATCTATAACTTCAATCCGAGCAACATTTGTGGGCAGGTTTCTATGCAAAGTGTAGGAGTTTGTGGTCTTTGAACCCCCATGTTTGTGCGGCAGCGAGTCCACTCGCCATAACAGGATGTTTAAAACACCACTAATGGTGAGGGGCGGTACCGCGTAGATAAAATGTGTAGATGCCACATTAAGCGCCAAGCCGTACATCCCCGGCATATTGGATGCAGCAAGAGTCGGGAGGGAATGAGATGCCTCATTCATGTTCTGCATGGAACTGTGCGATTTGTTTTCCTGCCCAAACCAAATCTGAGGGAATAACCTTTCACAGGTAAGACTTACCTTTGAAGGTATTTGGCCCATAGACCGACCGATTTGGCCACTATAACATATTTTTTGGGACAATAATTTGCCGGCGTTATGGAAAACGTTGTATTCCCAAGCGACAGTCATTCAATATATGTCTACGGGGTAACGGGAATGGTAATAAAAAAATTTGCAAATGGTGGCAGGCAGAAAATGGATTATGTTGCACACAGTTACTCGACAGCCACGGCAAGAAGCTAATTGCTGCTGGTGTGGCAAAAAGATTAGTGTTAATTCCAGGACAGAAGATATGTGATGTTACGCATATCGTTATCGGTTGATATCAGAAACGCAGATTGAAGGTTGGAAAATATCGGCATATCAGCAAAAAAGCTAACATTGGCCATCCTTACTTAAAACCCTTTTCTCGCAGATGCCATCTGACGATTATCAGACTGCACTCGGCACCGGCAACAACCTTCACCTGGACTGATGATCGTCCAGTGTCTTGAAGGACAGCCAATTGGATCCTCACGTTCAGGGCAGGTGACATTTATTTGGCTTCACTACTGAAGTTTCCAATCTTACTGTGTCCTACCTCAGCAGCAGCAGTGCGTTGTTAGAAGCCTTGCTTTTGCAGCTCAACAATCTCACCGTGTTTAAAGAGTGTTTTTTTTTTGGTCTTTGCTATCGTGATATCTTGACTGACAGAAGATGACATTGAATCCACATTTTTGCCTAGATTTAAATCTTGGGTATTAAACTTTCGATCAGATGATGAACAGCCTATTTCACTTTAGTGCTCGTTTGCAACAAACTGCTTACTCCCGTTTGCTTTTTCTGCATTTTGAAGCTCTACTTAAAACCACCTTAAAACCCAACAGTGCAAAATATGAATTCTTGCAACTTTTCAACTGGTTTTTGATCAGCAGGAGCGTTCATGTTGGTCACTGCTGACCACATACCCCTTCCTCCTCCTCTTCCTCTCTTGTATAAGGTCCCGTGGCCTCACCCCCCTCCCCCTTCGCCCCCACCTGCCTCTCTCGTAGCATACTGTACATCTTAGCCTTCAGCTTTTCGAACCTTCATGCGAAGTGACAGCTCCTCACACATCAGTGTTCAAGTAGCTCACATATCGGGGAAAAATGAGCACTTCTTGGCACGGTGACCAAATGTAGATTGACTCGGGGTGTCCGCGGGCCCGTCCTCGTGTCCTGACAGAACAGGCCTGCTGGTGACTCGCGCTACATGAGAGAGAGGAGCGCGGACGCTTTGAAGCCATTGAAGGTGCTGTCACGTTAGCTTAGCGTCAAATGTTGTGTGTTTGAATATGCCGGCCCGCTTAATATGGCACCAGTATCCCTGTCCTCGTCTCTGCTTCCTGTCACCGCGGACAAGGCGGGGCCTGACAATGTCCGCTCGCATCAGGTTATCGCACGCTCTCGCGGCGGCAGTCAGCGAGACGTCACTCAGCAACACTCGTCTTTGCCTATTTGCCATTAGTGCACATGGGGCCCCAGCTACCTGCTCGCACGTCAGGGAGTCTGTGGCAGGGGAACTCTCCTTCTCTATTCTCTATATTCTGTACACAAAGCATACGTTTGGTGTAGACCTGTTGTTTTAGAAATGACCATAACACAACTTGCTTGCAGGCTTGGACTAGCATGCAGGCTGCTTTATAGTTCATAGAAGATGACAAACAAACAAAAAAAGAATAAATAAATGCATTCCTGTAAATGCACCTTTATCCAGATCCTCACCAAAATGTAGATTATTTTTCTTTGGCAACCCATCATGTTGATTTGAAACGTAATCGTGGGTTTTCTCCGGGTGCTCCGGTTTCCCCCCACATTCCAAAAACATGCATGTTAGGTTAATTGGCCACTCTAAATTGTCCATTAGAGTGTGAATGTGAGTGTGATCGTTTGTATGTCTGCCCTGCGATTGACTGGCGACCAATCCAGGGCGTACCCCGCCTCCCACTCAAAGTCAGCTGGGATAGGCTCCAGCATACCCGCGACCCTAATGAGGATAAGCGGCATAGAAAATGGACGGATGGACTGTTTTTAATCAAATATTTTGTATTTGTATTGTTTGTATGTTTTATTTTTAAAAATATTTTGACTGAATAATGCTCACAATTCATTCATCAGGAAGTTTGGCCTTGGAGGAGCTATGGTAATTACATGAAATGATACTGGAAATGGGCCAAGCAAATACAGAAAGAGCAAAGTAAAGTAGCAGCTGAGCTCGTGTCAGTCATTGTGTCTAGACATTGTCCCGAGGCAAAGACATTGTGAAGGTCATATCTCTTCATAATGCACCAAGAGGTGACAAAAAAGCGCACTCTTTACCCGCTCAGCTCTGAATGCTTGAATTTCCACCATCTTATTGCTGTTTTGAGTGCGTGGTGGTCCGCCATTGCTGCCAGAGCAATGAGCCCTCCCCCCCGCTTCCTGACTCTTTTGGCCCCGTCAGGTCCTCCTCAGTGGGTGTGGAGGCTGACATGATTGGCTGTAAGCAGCCCCTCTTAGCCACTGACACACAGCTGCAACCCGGCACCTTCTCTGACAGTAAGAGCAGCGTGATAGATTGCCTTGCCAAAAGTGCTGATCAAAGGAGGTGAAAGGTTGGACTTGACTGAACAATCACCACAGATGCCTAAAAACAGTCCAGAATATTTGCTGATTTGGCTGGGGAATGTGTCACATGTACATACAGTATATAATCACCCCATAATTGTGTTTGTTTGGCCAAACGTACGTTCCTGAAGCGTACAAACAAGTGGGGAAAAAAACAAATCACTATAACTTTATAGTGTTTAGTTGAATCGCAATAGAATTGGGTATGCATCTTTTGGGGACGGAGAAGCTCACATGTTAAAATTTGTGCAAGATTGGTTGGAAAAACATGGCCGCTATTAACCAAACGACTTTGGGACAAAATTTAACCAGCGATGGTCACATGCTGAAAAATGACGGGTCACTGACATTTTGTAAAGCAACACATACATGTAAATATGCTAAGAGGTTAAATGCTGTATATTTAAAAAAAAAAAAAAAGCATCTCAGCTTTGACACACACTGTAGGTGAAAAATTGTATTAGTATGAACTTCAATCTTTTTTTTTTGTACAAGCGTAAAGGTGACTGGGGGTGTTATTTCATGTCTGCTTTATATTCCCAAATTTTTCAACTTTCTTCTTAAATAATCTTTGTACATTTTCTTTTCATAATATTTTTACTTTATTCATATACGTAAATTCATGTATAATATAACTTTTTATCCAAATTTTCAAAAATGGGTAATGTATTTCATGTCCCAAGGACCAGATTTGGCCGCCGAAGACCAGGTCGCCTGGACACCTGCCCTCGACCACTGCCCAAATTGCATGGCACGGGATCTTTATGCTTGCCCCTGCAGGTGGTGGGTCTGCGGGCGGAGCTCCCGTGTTGCTTCTTGGGGCTGGGTCAGGCCAGGCCCCGTGGGTGAAGGCCCAGCCACCAGGTGCTCGCCTGCGAGCCCCTCCCCCAGGCCTGGCTTTAGGGTGAGGCCCCGGTGTCCCATGTCCGGGCGAGGTGTGGTCACTCCTCTTGATTTTAATCATAAGGGTCTTCTGAATCACTCATGGTCTGGCCCATCACCTAGAACCTGTTTGCCTTGAGAGACCCTACCAGGGGTATAAAGCCCCTGACAAAATAGCTCCTAGGATCATTTGGGCACTCAAACCCCTCTACCATGATAAGGTGGCGATTCACGGAGGAGTAGAGACGAGTTTTACCCTGAATTCCTCAAGGCTCTGGATGTTGGAGGACTGTCTTGGTTCACACGCCTCTTCAACATCACATGGAAGTCGGGAACAGTACCTCTGGACTGGCAGACCGGGGTGGTGGTCCCCATTTTTAAAAAGGGGGACCGGAGGGTGTGTTCCAACTACAGGGGGATCACAGTCCTCAGCCTCCCTGAGAAAGTCTACTCCAGGGTGGTAGAGAGAAGGGTACGACCATTAGTCGAACCTCGGTTACAGGAGTTGCAATGTGGTTTTCATCCCGGTCGTGGAACACTGGGCCAGCTCTACACCCTTGCAAGGGTACTGGAGGGTATGTGGGAGTTTGCCCAACCGGTCTACATGTGCTTGGTAGACTTGGAAAAGGCATTCGACCGTGTCCCTCGTGGTGTTCTGTGGGGGGTGCTCCGGGAGTACGGGATTGGTGGTCCGCTACTATGTGCCATTCGGTCCTTGTACAATCGAAGCAGGAGCCTGGTTCGCATTGCCAGCAGTAAGCCGAGCTTGTTTCCGGTGAATGTTGGCCCCCGCCAAGGCTGCCCTTTGTCACCGATTCTGTTCATAACTTTCATAAACAGAATTTCTAGGTGAAGTCAAGGCATTGAGGGAGTCCAGCTTGGTGACCTTAGAATCTCGTCTCTGCTATTTGCAGACGATGTTGTCCTTACAGCCTCATCAGCCTGTGACCTTCAGCATTTACTGGAGAAGTTTGCAGCTGGGTGTGAAGCTTCTGGGATGAGACTCAGCACCTCCAAATCCGAGGCCATGGTTCTCAGTTCTAAACGGGTGGACTGTACCCTCCGGGTTGGGAGTGAGGTCTTGCCACAGGTGGAGGAGTTGAAGTATCTTGGGGTCTTGTTCATGAGTGAGGGACGACTGGAGCGTGAGGTCGACAGATGGATCGGTGCAGCGTCAGCAGTAATGCGGTCACTGTACCGGACCGTTGTGGTGAAGAAAGAGCTGAGCCGGAAAGCAAAGCTCTGTTTACCGATCGATCTACTGTATGTTCCCACCCTCACCTATGGTCACGAGTTATGGGTCATGACCGAAAGAACGAGATTGTGGAAACAAGCGGCGGAAATGAGTTTTCTTCGTAGTGTGGCCGGACTGTATATCAGTAAAAAACGGTATTGGTTTTTTTTCCTATACTGAAAACCAATAACTAAAAAGTTGCTGTACATTGGCCTATGTGCTCCCGTATTTTCCGCCGCACAAATGACATCAAACTGCATCTGAAGCCTGTAAACAACTGTGGGTGTTTAGTAACAAGCTTTCTCACCCCTGACTTACGTCTGTGGTGCCTCATCCGTATATTGCAATTTGCAATAAATGCAAAGCGTTGGTGATACGAGGCGGAACCAAGACGTCTTCTTTCAGTACTTCCAATTCCCAGGGCAAAAGCCATCAATTGGAAAATCATGAAGTGTATTGCATTGATAACCCGTCCTTTTTTATCATGCAAGACGTCTGATTCACCAAACTTGTGGCGTTCCTCGACCCAAACTTTGCCATGCCGTCATTCTTCTGAGATGTTTTGTCCAAATGCTGTTTACAGTCACATTGAGAAGATAACTGCTGATGCTTTATCCATTAGCAACAGGAGATATATGATGTTATACACATGTCGGTATCGGTTTAGAGCCGAATGGGAAATTGAAAGTTGGATAATATCGACATCAGATATTGACAAAACAGCCAATATCAGACATCCTTACTTTATTCCTATTATATTTTGAAAGGAGTTCAGAGCCCACCTTTCCATGTTCTCCATGTAAAGGTTGGTCACGGCAGGGGAGATGCTGGTGACCCAAACTGTGCTTTTGTCAGTAAAAAGTTTCCATGAAAATATGTTGTATTGAGGTAAAGTTCCAGCAAATGACATACTGTACGTTTTATTCTGGGTTGAGTATAGATCTTTGAGTAGATTTTTTGGACAAAGTCCATTGAGTTTTGGAGGTGCATGTCAAAATCAGACACTTAAAACTGGACAAAAATGAAATGATGGTTTCGATACGTCCAAAACTCAGTGGACTTTGTCAATAAATTCTGACTGGTAAAACTGGCCAAAAATGAAACATTGGTTTCATTCAATGTTGTTACATTTGAATTGCATACTAACGATGGTGATGCCACCGAAACGACCATCGTTTCTGACCAAAGGTCCCTCTCCATTGTATCCTGACAATCATCATTTGACACCACTAAAAACCCAACCATTCCTGTCAGGACATGCCTCCTTCATTAGAGGGTACATAGCTTGGATCTTGCACCAAGCACTCAGACTATAGCTGTCCTATCTAGTCTGACTGATGTGTGTCCCACCTAGTCTTTGAGCATGAACTGATGAAGCCTGCTTGGGTGAGAGTCGCAACATCTTCTAAGTTAACCTAAACAGTACAGTTGCAATCGATTGGCCTGAGAATTTAATGGAGCTGTTTACATGGTCCCTGCTTGCACTCGAGGATCAAAATGCAAGTTGACACGTACCAAACCTGGAATGTCCCAGAGCCATCGCCGATACCCGGGCTTGTCAGCTCCGGCTACATCAGCGGTGCCAGTGTGACACGTCCCAAACTTTTACATATCTGCTCTTTTCGGCACGGTGCTCGCGCAACCTAAAACGCTCCGGCAGAATTTTTTCGTATTTCTCTTGAAGGTGTCTACCAAATTTGGTGGGTATTAGGCTAAATA
Organism: Oostethus manadensis; assembly: GCA_024372805.1. NCBI lineage: Eukaryota > Metazoa > Chordata > Actinopteri > Syngnathiformes > Syngnathidae > Oostethus > Oostethus manadensis. The sequence continues at coordinate 3,185,373 of QODF01000233.1, read as the reverse complement.
ATGAATAGTGAAAGGATTCAAGGGCAACTTTGATAAAGAAGTAAAATGCATTAAAAAAAATTCAGCTTTGTGCTACAGGTGAAAAAAGTTATTACTTATACTTTTTCGCCCCATTTTTGCTGTTTTTTAAATGTTCTTAATGGTCTACTTATTTCTTAAATAATCTATGTAAATTGACTTTTTTGGAATATTATGGCTTTATTTTTTCATAATATAACATTTCCCCAACATAATTTGCAAAACTTTGTTTTGTTTCTTTTCTTATTGTGACTTGTAATGCACTTTTCTTTAATATTTCAACTTTCATTCATCCATTTTCTATGCCGCTTATCCTCATTAGGGTCGCGGGGATGCTGGAGCCTATCCCAGCTGGCTTTGGGCGAGAGGCGGGGTACACCCTGGACTGGTCGCCGGCCAATCACAGGGCACATNCACATGCTGAAAAATGACGGGTCACTGACATTTTGTAAAGCAACACATACATGTAAATATGCTAAGAGGTTAAATGCTGTATATTTAAAAAAAAAATGCATCTCAGCTTTGACACACACTGTAGGTGAAAAATTGTATTATTAGTATGAACTTCAATCTTTTTTTTTTTGTACAAGCGTAAAGGTGACTGGGGGTGTTATTTCATGTCTGCTTTATATTCCCAAATTTTTCAACTTTCTTCTTAACTTTCTTATCGTGACTTGTAATGCACTTTTCTTTAATATTTCAACTTTCATTCATCCATTTTCTATGCCGCTTATCCTCATTGGGGTCGCGGGTATGCTGGAGCCTATCCCAGCTGGCTTTGGGCGAGAGGCGGGGTACACCCTGGACTGGTCGTCGGTCAATCACAGGGCACATATAGACAAACAAACAAACATTCACACTCACATTCATACTTTATTCGACTAAAATGTATATATTATTTTTCTCATAATACGAGTGTATTCTCATAAAATTTAAACTTTTCTTGAATAGTTTGACTTAAACCTAAAAAAATTTAGTTTTTTTCCCATTTCTACAGTTTTTCTAATTATTACAACATTTTACTTGTAAATTTTCTTCTCGTAAGTATGACTTTATTCTCATAATATTATTCCCCCAACTTCCCCAAATAGCTGTCTTTGGTTAGGCCCAGAAATAGCAGCTTTTAGCCCAAACATTAGGTACCAGTCTGTAGACTGGTCGCCAGTCAATCGCAGGGCAGACACACATTCACACTCACATTCATACCTACAGACAATTTAGAGTCGCCAATTAACCTTTTTGGAATGTGGGAAGAAACCGGAGTACCCGGAGAAAACCCACGCGTGCACGGGGTCGAACATGCAAACTCCACACAGAGATGCCCAAAGGAGATCCGAACCCAGATCTCTGACTGTGAGGCAAACATTCTACCCTCTCAGCCACTGTGTGACCTACGCGTTAACAAAGATATATCATTTATTAACACTGAATCCTACGTCGCAAAATGAATTTGTTGCGGTCGGGTGTGGAATTAATTAACTGTATATCCTAGAGTTAGGGTTAGGTGGGGTTAGGGTTAACCCACTCCATGAGCAAGCACTTGGTGACAGATGCAAGGAAAAACTCCCTATGGGAAAGAAAGCTCGGACAGAACCCAGTGTCTGTGGGGCGGCCATCTGTCTTATTACAACATTCTTTCTTGTAATATTTTTTCAACCAACCAATACTAATGTGTAACATCACATTCAGTATCTCCTATCGTGGAACGAACACATACCGTATGTGTTGTGACGCGCACGGTGGTCGAGTGGTTAGCACGCTGGCCACGCAGTCAGTTTTTTATATTTTACACTTTTACCAGTATAGATTGTTTTTATTTGTTGAAAATGCCTGTTAAATAAATGCAAAAATCCTCACAGTAATTGGTGCAATACATCAATAGGCAATTTAGCCCAGTAACGGAGAAACGGAAGTAGCCTGGCTAGCTGTTCTAATGGCATGTCAGCCTCTGCACACATTGCCACCAAATCCTCAACAAACTGTAAACCGTGCTTGTGATTAAGCTTACGCTTCTTTTTTTTATACAGTTAGATGACACGGGGCAATCGTCACTCTTATTTTGAAGACTGGAAGTGTGTTCTCTGTGTTGAGTATGACAAATGTCTGTTGGATGTCTACAGGCAGGGTTTTACTTTCCGCACGAATGAGGCGCGCGGAAAACAGCCGCATGGAATTCCACACGAGAGACTGTGTGTATACTCAGACAGCCCTAGACTCGCACGGTCACTGGAAAGGGTGTATGTGAGGTGTATTTGGGGCCCTTCTGTGTGTGAAGACAAATGGACTGCCAATGAAGCGCGGTCGGCTGACGGCCAGTTGGCGATGTGGCAGTTAACGCCATAAATAATTCTCAACCGAGTTTCAACAATATGGCGATGGTTTGGATTGAAACTGGACGACAGTGTTGGCTCTTTTTACTCTATGTACAGTATGTCTGCTATGATTTTAACACCTCTTTTGGTCTAACACGGTGACTTTAAATCAAAACTATCAGTCTCATGTTGCTGGAGTCGTAAAGAATGCGAAAGCAGTGCATTGGTAGCCTTGGGGGTGGGGGAGTCAAGCCTGCTGTGATGTATGGACATGACTGATGTACATGAAGGTCATCTTCTTGTGCATAATGCATGGATCCTCTGTGTGAACGTGGACCTTGGGATGAGCGGGTTTGACTTAAGTAAATCAGCCGCTGCGCTGGCATTTCTATTAACCTCCACTGTGGAACGGACACCAGCATGAATCAGCTGTAAATAATATGCTGCAAATTGTAAATCATGTTTTACAGCACGGGAGAGAGAGCGAGAGAGAGGAGGGCCTGTGCCTGGTTGTGTGGTTCTTTATTCTAATCGGCAATGTGAAATAATGCGAGGTTATAATATGGCACTGTTTTAATTGTAATACGGTACATCCCTGCTATTCGTAGAGGTTACGTTTTGAGGTCGGCCATAAATGGCGGAAAACCGCACGTCATTGACCCACCAATAAAATGTCCCTAATGTCATGTCGCTACGCTGTATGTATGCTGTACATTTTATCCTTTCACATATTTATAAATTATTACACAATGAAATGTGCTAAGAAAATTGCCAATATTTTTTAATGTTTGTATGAGTTATAAGTATAATGAATATGTATTAATTTGATATTATAGCTATATTAGTTAACTGTATATATTGTTAACTGTAAATATATTTGTATTATATATATGTATATATATATATAATATATATTATATATATATATATGTATATTTATATAATATATATATTGTATATATATACTTACTTACTTACTACTAAAGTGAATGATGAGAAGTGTTTTCTGTGGATAAAAGTATCTATTTTCAAATATTAAAAAAATATTTTCAAATAAATGATTTCTGACTAAAGGTAATTGAGATGTTTTCTGCAAAAAAAAATACATTTTTTTTCAAATAAATTACTGACTAAAGTGAATGAGATGTTTTCGGCAAAAAAACCATTTATTTTTGTTTTGCATGTATTTTTGTTTTATTTATTTATGAACAATGAAGCTTCTGTGAAAAAACAGTTTTTGGAGAAGAAAACATTTCTAATTTTTTTTGCGCCCAAAAACGGCAACTTTGCAGGGTCCCAAACACTGAAGTGTGACTATCCAGGCATTCCCTGAATTCGCCTTCAAGCTTATGTAAAAGGACGTTACATAATTCCATAAGAACAGAACATAAGGTATATGAAACAGAAATAAGACATACAGTATTAGATGCATTTTTTAGCATTGGGAGATGATTAGCAATACAAGTCACATACTGTACTTCATAATTACTTAAGTTATGAAATATTAATTTCAGTGGTTGTGTCACGAGCTGTGTGTTTTGTAGGTGTGACAGTTGGGTGTTTGAGTTTGTATGCCTTTGTTGTTGGTATTTTCCTCATTTCATATTTTTCCTTGCCCTGCTTCTCTGTTTGTCACCTTTTGTAATTACACGCACCTGCTTCTCGTTTAGTTCCGCACTAAAGTTCAGGTGTGTGCACCTTACACTTGTTGTGCGCTTTACAAAGACTCTCAAAGCGCTTACACTGAGGTCATTATTCCTTCACGCCACACTTTGTGATGGTAAGCCACTATGGTAGCCACAGCTGCCCTGGGGCAGTCTGACGGAAGCGAGGCTGCCAGTGTGCGCCATCGGCCCCTCCGACCACCACACACCACTTTCATACCAGGCAATGCGGGTGAAGTGCCTTACCTAAGGACACAAGGAAAGTTTATTTCCTCCCACTGTGGCACCTGGTGTTCCTCTGAGGTCTTTGACAGGCAGGTTTGGCCACAAGTTGTCGGCTCGGTGTCATTCCCATTGTTGCTTTTTCCTTGTAAGGTGTCGCTCCTATGTTCCTGCCGCTGCTTTGCAGCATCTCTATTAAAGATTCCTCTTACTTACCTGCCGGACATCCAGCTCTCTGCATCCTCGGGGTTGTTACACCATGCCGCGACGACGTTACCGTGACAGGTTGTAGTACAGTATTACTCGAACCGCCCTATTTGAGTTACGTTCACCAACACAAATGCCCATTTGTGTCACATTCAACTTTTTTATTTCATTTAAAAAATGCTGGGAAATATATATAATTTTGGAAAATTGAATTCCAAATTTCACTAATCACAGGAATGAACGCTAAATATAAAATATAACTAAGTATGTACAAAGAGGAAAAAAAGGTACTTATTTTTTGTAAACATCTTTAAGTGTCTTGAAAAGTACCCTAAATAATGTGTTATGTGAAAAAATTAAAATGGATTGCATAGTTTACACACATTTTGTAAATATTTTAATTCATTTAATGGGGATAAATATATTTGTAATAAATCTACCGCCTATTGCACTGTAAAACAAATTCTAATACAATATATAGTTTATAAGACCAGTAGTATAAAAACATATAAAACTGAATATTGTATAGTCTTATGCTAATAAAAAATAATTTAGCATTTAATGTTTGAACATTTTATTTTTACCCTATACTTCTTTTCATTACAGATATGAAATAAAGTAATGTATAATAATATAATAAAACTTACTTAATATATTGACAGATGGCCGTTTAACATGACAGCGATTCCAAAATAGAGATAATGTAATAATAATAATAATGTTGACTATGTGTGTACTTTTTTTATAGTCTCAAAAACAGCAAACACAATAATAATGCAATAACACTATACGATACAATAAAAACAATAAAACTACTTTCTTACTGTTTTTCAACGACAATTCTCACCAAAATGTTGTGCCAGTGTTTGTGTGGCCAAACCCTATGCGTAACAAACTGGTCTTGTTTGCCTGTGTATTGCCTGTGAGCATTCTACTCCGTGGCCTGGAGGTAAGCATCAATGATGAGTGCCATCCTGGCAAAGAAAAAAAAGATGTCTGATAGCTTTGGTTTCTGTATGCTTGCAAAACAAAACCTTTCAGAGAGATTGTAATGGTCAATTTGTTCTGTCGTTTGCTTCGCCCCAGCCAGCAATCTGTCTTAACCGGATGATGAAGTCTTCTCTTTCCCTGCAAATGTGAAGAAAGCTCCACCAATTCATGTTGGAAGTGTAGTCGCCATTCTTTGTTTTTTGCACCAAAAAAGCCTGCTCACCCTTCATGTGCGTATCAAAGGGTGAACTAATGCAAAATGCATATGGCCCACGGCACTGAAGATGGATCCGCGTGCTAAAAGCTCCAAACATCTGTGTAAACACATGGTCCTTCTCCGAGCGTGGAGACAATGTTCTCATCGCCTTGAGATAGATGTCCCGGGCAATACACCGTGCCCTGAGGCCGCGCCGGGATGGATTTTCAGCATCTTGCAGCAATATCTAGAAAGTAAAGACAACTGAAGTTTTTTTTTTTTCCTGACCCTTGGCGGAGGTTAATCCTGACATAGTTAACTCCTCTCTTCCATGTTTGGAGGTTGTTTCCTGCTTCTGACATATTCATGTACATTCTTACGATGGCTTGGCATTTTTTCAAGCACCTTCCTTACTAAGTGGATCCAATGCAGCTAGAGCAGTGATCCCGCAACATAGGATGTCAGATTTGTTTACTGTCCGCAAAGGTTTTGCAGTCATTTCTGAGCTAGCTAACACCATTTTGTCGCTCAAAGTATAAATCACCCTCAAAGGACGTCCAGCCAAACCTTGCTAAGCCTCCTGCTGCACATGTCTACGTCATAAAGTGGGATGTTGTGTCGCGCACAAGGTCGTGAGGACCAGGTAGCGCTTTATTTGACAGGAGCCCATCATGAGCTACCCATCAGAATTTGCAGGAAGTCATCACTCAATAGGACAGCCTGACTCCAAGTGTCTTCTTAGAAAGAACACTAAAATCTTTACACAGCAACTTAACACTCAAAAGGTAGCTAAGATTTATACAAGACGAGTACCAATACGAGTGTAGAATAAAATACAACTATTTTAACTTCTTTGCAGTTGATTTACCATGGCTGCCGGGGAGCTGCGGGGATTCATTCAGGTGCCTGTGTCCACCAGAGGGCGCTCCAGGGACATTGACAAGCTGGTCATGAGTTCCCTTATAGCGTGTGGTTGGCTCCTGCCTAAGAAACAGCTATACCGTTTCCTCACTGAATAGTAGACGGCACAGTATTTAATCGATTAGTAGTAGTTTTGAAGTAAACACTGTTTTCAGAAACAGAGACAAACATCAAAATAGTTAAAGCTATTCAACAACAGATTGGGCACGTTTCTAAATAGGAGCTGACATTTCTATTTCCATTGCACTGATCACAATTACAAAGGAAATTACCAAAGCTATGGACCGCTTTAAGTGTGCAGCTTTTATGGATCTGACAAAAGCTTTGGATAAAATTTATCATAACATGTTAATTACACAATCAGAAATGTATGGAATCAGAAGGTTAGTTTTAAACTGGGTTAAGAGCTATTTAGAAAACAGGAAGCAATATGTGAAGCTAGGAGAATACACATCTGCATGTTTAAATATATCCTGCGGCATACCCCAGGGGTCAATACTGGGACCAAAACTGCTTCAACCTAAACATTAACGAAAAATAAAGTTACAAAAGAGCCACAGCTAGCTATTACTATATGCAGACGATACTCCTGCTTTTTGTTCTGGAGAAAGCAGACTATACTAAAAACCCGGTGTGATTAAAAACAGACTATCCCTGCACCTAAGTAAAACTAAAAGAATGCTGTTTGATTATATTTGATTATAGCAGAAAGGATACTTACGCGCAAATACACACTAACGGTGTGGACATTGAAAGGGTAAATGAAAGTACATTTCTGGAAGTCATAATTGATGAAAATATGAGCTGGAAATCTCCCATTAAAAATATACAACATCAAGTGACAAGAAATGCCTTAATGTTGAATGATGGCTCCCAACTCTTGCTGCTCCACCGAAAACAAATCAATTTGGGCAGCTGAAGGCCTGCCCGGAGTAAACTCAACCTCCTCATCCTCTTTTACTGCCCGAACATAAAACTGGGGGCTGGCGGAGGGGTCTCGAGTCTTCCACTCCTTCAGCAATTTAATATGAAAAGTCTGTTTTGGATTTCTTCTTTCAGGCATTTCTATCTCAAACGGTGTGTAACCCAGGTGTGAAAATCCTGTTCCAGCGCCGTTCTCCTACTTTCAGAGCACTGCCGACGTCATCGCGTTAGTGACGTAGTCACGTGACCGCAGCGCCGCCAATCAGGTAGTGTGTATAAACAGAAAGTTAGACATGTTGGTCAGCGCGAGGCATAGGATTCCAGGGCAGAAGCTACAGGAGCCAACCATTGGATCCCGACCACTACGGTACAGAGTGCGAGCATGTATTCAAACCCGAATTGGTGGGTTGTGCTAACATGTAGCTTCGCCTCCCATTCAAACGCATGAGTTAGCCTAGCCTAGCTGCGTCCATTGATTTGAATGGAGCGGTTAGCCTTGTCTTTTATGCCTATTTATCAAAATGTATTTAACTAGGTGAAGTGCAATTTATATAGAGTTTTTACCAACTTATCGTCTAACTGTGTATGAATTTTGATTGTAGTTGGATGCATTTTAAGGCCCAAACTTGGTAGTGGTTGGAGCCTATTGATTTTAATGCATTATATTGCACTTCTTGCACTTTAAAGGATACACAGTATTGTTATTTTTGGATTTAATTGTTTTTTAGATACATGGATAACTGAGTGATCGAATGAATAACTTCATGTGTTAATGTTATTGACTTTTGATATAAATCCTCAGAATGTAGTACTGATATTGGTACATGGATTTGTAAATACATTAAGTATTGACGGATGGAATTAAGATGTGCACATGATTTATTGATTTGGTCCAGTTCTTGTACAGGCCAGGTCGGATGGCGAGCTAGAACCTTGTTGAACTGAACTGAACTCAGGCAACAAGCCTGGCATATATCCTCAGCCCGGATACGGAATTGAGACCCTTACCTGCTCGGTTGGGCCGGTAGGAGTCTCTTGTAGCCACCCTTTACATTTGCACCCTGTTTGGAACTATTTTGTCTATCTGCACGGCGCGTGGCTACTTGTTCTGGACCCCATTCATACTTGCACTTGCACTTTTGCACAACCTACCTCAGCCCAACCTACCTCAGCACTGTATGGACAAACTCTATGCCACGAATGTTTTTGCAGGTCATATGTCAGACAAATACTCGAGCCTTTTCCATTGTTTACATATATATTATTGAAACTGCTAAGGCAGAATCTGTTGAATGTACGTTTTCTTGAACTCGGATTATGAAGGTAAATATTTTCCCTGAATGGCCATTCTTCATACTATGTATGCACTTGTATTGTTTTTGAATTTGTATGTCTTTCCAATATATGGTGCCAGCAACTTTTAATAACTGTCTCAGTCCTTGATTCTTCCTCCACTCCTAGAGTCGATATCTAGAGCTTCTGAACTAGCCCAATGCAACTTTAACATTAGCTATAATCACATTGTTACCTATTTACTATTAGCTTTGGGTAACGCATATGCTACAGGTGTCACTTTGCTTTCTCAGGACTTTCCATTTTGCCAGTCATTTATTTTCAGAGGTAGGCAACATCAACAGTACTTGCTGACCTGGTTCGAGGACACTCCACCTTGCCGCCTGATCACACCGGGTTTTGTGGTCCTGCTGCGCCTTCTCCGTCTCTCTCTCCGCACCAGCTGCGTTGACTGCTCCATCTTGTTACACGTTTTGAGGACGTATGCAGGATTACGCCCCCCAACACCTGAACTGGACCACCACCCATACCAGAGCCCAGAGACTTACCCTGCATGATGCTAGCCTTGGGGGTCTTAGGTCGTCATCTGGCAGAAAGTTCTCTACCAACTCAGCTGCTTCCCGTCCAGAAGCTGAGTTGCACTCCTTCACCCAGACTCTCAGCTCTGGTGACAGAACGGTAAAACTGTTCCAAAATGAGGACTTTACCAACTTGTTCCTTTGTTTTTGTTTTTCTCCAGCAGCATCCTTTTGTGGCACAAGTCTTTAAGGCGATAGAACTCCCGCTCTGTCTCTCCGGGTCAGGGCCACAGAACCGCTGGTGATACACAGCTTTATTGATTTCATATTTTGTCAAAATGGCTTCCTTCACACTTTTGTAGTCACATGATACTTCAAAAGCCATGGCCACATAGGCTGCACGGGCCTTACCAATCAAATATGGGATCAGTCTCACCGCTCAGTCCGGCTTTGGCCATTGGTAAGCGGTAGCCAGACGCTCGAAGGTGGTAAGATATTGCTCAATGTCTTCATCATCATCCAACCTGGGAATAACTGATGGGGCGAGCCTCTTACTGTGTGTTCCCGTAGTGTAGGGGGCACCGGTACATGTTCGGCCGGTTGCGGTAGAGGGGACTGGTGTACGATTGAAATGCACCACTGGGGCTTGACGCTTCACTAAGCTGATTGACCTGTAACTGCATCTGCCTCCATCGTTCATTCTGCCTCTCCGCCCTCCCCGTTATACTGATTTACTCAAGTCAGTCTGAGACATGCAGACATTTTTGAAGGATGCACGTAAAGGAGGTCAAATCCATACCAGACAGCTCTTCTTGGCACTGGCCAGCTATCGGCTCCCCACCTCTAGCACCTTCAACCAGAGTTTCTTCTGGTTTCTTCATGGGCCCCATATCTGCCCTGATGTGCACTCGGACTAGGGGCGACAATCCCACTTCTGACACCAAATGTAAGATTTAGTTGTTAAAAAGGCATGTTACCAGCCCAGGACGACCAACATGTCCGAGGAGCTGAACAAACACGCCGATATCTTGAAGTTGCGAGTTCTGCATTTTATTCAGAGTGACAGTTTCCCCTGCACAAACATAATATACAAAATAAGAGTGAAAGTGTACACCTGATCAGTGAGGGAGGGTTGGCAGCCGTTACCATTACTAGCTATATCAGTTTTCATCATAGGGAAAAAAACGATACCGGCATTGACGGACATAATATTTTATGCCAATACCAGGCCGATAATATCAGTGATTGATGCTATCCCCAGTAAATTCTTCCAGTTAAATATCCATATACTGTAGTTTCTGTTGTTCCTTGTAACAATAAAATATAACCAGATTTAAAAAAAAAAAAAAAAAAAAACTTACTGGAATGGTATGAATGGAATTAATTAGTGGAATGGTAATGGATGATACCAAGTGTGGTCCTGCACACATATTGTTATGGTTTAATTATAGACATACTGAATAATATAAAATAATAATAATGTTGCTTGTTAAGGCTTAGCAACACTGTTAGGAGGGAAAATGTTATTTTTTAAATGTTGTTATTGAATTATTTCATTAATTAGAAATATCTTGTGTTTTTTCATATGTTGATTAAGTGTTGGTAACACTGTAAGGAAGGAAAAACCCAAAGAAGCAAAAAGCAAATGATTTTTTTTTTGAGTGCAAAAACCTATAAAAAACCAGACCGTATGTTGTGTACTACACTGTGCAGTTGTCCCTTGTTTATACAGTATATAAAATTGAATCCAGACCCGAGCACGATCAATGCATTTCAATGATATACGATTTAAGTAAAATGAATATTTTTGTAGTTAGATGATGTATATGACTTTCTAAATACAGCTTTTTTACAGAGACCTGTAGACATGAAATAGTCATCTTAACACTCCTATTACTCTGTGTACAGCACATTGCTCAACTCTTATTCTGCAGGGACTAGAGATGACCACCAGCTAGCAAGTTAGTGAAAAATGTAGGTGTGCCTTCAATTTATTTTGTCAAAATTTAAGAAGGCAAACACTTACCACTTCCACATGGAATGGGAGGATAACTTTTTTTACTCTATCATGTCTGGCATGCCATGGCTGACTTCACGCAATGTTAAGGTAAGTAATGTAAGGTAGTGTCTCAATGTATTGTCATTACCGTCGCATAGTGACCAGAATACTACATATCAGTATTGTACTTCAATATGTTGTGACTAACAATATACAATAGTCTACTATGAAACAGTGATCATTTAATAATTAATTTATGAAAAAAGGTGATCTAGTGAGGGACTTACTGTATAATCAAGCCGCAATATTACGAGGGACGGCTGTACCAGCTTTGTCAGCTTGTTTCATGTTGTCTTTGAAGCCGATTATTCCCATTTAAGGCGGTTTTAAATGAGGGAACAAAAAGAAAGCAGAAAGAACAGCGTCTTCCTTGTGTTTGTCGTTGTTTTAATTTCGTTAATAGCCCAAAGGTAAAGATTTATCTGCTCTTGTCAATTCACCTCAGCCTCAATGTGAAGCGCCAAGGTCACTTTTCTGTGGTCTGGCCCACAGGATTAAACTGTCATGTCTGTCTAATAGGCAACACAGGGAATCATTAGTCCGGCTCAGCCGCCTGACTGATAGGCCTTTCAGTCCAATCATGGGACTGTGCCGCCACGGGCCAGCCACTATTGACACTGTGTCACCGCTGAAAGGGGGACGCCTTAATCAGCTGGGACACTCTCAACATTGATTTGACAAGCTGCAGTAATGACCCCCTTGTTTTGCTAAAGGATCGCTGTTTATCCACCATGACGCTCATGCACTCGGAGCGCTGCGTTGCCATGGAAACCGCCATCACAAGGTTAGCCTGCGCCGACCGCGCCTTGCTTGCTGTTAGCCACGCTAGTTGAGAAGTTCACGACGCGGGTTTATTTTGCAATGGCACATGATCAGCTGTTTGGATTTTGAAAACATTTCCAAAGGGGTGCCACAAGATATGGCCGCACGGTGGCCTAACAGTCAGGAGGTTCAGGGTTCCAATCTCTGTTGGGCATCTCTGTGTGGAGTTTGCATGTTCTTGCATGTGTGTGGGTTTTCTCCAGGTACTCCGGTTTCCTCCCACAATTCCAAAAACATGCATGTTAGGTTAATTGGCGAATGTTTATCTATAAGTGCCCTGCGATTGACTGGCGACCAGTCCAGGGTGTACCCCGCCTGCCGCCTAAAGTCAGCTGGGATAGGCTCCAGCATACCCGCGACCCTAGTGAGGATAAGCAGTATAGAAAATGGGTGGAAGATTTTGTCACGTAACAGTCCTAGTGCCGATAATAAATAAATAATCACACAAAAAAAGAAAATGAACTGGATCATTTTTCAATACATTGCCATGCACATGCGTGTCTGTTTTTCTTGTCTTTCCTCGTTTACTCTGTGCACTGGTTTTAGCACCTTAGCATACACCCAGAGTGCAGAAGAGGAAGAACAGGAACAGGAAGTAGCAAAGATTAGTAAGGAAGAAGTGAGGAGGGCATTGAAGAGGATGAAGAATGGAAAGGCACTCAGTCCTGATGATATACCTGTGGAGGTATGGAAGTGTCTAGGAGAGGTGGCAGTAGAGTTCCTGACCGGGTTGTTTAACAAGATCTTAGATAATGAGAAGATGCCTAAGGAATGCAGGAGTGTGCTGGTGCCCATTTTTAAGAACAAGGGAGATGTGCAGAGTTGTGGCAACTACAGAGGAATAAAGCTGATGAGCCATACAATGAAGTTATGGGAAAGAGTAGTTAAAGCTAGACTAAGGGCAAACGTGAGCATTTGTGAGCAGCAGTACGGTTTTATGCCAAAAAAGAGTGAGATGCAGTATTTGAAGTATGTTAGAGCGGTGCAGGACATGTACGAGGACTGTAAGACTGTAGTGGGGTGTGCTGCAGGTGGGACAGAGGAGTTCCGAGTGAAGGTGGGACTCCATCAGGGATCAGCTCTGAGCCCCTTCTTGTTTGCTATGGTGATGGACAGGCTGACGGACGAGGTTAGACAGGAATCTCCATGGACTATGATGTTTGCAGATGACATTGTGATATGTAGTGAGAGCAGGGAACAGGTGGAGGAGAAGCTTGAGGGGTGGAGGTTTGCCCTGGAAAGGAGAGGAATGAAGGTCAGCCGCAGCAAGACGGAGTACATGTGTGTAAATGAGAGGGACCCAAGTGGAAGAGTGAGGTTACAGGGAGAAGAGATAAAGAAGGTGGAGGATTTTAAGTACTTAGGGTCAACAGTCCAGAGCAATGGAGAGTGTGGAAAAGAGGTGAAGAAGCGTGTGCAGGCAGGCTGGAATGGGTGGAGAAAAGTGTCGGGTGTGATGTGTGATAGAAGAGTTTCAGCTAAAATGAAAGGAAAGGTGTACAAAACTGTGGTGAGACCAGCGATGTTGTTTGGTTTAGAGACAGTGCCGCTAAGGAAAAGACAGGAGGCAGAGCTGGAGGTAGCAGAGATGAAGATGCTGAGGTTCTCTTTGGGTGTGACCAGGATGGACAGGATCAGGAATGAGCACATCAGAGGGACAGCACATGTTAGAGGTTTTGGAGATAAAGTCAGAGAGGCCAGACTGAGATGGTTGGGACATGTCCAGAGGAGAGATAGTGAATATGTTGGTAGAAGGATGCTGAGTTTTGAATTGCCAGGCAGGAGGCCTAGAGGAAGAGCAAATAGGAGGTTTATGGATGTAGAGAAAGAGGACATGAAGGTAGTTGGTGCAAAAGAAGAGGATACAGAAGACAAAGTTAGATGGAGGCAATTGATTCGCTTTGGCGACCCCTGAAGGGATAAACCCAAAGGAAAAGAAGAAGTCATATATACATATACATACGTTTATATTCTGTGTATGTATATATATGTGTGTGTGTGTGTGTGTGTGTGTGTGTGTGTGTATATATATATATATATATATATTTAAATATCTTAAATTGTTGGTTTAATTAAATTCATATTTTTTCAAAGAATTAATATAATATGTTGTATTCTTTATGCTGATATTAAATGCACAGCTTTTAAACACATTAGGTGAATATGCGCAATGTATTGTTATGGGATTGATATCAGCCTTCCATACCACCCTTTAATTTTTAAACAAAAATTGAAAAGTTTAATAACTACTTTATTAATGGTGGACCTAAACTGGAAGAAAAGGGCCCAAAATTCCGGTCAATGGAGGAAGGGAGAGAAACTATTGACAGGAAGCTTCATGTTTCTCACTGATGTGACAAGTAAATCACTGATATTGTCAATAAATGTAAAGCAAAAACAATGCATTGTAACGAAAAAAAAGGTCATCAACGCGACTGCAGAATTGCTGACATACATCAGTAACTTATCATCATTAAAGCGGTGAAAATACTGTATACTCATCCAGCCCGAGTCGCACACACAGTTTCACTATCATGCTAACCACGCTAGCTAAGCTAGCGGAATGTTGCAATACCATATTATTGTACATAAGTAACAATTAGTGTGTATGTGACAGAAGAACATGACGTTTCATGCCTTGGTCGTCACATGTGCTGTAATAGTTGCTGATGTGCTGTGTTCAGTAAAATAGATCACTATTCAAACCCCCGCACACCTGGATTTCTTTATGTCCAACAAATATATCGTGCGGCGTACACCAGGGGTCAATGCTGGGACCAAATGTTTTCAACATATACATTAATGACATCCGTAAAGTGACAAAGGACCTAAAGTTAAAACTGTTTGCAGAAGGTACTACTGCTTTGTATTCTGGAGAAAGCACACGAGAACTTATATTAAAAAAAGGCACAGAGGATATTACTAAATTAAAGAGATGGTTTGATAAAAACAAACTACCATTGAACCTGAGTTAAACTTAAATAATGCTCTTTGGTAATAGCAGAAAGTATACTTATACGCAAATAGAAATTGATGGTGTGGACCGTAAGAGTGAACACAAATAAATAATATAAATAAAGTCAAAGAAATAGATCTATGTGTCAATAGATGAAAATCTGAGCCGAAAATCTCACATTAAAAAATTACCATAGTGGCGAGAAATATTGACAATTTGTCCAAAAATCCCTCCATATTCTCTTTTGCTCTATTATGGTATTACCATATGTAACTTATTGTGTGGAGATATGGGGAATAACTACAAAAGTACACGTCACTCGCTTAATGTAGTGCAAAAAGATCAGTCAGGATAATCCATAATGCAGCATATGGAGAATCACATTTGTAAAAATTTGCTGATCAACAGCTAAGATGATCAATTAAGCAAACAATAAACTGCTACCCGAAAATGGCATACAATACTGGGGCACAAATATGACCTCAGGGAAAAAGTTTAACTTAACACACGAGAACAACGCAAAAAAAGAATTTCAGTATTCCGCCATCCTTTTTCCATGCCGCTTATCCTCATTAAGGTGACAGGGGTATGCTGGAGCCTATCCCAGGTGTAATGTTAAAAACTGGTACTTAGAAAGTCATAAACAGGTTTTCTGTGCTGTAACTAAAAATATTTAATTTATTAACATTGAATGCTAAAATGCGGAAATTCATTTATCTTCTACACTGACTGGCCAAAAAGAAAGTCACCTCCTGGATTTAAGTAAGCAAAAAGGTATGAAGTTGCTGCAGTTGGTCAGGTCTAGGTTCAACACTGTGTGCTCAAAGAATGAGGTCAGCTGACTACCTGAATATACGGAATGACCATGTTTATTCCATCAATGGATTTTTTCTTCCCCGATGTCACGGACATGTTCCAAGATGAGGATTCATTGGGCTCAAATTGTGAAAGAGTGATTCAGGGAGCATGAAACATAATTTTCACTCATGGAGTCCAGACCTTAACCCCATTGAGAATCTTTGAGGTGTGCTAGGGAAGGCTTTGAACAGCAGTCAGACTCTACCATCATCAATGCAAGATCTTAGTTAGAAATTCATGCAACACAAGATGGAAAGAAATCTTGGGACATTGCAGAAGCTAATATTTTAACCATATATTGTAATTTATAGTCATCTACTAACTTAGGTAAATGCAATGCATTACTATTTAAGACGTTTCATATTCACACTTGTTAGTAGTTCTAACAGGAAAAAATATCCTATTTCCTGAGCAAGATCCGTCCGTCCGTCCATTTCCTACGACGGTTATCCTCATTAGGGTCAGGGGGGTGTTCTGGAGCCTATTCCAACTGACTTCGGTCGAGAGGTGGGGTACACCCCGGACTGGTCACCAGTCAATCGCAGAGCAGACAAACCAATTTTTGTAATGGAATGCGGAAGACTCGGCTTCATCCTGAGAACCATCTCTGGCTCACACTGTCAAGAGCGTTTGACTGTTGTTGTCGTATCTCTACGTTTGTACTTGGACTATGTTTAGGTGGACACCTTGGGTAGCTTTGGCAAAACCACACTCCATGAATTCCAAAGAAAATAAGAGAAGACACAAATACATAGTTGTTTAATTTGTTTGAAATTACAAAATATCCCCAAACCTGCTAGCAGTAGTAGACACAAGCAGTGTCTGTCTTTGCAGCCACAAGTCGATAGCCAAGTTAATAGAATAAGTCAAGAACACGGCAGAGGGAAACATTTCACAATAAGGGGTCGTTTTAAGACTTTTTCCTGCTCCAGGCTTACGTTTGTTTGTAAGAGCTAACAAATACATTCTGTAGAAACTATCAAACTGAAGCCTCTTGTCGCAGTAGTGGGCCCTCTGGAGTCCTCGGTTGGCTAAAGCACTGCCCTCTAGTGGTACCAGTGACATGTCTGCGTTAAACAAATTCTTCGTGCCTACGCTTTAACCACATAGAAGGTATGATAGAGCTGTTTGCACGTGGCGTCAAACGAATGACAAATATGTGACGTGTAGGAGGCAGTGCTTCAAGCCAAAGGAGGACTTTTAGAGGCCCACTTCATGCGATACGTGGCTTCGACATTCAGTGTTTACAGTCAGAACTAGCTCTGTTTGGTTTTTGGTTACGTCGTCATTAGCAAAACAGCTCTATCATATTTGAAAGAAAGTGAGTGAGTTTACCCAAGATGGAAATATGTATTACTTTACCAAATAAGCCAAGACAAGTAGATGCACCGTAAGGCTGGAGCCAAGTGTCATTCGTGACCTGGATGGCCCGTATCACAAATGTTGTCAACCAATGGCAGCCGTAACAATAGAGAAGAAACAGGCAAACCCCGACCAGAGCAAAGCTTTGTTGTTGCCCTAATAATTAATTAGTAGTCATCTGGGAAGGCAAAATGTATTCGGTGCTCATCTCCAGCGATGTTTTGATTGTCTTTGTATTTTGACCTCAGTCTAGGACTTCCTGACGTCAGCATTTGTCGCCCACTTCCCTGATGGGCTGGACGGAGCTGCCGGCGGGCTTGTTGGCGGCGAGCGTATTCACAGGCTTGGTGTGTTTCTTGGTCCTCAGGTGGGTGATGCTCATCTGAACACAATGTCTTTTCTACAGAAGACACAACAGCTCTGTTAGCGCCAAACATTAGTGGTGTTGAAAGGTTATCTCGAACAGGATTTTTTATTTTTTTAAACAGGCGTGAATAGAGTACTTCCCCACATGTGTACAGTAGTGTTCAAAATAAGAGTGCAATGCGACTAACCATATCAGTCGCTGTTTTTTGTATTGCTACATGGCAAACAAGTTACCAGTAGGTGCAGTAGATTCTCAGAAAACAAGACAAAGCATTCATGGGGAAATTAGTTGAAAGGGGTGTGTTAAAAAAAATAGCAGTGGGGCATTCAATCAATGATTGGTAATCAATTTTGTGAAAAAACAGGTGTGAATCAGGCCTACAGAAAAAGTGAAGCATGTTGGCATGTTTCTCCTACTATGGTCTTGGGCCTTTTGATCTCATAGCAGGAATCATGGATGAGTTTGCATGTGTCAAAATACTTGAAGAGGCCATGTCGCCTTATGCTGAAGAGGACTCTGTGTATGATAGCGGCCATGCTTCCACCAACAAAGAGACTGTTTGACTCACAGCAGTGCGATGATGAGTCAAACGGCAGCTAACACAGACAAAACTTGCCTCTATGTGCGTGACAGTAGCGAAAGCTAAGCAAATAACCGAAAAAATATTAGAATTCATCAGACTAGATGACCGGTGTATTTTAGAGGTGGAAAATGGCTGACTGCTGTCACTTGGAGCCTCATTACTGCCACACGGAAGTCCTGCGAGACCTCCACCCGACAATGTACTCTCGTATCTAAAGACTCCTTAAAGAAGGCGTTTCATCCTCTATAACAGCAGTCCCAAACCCACGGCCTGTGGATCATTTGCGGCCCACCAAGTAACACTTTTCAGCCCCCCACTGGTATTCAAAGATTACTGTAAATGGGGCCCTGGTTACTCCTGGGATACACGTACTGTAAAGCCTGTTTTAAACTTACCCTTAGATCCCTGAGGACAAATGACGTCCTTTTCATGGGGAAAAGTTCTGCTCCGTACACCTCCGCATTTTTCCAACTACGCGGACGGAGACGCGTGGAAAAAAATGGCAGACGAGCAGGAGATCGTCGCAGCTGAAGTACAGAAATACCAACATTTCTATGACTCGTTTTGCCGAGACCACCGGGATAGCCAAGACGTGTCCAAGTTGCTGAGAAAGATCCGACATCTGTCCGTTTGTCGAAGCATAGGGGCTATGAAATGTATACGTATTTTATGCACAAACATGTCTGCTATTTATCCGTGTTTGAGAATTTGGGATGACCTTTAAAGTAGCGCACATTGGGCTATTCAGCAAGTACGCCTGTCATGCATTTTTGCAAGAGGTCCAAAACAACCTGGCTGGCCGGGCGCAGTCCGAAGAAGCAGCACGGGAGCTCCTCCCCGCAGACCCACCACCTGCGGGGGCAAGCATAAGGGTCCGGTACCATGCGATTTGGGTAGTGGTCGAGGGCAGGTGTCCGGGCGACTTGGTCTTCAGCTTCCCAATCTGGTTCTAGGGACATGGAATATCACTTCTCTGGTGGGGAAGGAGCCCGTGCTTGTGGAAGAGGCGGAGACATTCCTAATAGATATAGTCAGACTCACCTCAACCCACAGTTTGGGCTCTGGAACCAAATTCCTTGAGAGGGGCTGGACCTTGTTCTACTCTGGAGTTTCTGCAAGGGAGAGGCAGTGAGCTGGGGTGGGCTTATTAATAGCCCCCCGGCTTGGTGCCTCTGTGCTGGAGTCATCCCCGGTGAATGAGAGGACCTTTGGGCTGGGGAAAGGGTCCTGACTGTGGTTTGTGTGTACGCGTCGAACGGGAGTTCAGCATACCCAGCATTCTTGGAGTCTATATCAAAAGGATACTGGAGAGCACCCCAGCTGGTGACTCCATAATTCTACTGGGAGACTTCAGCGCCCATTTGGGCAATGATAGTGTGACTTGGAGGCGTGTTTGGGAGGACCTCATCAGGCTGTGACCTTCACCGTTTACTGGAGCAGTTTGCAGCTGAGTGTGAAGCTTCTGGGATGAGACTCAGCTCCTCTAATTTTTATGCCATGGTTCTCAGTCGGAAACAGGTGGACTGTACCCTCGGGGTTGGAAATGAGGGCTTGCTTCATGTGGAGGAGTACAAGTATCTCGGGGTCTTGTTCACGAGTGAGGGACGGTTCGAGCGTGAGGTCGACAGACGGATCGGTGCAGCATCCGCAGTAAAGCGGTCACTGTACTGGACCATCGTGGTGAAGAGAGAGCTGAGCCGGAAGGCAAAGTTCTCTGTTTACCGATCCATCTACGTTCCCACCCTCACCTATGGTCATGAGTTATGGGTCATGACCGAAAGAACGAGATGGCGGATACGAGCGGCGGAAATGAGTTTCCTCCGTAGGGTGGCTGGACTCACCCTAAGAGATAGGGTGAGGAGCTCGGCCATCCGGGAGGAGCTCAGAGTAGAGCTGCTGCTCCTTCACATCGAGAGGAGCCAGTTGAGGTGGCTCGGGCATCTAGTCCGGATGCCTCCCAGGCGCCGCCCTGGTGAGGTATTTCGGGCATGCCCAGCCAGGAGATGGCCCCGGGAAGACCTAGGACACGCTGGAGGGACTATGTCTCACAGCTGGTCTGGGAATGCCTTGGTGTCCTCCCGGTGGAGCTGGAAGAGGTCGCCGGAAACCGGGAAGTCTGGACTTCCCTACTGAGACTGCTGCCCCTGCGACCCGGATAAGTGGAAGAAAATGGAATGGAATGGTCCAAAACAACGTCCCTGTTAAAAACTGATGCTGACACAGGTAATAACGAGCAGAAGAATATTTAACATTCTTGATGCTTTAGTGTATAAGCTGGTCACGCTATTCCACACGTTTAGCTGTCTTAGTAGCAACATGACTCACGGAAGGGAAGCTACCACCAGGTTTCAAATAGTTATTATATTATTAAGCATCAAACCTTTCATTTGCGTTAGTAGTAAACTAGTAGTGAATTAGAACCGGAGCTACCAGTTCCAGGTCATATAACCATTCCCATCCATACCTTGATCTGCTTTAAGTTTCCTTGATGTACTTTGAGGAAAAAGAAAGCATTAGAATATTATGATATTGTGTGTATTATTGTGATATGGGAGGATGCTTTGGAATGAACGCACGCCTGTTAGCATTTGTAGCGGCCATGTTGTTGCTGCCAAAGATGGGCAGGATGCGGTTTCTTTTTTATAAAAAAAAAGTATACATTTTATTTACGACCAGTCCAGGGTGTACCCCACCTTTCGCCCAAAGTCAGCTGGGATAGGCTCCAGCATACCCACACCCCAGGTGAGGATAAGCGGCATAGAAGATGGCTGGAAGGACAATTTTATTTATGTATTTATTTTCATTAGTTTTATTTCTTTAGCATGAAGTTTCTAAAGATGTTGGTTTCAATGTGAATGCAATGTCCAACTAGACATCGTGCAATCGTCACTTATAGTTGTATATAATGATCAAAACTGATGGACAAGATACCAGAGGTGTCCCGATACAACTTTTTCAGTTTGTATCAAGTAATATTACTCATCCGCAGAAGAATAGGCTGCAGTTGCAGATATGAGAGACCCATGTGCAGTACTTCTTCATGCGTGTGGGGTATAATTCTATCCACAATGTAGTGGCGGCTAGGCATAATATAGCCATGTTCGAGGTGCTCAGTGAAGCATGTAAACCCAGCATCTCTCACCACCGACTGGGGCTGGCTCTTTCCTGTAGTAGCTAACGACTTTTTGCTGTCCGTGGAATACTGCTTCAAATGAAGGATGAGGTTGATTGTATTAAGCTTCCCCAGTTCTCTGCCACCAAGGGGAAGTTGTGTGTGACAAGTTTTGGATTCCGCTGGAATGTCTCGATCGGATTTGAACAAAAAATAGATGACGCATATCAGTATTGGATTGGGACACCAACAAGTTACCGACTGAAGAAGACTTGTATGTCTTCAATGCAAACATGGCTGATGCAAATGTTGTAGTTTGGTGCGTACGTACTTTAGCTTATCCCGGAAGTCCCTGCTTTTGGTGCGGTTGGTGCGGTTGCTTGTGGTGATAGAGTGAACCAATGAGCTCTTTTTGCTGGAGGAATGAGACGAGTGGGACAAGTGTGAGAGGCTGGTCCGCGACTGGCCGGCGTTGTGGTCGAACTGCATGAGGCAGAAGATGAGGTCGGAGGGCACCAGCTCAAAGGCGTATGGCGGGTTGGTTATGACGTATCTACAGGAAAATACGTAAATGCTTATACAAAAGTACGTTGTCCCCAATGCGAGGCCGTGAAGACAGAAAACTCACCGTTTGGTACACTGACTTTGCATGTTTACATGAGCGTCACGTAGCCGGTAGATGCCAAAGCAGAGCATGTTGTAGGTTTTCAGGGCTTTACAGAAGAGGTTGCCGTAGCAGCCGCCATCCTACAAAAACAACATCATCAGTGGCATATATTTCACAACCCAAATCCTTAATCCTAGCGCTAACAAAAACCCCAACCCTTATACTGACCCGGGTCCTAACCCTATTAACCCCTAGTAATTGTCCAACAAATTATTGACAACAATTTTTTATAAGAGTACATTGTATCAAAAGCAATAAACTTTTTTAACATTGTAACTGGAATGTTAAGAGCTTTTAAATAAATTAAACAAAAAAAGAAGGGCTGTCAAAAATAGTGCATTAACCGTGGTAATTAATTATTTTAATTAATGGCAGTACTTTTTTTAGCGTCATTAATGCATTAGCATCATGGCAAATGTGTAGCTCCCCACACAGTCTGACGCTCTTTTATAACTTTTTTCCTCACACATCAACATCAGTCCAATTCCAATACCTTATATGTCTCCGACTCTCACACACGACTTCAGTCTTGTGTGGTATCTTATAACTTGACTTATTTTTCAGTTCATTTAGAGCTGTCAATACATACAAATATATACAAATATATATCCTGTCTTTTATACTTCTTTCAATAAAACGCCATAAAAATGTGCATACAGACCTAGTTGCAAATGGTGATTGACCCGATTCAATTTTTTTATTTTTGACAGCCCTAAGAAGACAAACTCTATGACAATAAATTTGCACATACATAAAAATTACAGTCATAACCAAAAACCATTTGAAAAAATGGACCCGTTAAAGAAAAAACACAGTAAAAACCAAACAGACACACAGCTATGTAGAGGATTGTTAAATTATGTTGGGGGGGTCTGGACCACATATCTGTGGTGGCGGACTAAAAAGCAATGTTTCTGGTGTTCTTCAACACGTCTTCACTCGGTTCTTTTCCCCTTTTCAACCGTAATGAAAGGTTGCATTTCTTTTGCAATGTACTGTCTGTGAGCGTGCACCATTTTGGACTGTTGTTACTTTGCAGGCTACAGCAACCCTAACCCTTGTGCCAAATCAAAAGCCTAATCCTAGCCCCAACCCAGTCCTTAATCTAACCTGGACCCTACTATTTACTGTCCCACAAAAATAACACCAGTAAAGTATGTTTTGCTTTAAAAACAAGCTACAACAACCCTAACCCCAGTCCTAAACCCAAACCAAGAGCCGAACCAACCAGTCCTAACACTAAACGTGATCCCAACTACGCAATTATCATCCAACAACAACATCAGCGGCTCACTGTGTATATTTCACTACCCAAACAAGCTCAGTTTGACAAGACGTCTTACCCCAAGGTCCGCGAAGGGCCCGTCGTACAAGGCCAGCTGCGCCACGCGACACCTGTCCCTGTTGGCGAGCGTCTGTGGCGTGCTGTAGCCGCCCCGCAGCGCGTTCTCCTCTGCCAGAAGCCCCTCCAGCTCGGGCGTCGCGCCGCCCGTCACCAGCGTGCGGATCAAAGTGAGGATGTTGTCGTTGAAGTACGTCTGGGGGGATGGAAGGTAGCCGCGTAAAGTAACAAATGTTTGCCCTTTTCCTTGCTTTGCCCTCCCTCCATCCCCGCCCATACATGCTTTAACAACAGCGTGACATCTCCCTCGGTCTCCAGCAGCACTAGTGGCTGGGATGATGGATGAGACCTGTCCATTAGGTAGCATTACCTCTGACTACTCTGCAGTGCACATGAAGGCAGCTTTGCTCTAACCTCACTTAACGTGAAAGACGGACAAATGAAGCCATCAGTCTCATCGCACCTTCCTGTCTAGACGCTTGCTTTTTTTTTACTTAAGAGGATTTTTGGAAAAGTCCTGTCACTCTCCACTTTGGAATCAGAGATTAAACGTTCAAGAACCTTTTATCAAAATCAAATGATTGTAGCAGTAGGAACTTGAACGGCCCTCCACCAAGGCTAAGCTGTAACGCCAAATAGGAATAGAATCTTTTGTGGCTAGTGTAAAATGTAATAGTGCATAAAAATAACTAAAATATGTCAAACATGTACGCAGATGTCTGTTTTTGTGTTTCAAATTAAGGGTGGAACCAAAACGTATATCATGGCACACACTCCAGTCCTCTGGGGAGGGCGCATTACAAGCTAAATAAATTCCTGCACTTTACATCTTCATCTTTACGCCAAAACATGGCGGAGTGTACTTTTGCACAGTATAGCTAACACCTGCAACTGAAACTAGGAATAAAAAGCGATTCATTTTGTTTGAATTAAGCATAGCAACTGAGGCAAAATGTAGTGCAGTTCTGTCCGCTGTTGGTTCACTTTCGTTCTACTTTGTTGTCAATAGAAAACAACATGTACGTGAATACACATCATTACTTACAGCGCTCATTAAAGAATCCAGCACGCTGACGGCAAACGCGGTCCCGCAGGCAAAGGGCTGAGTCAGGTACAACTCTGTGTCCGGGTCGTCATCGTCATCTTGGTCCAGGAACTGAACATTGGAGTCGTTAACTACGAGCAAAGAAAACGTACATCTTGTTTTTAATATGGGAAATCTGCCAAAGTTTGACTTCATCATCAATTTCTCAACGTTGGTGTTGAACCCTCACCTAACCCTCAGCGAAATCTTAACCCCAACCTGGGTCGTAACCTTAACCCTAATCCAGGGATGTCTAAAGTGCCACCCCGGGATATGAATATTCTAAAAAGACAGTAAAATTTATAATAACTAACATCAAATAGACGACAAATAAAGTTGTATTTTTTTTGGTAAATTATTATTTGGGGAAAAGTTGTAATACCAGGAAAGCTGTAATTTTACAGAAATCAAAAAGACTGATACTATCACTAGTATTATGATGAAAAATACCATCCTTTTAATAGCATTAAGCTGAAATTTTAGAGAAAAGTTTTATTTTCAGAGTTGTAATATTAATAAAAGTAAAATTATATATTATACAGAGTGCTAAAAAAAAGGAATTTTTGAAACGCTTATTGGCAGACAAGTGGCAGCACTGCCAGACCTTGAGCAAGTAAACCCCCCCATCATTTTAGTAACCATGGATCAGTGGAATGGGCAACAGCGTACACCATAAAAATCTTTTACAAAAACGGTTTTCGATAGTTTGACAGCTGCGCAGAGGGAGTTCCGACGTTTTTACAGGAAACAATTTTTAAAAATGACATTTCCATCGTTTCTTAAATGGCATGTTTTAAGTTTTCAATTACTACGAATAAAATATTTTTCTTCCATCACTCTTGGTTTTATTGGATTGTCAAAAAGTTCCCGTTTTTTGTGGCACCTTGTGTACATATAATATTTATTATAACAAAAAATACAACAAAAATAAACTTTGTTATATTATGAGAAAAAAGTCATAATGAGGGAAAAAATGAACAAGAAAAGAAAAAAGTTGAAATAATTGGGGGGGAAAGTAGCAGACATTTTTTTTTTTAAAGCTAATTTTACGGCAAAAAAGTAAAAATGTTAAGTAAAAGTTGTATTTGTATGAAAATACAACTTTTACTTAACATTTTTGAAGAAGTCGCTCTCGCATAAAAATAATGAGGATAACTGATGTCACTTTAGTTGCATAGATGAAATATTCAAGAAAAATATGTTAGATTTTTAAAGTGTTAATATTATGAGAAACAAAACAAAATCGAGTTATAATATTGTGGCAATAAAGTAAAAATATTATGTAAATAGTTATATTACGAGAAGAAAGGTTCAACAGATTTAAGACATACTACACAGTTCATGCTAATAAGCTTTTTAGTGTGTTTTTGAAAAATATATACAACTTCTTAGCATATCTACATGAGCTGCTTTACAAAATATCTACGAGGCCCATGCGTCCTTTCATTTTTCACTATGTGGCCCTCACTGGGAAAAGTTTGGACACTGATCATAACGCCAATCCTGAACCTGACCCTAACCCACTGGTTCCCAGTTCTTTTCTGTCACGCCCCCGCCCCAGGGGGCAGAAATGTTGTCACCCCCCATTTGAAATTCTATTGACAACTGTACCATAAATATGTATTTATTTATCTGTACTGTACAAACTGAACTTAAAACTGAAACCAGGAGAATGCAACAAAACGGAGAGCTGCAAAGCGGATTCAAGAGTCAAATGGACTGTTGAGTATAATCAATCTGGACATATTGGCGGGTTTCCTCTAACATTGAAAGTATTTTCTGCCTCTCGCGTCCCCACAGGGGGGCTCACCCCACTATTTGAGAACCACTGCCCTAACCCAAACTTAAACCAAACCATAGCCCTCACCGCTAACCCCAACCCTACCCCGGGACCTATCCAAAGCCCCGATGTTCAGTTTTGAAGTGTCAGACCAGTCATGCACACTCCATGCACCACTCCACTTCAAGTTTCTTCTTTTGGTAAAAAGTACATGCTATTGTGTTGTCTTGTAAAGGCAAAGCAAAACTTCCAATTACTGGTGCGTGTAAGCATGCAGGTTCCAGGACCTTCTCTGAAGGCTTCTTCGAGCACACAAACACATACACAGTAGATGGAGGAAAGTAACGATGGCGAATGCGACGCCAGCCCCGTGGTTCTCAGTTCTTTTCTGCCAGCAATACCAGCTCTTCATGCATTCTAAAATTCATCAAAACACTGATACTTTTGATACTCCAAAGGTCATGAAGTAATGTTGGTCTGAAACGTTTGATGAAATGATGACCGATCATAAACAGAGCCACACGTAAATTGTGAGTAAACTTCAATCAGTATCGCCGATACCAGCCTGAATTTTACTCCGTATCGGGTCAGGAACAAAATCAGTAGAGGCTTCATCTATAAATTCAAATGGAAAGTTGTGTTCTATTGCCTGTATCGCTGGTTGCGACACATTTAAAGCCTTGGTGGAGGTCAAAACGAGCAAGAACCATGAGTGCCGCGTTCTCATGGTGTTGCCATGCGAATGAAGGCCGCCAAAGAAAGTCAAAAAAAAGCAGATGTGGACTAAGACTTGCTTTTTTTTTATCTTTTCTTACCGAGCTCCGTAATCATTTGTATGCTCGTCCCGCTGCTTTTATCCTGACTGAGTGAAATCCCAGGCACTTTTTTGCCTAACGCTGCTGGACAGCCGTTAAGGGAGAGACACTGGTACTCCGAGCGGAAGCGGGCACACACACCTAGCAGAGTTAAGCAAACAGCGATGAAGCTTACCTAGTTCTGTTATGATGGGAATGTTTGCCCCTGTGGTCACTGAGGTCTCCCTCACCAGGACGTGGACCGGACTGTTCTCTGGAGACGATCTGTCCATGCCTGGTGGCGTGAAGCCTGAAATAAGAGAGCAACAAATCGGTAAAATCCACTGACATTTGCCCGTTTATGATACATGTGCACATGGAAAGCTCTAGAAACCGGTGTCAGAGTTTGGCTGGCATTGCTGGCAATAAGTCAGACCCGTTTCCAACGACGTTGGTCTCCACAAGGCCTGCCCTTTGTCACCGATTCTGTTCATTACTTTTATGGACAGAATTTCTAGGTGCAGCCAGGGCGTTGAGGGGTTCCGGATTGGTGGGTGCAGGATTGGGTCTCTGCTTTTTGCAGATGATGTGGTCCTGTTGGCTTCATCAAACCTTGACCTTCAACTCTCGCTGGATCGGTTCGCAGCTGACTGTGAAGCAGCTTGGATGAGAATCAGCACCTTTAAGTCTGAGTCCATGGTCCTCTCCCGAAAAAGGGTGGAGTGCCATCTCCGGGTCGAGGATGAGATCCTGCCCCAAGTGGAGGAGTTTAGGAACTTTGGGGTCTTGTTCTCGAGTGAGGGAAGGACTGAACGCGAGATGGACAGGCGGACTAGCGCGGCATCTGCAGTGATGCGGACTCTATATTGGTCCGTTGTGGTGAAGAGGGAGCTGAGCCGAAAGGCAGAGCTCTGAATTTACCGGTCGATCTACGTTTCTACCCTCACCTACAATCATGAGCTCAAGATGGCGGGTACAAGCGGCCGAAGTGAGTTTCCCCCGCAGGGTGGCTGGGCTCTCCCCCATTTAGAGATAGGGTGAGAAGCACTGTCATCCGGGAGAAACTCGGAGTAGAACCGCAGCTCCTACACATTGAGAGGAGCCAGAGGAGGTAGCTCAGGGATCTGGTTAGGATGCGCCCCTGGACGCCTCCACCTGGGGAGTTGTTCAGGGCACGTCCAACCGGTAGGAGGCCTCGGGGAAGACAGCAGGACTTGTTGGAGAGACTGTCTCTCAATTGGCCTGGGAATTCCTCGGGATCCGCCAGGAGGAATTGGACTAAGTGGCCCGGGAGAGGGAAGTCTGGGTTTTCCTGACCTCAGATGAGCGGAAGAAAATGGGAAAACGGGATGACAAAGGATGATTCTGATTGAATAGAATTTTAGTGACTATTTCCGCCCAGAGGTTTGGCATGCTTATGACTGTGGTTCCCAATGCATTTATGCAGTTAAGTGAGTATGCTTTTTTTTTTTTAATACGAGGTTGTGTGGACTCCCAACAGAGAGGGAGAATTATGTGGTTTTACAAATACCCTGCTCTGTTTGGACAAGGCCTTAGAGAAGCTAATTGCTGATGCTGTATCCATTAGCTTCACAACAATATGTGTTAATTCCACGACAGGACATATGTACTGTTACACTTATCGGTTGATATCAGAAGCGGAAATTGAGAGTTGGACAATATCGGCATATCCCATATCGGCAAAAAAGCCAATATGGGACATCCCTAAAAAATATAATTTAAAAAAGCAACAACAGCAAACATGGGAAAGAAATCTAACCAGAAAAAGTCGTAATTTTACAAGAATAAGGTGGTAATATTATGAGGAATATTATCATTTTTGTAGCATTAAATTGAAAAACGTTTTTCCAATTTTTTTCAAGTCTGAATATTATAAGAAACATTCCTTCATTCACTTTTTATGCCGCTTATCCTCATTAGGGTCGCGGGTATGCTGGAGCCTATCCCAGCTGACTTTGGGCGGGATGCAGGGTACGTCCGGGACTGGTCACCAGTCAATCGCAGGGCACATATAGACAAACATTCGCCAATGAAGCTAACATGCATGTTTTTGGAATGTAGGGGGAAATTGGATTACCCGGAGAAAACCCACACACACACGTGGAGAACATGCAAACTCCACACAGAGATGCCCAACGGAGATTTGAACCCTGAACCTTCTGACTGTGAGGCCAACATGCTACCCACTCGGTCCTTATGAGAAAGAAAAAAAAAAAACGACTATAGTTGGGATTTTTTTTTTTTAAGTTAGGTTGTGGAAAAAGTTATACTCTTACAAGAATAAGGTCAAATTATTATGGGAATAAAGTTATAATATTATTTGAAGAAAATTTAGAAGAGCAAAGATGAAATAGTTGGAAAAAACTAATGCTAAATGGAAAAATACAGCAATCATTTTATGAGAAAAATGTCAAAATATTATGTAAAAAAATACATTAGGAGGTTGCCTACAGCCACGGTTGTAGTTAATTGGAACATTTCTGGCTCTTTCCACAGTCTGATTCACATCATGTAGCCCAGCACGGGTCATAAGAGATGTCAATCATTCAAAATGATTCTTGGTGACACCCACGTCCATACGACGAGGGCGGCGGCTTACCCTGCGAGTTGGCCTGCAAGACGCCAATGCTGTCATCAAACAGCATTGACTTGATGTTGAGCGACGCCAAGATACACTCTTTGTCCTGCAGTGACGCGTCGTCAATATTATTCTGATTGGCCGACAGGATGACACACATGTCGCACAGGTTGATGTTGACAGCCCTCAGATCTGCTCGGCTCAGCGGCGTGCCCTTTGAGGAGGGGTGGGGATACATTAGCTCATCTATTCCCAGGGAAATGTTGCTTCTTTGGAAATCAGCTGTTTTTTGATATGACATGTATTCACACTGTAGCACCACATGTTCTTATTATATATATAAATATATACGTATATATGTTTTATATAATTCAGCTGTTTTGCATTAAAATATATATCAATATATTGATATATATTATAATGCATTTAAGACTATCACCTATAGAAAATTTATATAAAACATATACGAATATATTTATATAAATAATAAGAACATATGGTGCTACAGTGTGAATACATGTCATATCAAAAAACAGCTGATTTCCAAAGAAGCAACAATATCAATATCAATATATATTGATGATATATTATAATGCATTTAAGACTATCACCTATAGAACATCCACATCTGAGCCTTGTGTGTTGGGTGACAATGCAAATGAGTGTATTACCAAATAATATATCTTATCTGAATTACTCTTGTTTTTAGAAAAGGCCGAGCCCGCCTGCTTTAAGCTCTACACCATCCAAGTATTTCATGATCACAAAGTGGCACGCACAGGCAGGATGGAGACTTTGGGGAAATTGTGGAGCGTCTCCCACTCGCGCTTGAGGTACTCCAGCGAACCGACAAAGACGATGTGCTTGAGCTCGTGGTAGTGGAAGTTGCTGGCCCTCAGCGGCATCACAAAGTTGCGCAGGCCGATCAGAGCCGATTTCACATCCCCAAAGATGCACACCACCACGTGGCCGCTCAACACCGTCATGGCCGCCTCGCTTCGCGTCTGGACAGAGTATGAGATAGAGAAATCTTTGACTGGCATTTTTGTGCAGGTGATGAAAAAACAGCAGAGCACTCTTCTTCATAACCAGGATCTTTGACCAGCATTTGTCTTATCTTTTAAAACTTCTGTCATAAATAGGATGTCTTGATTGTTTTTTTTATTAGATTCTTAACAGCTGAGCAATATTTTCATACAAAGAATCTCGTGACTATTTTTGCAGAAGGTCCTTAAAAACAACGGAGTGTTCCTGTCACGTATTAGATCTGCGAGTAGCGTTTTTGCAGTGGCTGAAGAAAAAAACAGCAAAGCACTTCTGTCCCAAAGAGGATGCTTGACCAACGTTATTTCAGCCAATACTACAAAACAGCAGGACAGTATTTTCTAGAGATCAGCCACCGATTCGCATCGGCCGAGTCCCGTAAAAAAACAAAACGTGATTGGCTTATGCCAATGATGCCTTCAAAAGCCGATCACAAAACGGACATGACAGTTCATGTCAAGACAACACAAACATGACATGAATGTGCACGTGTGCTGTGTCATGTTGGGTTGATATCACCCGTATTGAGCTGACAGGGAACGCACTTCCCTATCGCCCCAAGAATCAACACTGCAACCTCAATGCTTTCGGTTTGACACACTTCACCACAGTCACATTTTGGTTAAAGACAATATCGGACTCTAGGTTTGTGTCCTTTGTCTCCTGTCCTCCTGTTGGTGTGCGTGCTGCCAGAGCGGCCACTGACAAAAACAAACAAGCAAAGTGATCAGTCGGAACGTCAGGTGGGGCGTGAGAGGCAGGGAGTACTTCCAATGCTAGTGCAGACATGCCAACGTGTACAAAGTTATTGTACTCCGCATGCAGTTTAACCCTTGAATACGCTTGTATGCTTTGCATTTTCCTGGTTACAGGACTTATTGGTGTTCGACTCCTCTTGCACTTCCCTTTACACGCTAGCTGTTGACGGCCGCAGCTAACTAGCTAGAACCATCTGCCAACCTTCTCGTCTTTGGACTTGTCACTTTTTTGCACAGTGGCATTTTGTTTTCAAAGCAAACTAGCTGTGCGGTGATTTTGGAGCTTGTTTTTATCCCCACTGGGAAATGGAGTCATCATAAACAAACTGAAAAATGTACCGTTAATCAATGTGCTCGTATCGGCCGATCTCACTCATGGATGATCGGTATCAGCAGCATAAAACCCTAATCAGGTCATCGCTAAAAAATGTCAGTTTCTCAATAGTATTTCAGAACCAAGAGTCGTGAATACATTCCTGTCCCCTGGGGGGGGACGTGACAGAAAATAATTGAGAACCGCTGAGATAATCCACTTGATCGGTATCGGCCCATCTCGCTCATGGATGATCAGTATGGGACTCCGCATCATAAAACCCTGACGTGAGCATTTTATTTTCATATAGAGTAGTTCTGATAAACATTTTTGTTGTAGATCCTTAGCAGCACACTCCTTTCACATATAGGATCTTTGACTAGCGTTTCTGCATTAAGTAATAAAAAAACTGCAGCGTAGTCCTTTCACATATAGGATCTTTGACTAGCGTTTCTGCATTAAGTTTTTTTTTTTTTTTAAACAGCAGCGCCGTCCTGTGATAGGAGCTTTGACGAATGTTTTTTTTCCCCGTAGATCCTCAAAAACAGCAGAGCATTGTCATATAAACATTTTTGCAGTATGTCATTAAAAACACCAGCGCACCTCTGTCCCATATGGGCACTTTGACTAGTGTTTTTGCAGTAGGTACTAAACAAACAGGAAAGCACTCCTGTCGTATGTAGGATCTCCAATTAATTTTTTTTTGCAGTAAGTTGATTAAAGANGATCTTTGACTAGCGTTTCTGCATTAAGTAATAAAAAAACTGCAGCGTAGTCCTTTCACATATAAGATCTTTGACTAGCGTTTCTGCATTAAGTAATAAAAAAACTGCAGCGTAGTCCTTTCACATATAAGATCTTTGACTAGCGTTTCTGCATTAAGTAATAAAAAAACTGCAGCGTAGTCCTTTCACATATAAGATCTTTGACTAGCGTTTCTGCATTAAGTTAAAAAAAAAACTGCAGCGTAGTCCTTTCACATATAGGATCTTTGACTAGCGTTTCTGCATTAAGTTTTTTTTTTTTTTTAAACAGCAGCGCCGTCCTGTGATAGGAGCTTTGACGAATGTTTTTTTTCCCCGTAGATCCTCAAAAACAGCAGAGCATTGTCATATAAACATTTTTGCAGTATGTCATTAAAAACACCAGCGCACCTCTGTCCCATATGGGCACTTTGACTAGTGTTTTTGCAGTAGGTACTAAACAAACAGGAAAGCACTCCTGTCGTATGTAGGATCTCCAATTAATTTTTTTTTGCAGTAAGTTGATTAAAGAACAGCAGACTGTTCCTGTCACAGAGAGGATCTTTGACCACTTTCAGTAGATAATTAAAAAAGCAAATTAGTATTATCATAAAAAATATCTGATAAGCATTTTTGTAGATCTATGACAATGTATTGTGCAGTAGATCCTTAGAAATCGCCAGAGTACTCCTGTCGTATAGATGATCTTTGACACGTGTTTATCAATAGAACCTCATAAACAGCAGAGCGCAGATGTCATGTAGAGGATCTCTAATGCATTTTTTGCAGCAGATTTCCTACAGCAGAGCACTACAGTCATGGAGGACCTTCTTTTGCAGTATGTTTAGTGAAAGAAGTCATCTGTATGAGTAGAAGACATGTCAGGGTGTCCGTGTAGCAAATGACATGTCAAACAGCTCATTACAGAGTAGTGAAGCGCCCTGTCACCCTCTCGTAGTGCTTTGGGACGTGGTGTGTCTGGGACAAATGAGGCGAGCGATAGGACCTCCACCCACCAGGATGACCTTCTCGATGTCTTTCGAGGGGCACCAGTGGAACATCCCCGTGGAGTCGTACTTCTTCACGTTCTCGTCCATGCTTTCAATCTGGTCGCTGCCGGAGATGAGGAGAGAGTCGTGTCTGAACAAACGCAAGAAGAAGAAGAAGACCGTCAGGGCTCCCTTATTTCAGGCCATCCACAGAAAGGCAATGCCATGTGACATTTGAACGGTGGCAGCACGGAGATGCAATTACGGCCCGCCCTTTAGCGGCATAAAGCTTTTGACAGAGCTTTGTGTGCCGTAAAAGCTTGAACAGACCAGCCAGACTGTAAATATTTTAGTAATTTGCCCGATCGTGTTTGCGTCTGACGGCCCATTAATGTTTCAACATCAGCTCAAAGCGGATGTCACCGCCCCTGACCCTCAAAAAGGGACTCAGCAATGTAAATACAGTACAAGTCATATCATTTGGGATTTGACCAAATATGACCAAAAAATACTCCTGAAAACAAACAACAGTCGTCCTCGCTATATCGGTGATAAATCGGTGATATCCAATATCGCTCAATATATCGTCTTTTGTTGTTGGTTTTTTTTATATATATTGAAAGAGAAATTGTACGTAGTGGTCTGGCCACTAGGCATCAGTAATGTTATGAGACATGTCGTTAGATTACATTACCTTTAACGCTGCATGGGGACTGGCTACTGAGCCAGCAGAGCCGAGCCGACATGCCATGGCTGCGATTGAGTGAAAAAAAGGTTCTTTCTCTCTCCCATTTCGTGTGGAAGTGATATGGTTTCGGCTGCTTTGTCCTTCTTCTCCACTCCATTTGAAACACTTAAGTTTAGAAAAAGTAAATTGGAAAGACTAAATAGTTAGCTTGCAGCTTTAAGTTTTGTTTTCACATTTGTAATGTCAACAGTGCTTAACTCCTTTTTAGGCAACGAAAAAAACCAGCCATGTGTGATGCACACATGCTTTTTATGCCATGAAACAGCCATTAAATTGCCTTTGTGATGAAAATACTTTTTATTTGAACAAAAACCTGAAATCAGACGCAAAATAGTGTCTTTGAACATACGGGGCTAGATCTTAAAGACAAATTTGAATAAAAGATGCTTGTGTTAAATGAAAACTTTTGCCTGTCATGCACAGTCCTTGTGTGAGATATGAACATACGTCTTTCTCCTTTCTGTTTGTTCTAAAGATGTAAAAACAGATTTTTTTTTTAAAAAGGCACGTAAGAGTGCACATAAGGGGAAGCACCTATTCTGCCAACAAAGCCTATGAAAAAAAGTCCAAAAACAGATTTCATTTTTTACATTTTACACTTATTTTTACCAGCATAGTATGTTTGATTTTTTGGTTAGTGAATAAATGGTCTGTTAATTAGATGCAAAAACCCTTACATTTGCTGATGCAATGCATCAATGGACAATTTAGCCCAGTAGTTGAGAAATGGATGTAGCTTGGCTAACTTTTCTAATGGGATGTCAGCCTCTGCACAACATGCAGAAAAGTGAAAGTCATCTACGTTTATGTCTCACAAAGGAATAAAGGAAAACTGCACTTTTACGGAAGTTTGCCCATCATCATGAACACACACTTGTTTCTCGTTTCTGTGTGTTCTCAAGGGAGAACAGCAGCTGGCATGAAGGAGCTGAGATTGTACACAATGGGACACATAAGGTTTTCAAATATAAAAAACCTTTCATGTATATGTAACACTAGTGTTTTGCCAGAAACTTCTTTTCTTGGCGCATTGATTGCACCAAGCTAGATAGAAACTAATGCTACTTCCATCAGCAACTACTAATCAATTGTTTGCAACTACTACTAACTTTGTGAGAGCCGCCACCAACCATCCATCCATTTTCTATGCCGCTTATCTTCATTAGGGTTGCGGGTATGCTGGAGCCTATCCCAGCTGACTTCAGCCAGGAGGCGGGGTACACCCTGGACTGGTCGCCAGTCAATCGCAGGGCTGACACTCGAACGTTCACACTTATGGACAATTTAGAGTCGCCAATTAACCTAACCTGTATGAAACCGGAGTACCTCGAGAAAACCCATGCACGCATGGGGAGAACATGCAAACTCCACACCGACCTCCTAACTGTGAGGCCAACATGCTACCCATTCAGCCACCACCAAACACTTTTGGACAACTAAGGATCCAGAACCTTATCTTTTTGTGCCTGAATATAAGGAGGCTGCATCCAGTGTATCTGGCGAGGAAGACATCGCTCACAACAAAGAATTGTTAAGGCTAATAAACCCTTTTTCCACCTACCAAAAATTATCTGCATAAAATGCCGCAGGGC
This sequence comes from Oostethus manadensis, assembly GCA_024372805.1. NCBI lineage: Eukaryota > Metazoa > Chordata > Actinopteri > Syngnathiformes > Syngnathidae > Oostethus > Oostethus manadensis. Next base: position 3,149,536 of record QODF01000233.1, on the reverse strand, counting down.
AGCCGGACCAGACAAACAACCGTCCATGCCTAAGTTACTGTAATACTGATTCATATTCATAGTGCTTGATGTCACCGTCCATCAAGCTGTGTTCAAACTAATCATGTTAATGTGGGCTAATACTTTGTGCTGTCCCATCGCATTGTTTTGGAGTGAGCTGTTACCTCTCGGGGTCACCAGAAAAATAGTTGTTTATGTTAGCTGCTATAATAACACTGTCGCTGTTGCTCGGTTTACTGTACAGGCCAGTTATGTAAATACAACATTGTCGGTGTATTGCTGGGCTTTTTGGGTGGATTGGTGTCCAGTTATGTGCACCGTCAGCTCCCACTCTTCCTTTAGAATGCACAAAAAGGAATAGATGTGTGGTCATGTGTGACTTAAGGTTCGAGGATGATTGGCAACATTTTAAGAAAGTTATTGAATGTGCACACATTATAGCAGATACTTTAGGTTGGGTAAAAGGGGACAGCAGTTACAAGCTCAAGGAGCAACACGGTCCCATTTGCACATCAAACAATCTTCACATCAAACAGACGAGACGTCGTCTTGGTGAAGAGCCCAGACAGCAGCCTTCTGTCTCCGTCCAAAACCTTTTAGAAAAGTCCATATGGGCTCTTCTGGAACAATGCTAACGTTAAGTATCATGTTAAGTATGCATGAAAGTGTTGGCTGAAACTAGCATCCCTCAGGCTGCACCGCAGCCAAAGCAAACAAGGCCTCCCCCAAGGCAAAAACCTGGATGGACTTCTTCCTTGTTCCTTACATATCAAGTGTCCCACTTTTCATCTGAACAATTTATTCAATATTTTATATATACACATTATATTGATATATATATATAATTATATATATACACACATATTATATATATAATATTATACATATATTATATATACATAATGTAACATAATATTGAATAAAGTCATGTTATTTTTGAAACATTTTAGATGCAGTGTTTTTGGTCATATACATGATCTTTGCAGCGGAGTGCGCCTGCCGTATGGAGGACCTTTGAAAAACAGTTTTTAGTAGAGTATACAGAACGGCAGTTCACAAACATTTTACAGTTGCATTGCTCCACCTCATGCACACTAAAAAAAAACAGGTTTTATCTTAATCAACTTGAAATATTAAACATAATTGATTCATTTTATAGTAATTCATTCATTTGTATTTTGGATGGTCACATTTAGATTTTTCCATATGATGCAATACTCAGAACTTCACAGAACGCTCTTGTCTCCTTTCCGCCCCATTCTCCTTACACTGTGAGGTGTTCAGGTGCACTTGTAATTGGGAGCGTTACGTGCTAATTGTCATTTTTATTCACGTACCCCACTTTGGGAACCTAGGATATAAAGGATTTCTTACTAGCACTTTTGCACTAGGTCCTTAAAAGGAGAAAAACAATCCTGTCATACAGATGATCTTTGAGTAGTACTTAAAAAGAGCAGCGCGCTCCTGTCATGTAGAGGATCTTTGACTAGGCAATTTTCAACAGATTCCTAAAAACGGCAGATTGTAGTTCTGTTATTTACAGGATCTTTGCAGCAGATTTCTAAAAACAGCATCGTGATCCTGTCATTCAGAGGATCTTTGACTGGATTTTTTTTCATATATAAGATCTTTGACGAGCGTTTTTGCAGGAGCTCCTTAAAATGAGCAGAGCACTCCTGTCATATAGAGCAGTGGCTTGAATTTGATCCTCACTTTTTTTGTCCACTCACGATGGCTATGATGCACACAAAGCGATGAACAGCTCTGTCCTTTCTGCGTGAGGCGTTCAGGCACACTCGTAATTTTGAGTGGTAGGTGCAAAATGTTTTCCTTTCTTTCAAACAAGAAAATGTGAAACTTTAAGAGGATGTACTGTTAAACTGACCTTTCTCAATTTTAATTGAAGACCCCTGAAATAGAGGATGTTTTGATGAGTGTTTTTTGGCAGTACGTCCGTAAAACAGCAGAGCACATCTATCATATTAAGGATCTTTGAATATAGTTTTAGACAGTGGGCCATTAAAAACGGCAGCAAGGCTCTTATTATTTTAGAGGATGCTGGACTCCCGCTTTTTTCAACAGATTACTAAAAACAACAGAGTGGCGCCTTTTTATATAGAGGGTGTTCAACTAGCGCTTTTGCGGCAGATACTTAAAAAAAGCAGAACGCTCTTGTCTATGGAGAATCTTTGACTAGTCTTTTTTTCACAGGACTCCTAAAACAGTTGAGTGGCGCCTTTTTATAAACTATATATTACGGATAATATCGGCCCAGCCATAAAAACAATATAGTGGGTCACCACGACAGAAAATATGTGATGCTGCACTCAGATGGACAAGATCTGCATATCGAATATTGGCCAAAAATGGGACATCCCTATTATACAGTATATTGTGGGAGGTACTTAAAAAGGGTACCCCTGTGATATAGAGAATCCTTGATTATAACTTTTGCTGCAGAATGTGCACATATTGTTTTGCAGTACGTCCATAAAACATCAGTGCATTCCTGTCATACGCAGGATCTTTGATTAGCATTTCATGCAGTTGGTCATTAAAAGCAAACCATAGCTCCTACTACACAAAGGATCTTTGATGAGCTTTTTTTTTGCAGTACGTCCGGAAAACAGCAGCAGCAGGATCTTTGATTAGTGTTCATGCGGTAGGTTATTAAAAACAGCTGCTATCATTTAGAGGATCTTTGACTGGGCGTTTTTTCAGCAGCTTCCTAAAAACAGCAGCGACTCTTTTTTACACGAAGGACCGTTGACTGGTGTATGTACTTAATAAGAACACTCCTGTCTCAAAGAATCTTGCTGTAGAATCAACAGTAGAGCGCACATAACATATACAAATAAGCGTCTTGTGCTTTAGGTCATTAAAAACAGCAGATCGCTCCTGTCATTTAGAAGATCTTTGACTTTTGCAGTAGGTCAGCAGAGGGCTGTCATTAAGAAGATCTTTCATTTAACATTTTTACATCTGTTTCCTGAAAACCTCTCATATGGAGGATCGTTTTGCAGCAGATATCTAAAACAACAGAGTGGCTCTGTTATCATAAAGAGGATCTTTGACAAGCACGTCTGCAGTAAGTCCTTTTTTTTTGCAGGTGCTTCAAAACAGCAGATCACTCCTGATAAACATCTTTTGAGCAGGTCCTTTGCCTATCTTGAACATAGTGTGTATGTTTTATTACGTTATGATTTTGTGACTATCATCATCATGGTCGTAGGCCTAATGAAGGTAAAAGCCTTTAGTTGTTTCAGACTTGGGATACATATTTCATCAGTTGTCCAACGTTTGGAGCGCTGGCTCGCTGTCACTTCACTTGCTCCACGCGCTCATGACGGGCGAGGCGGCGCTCTGCCAGCATGGCGATCGCTCACTGTCAACCATGACGGCCTGTCGCTACCCCACACTGCAGGCAGACATGACGTGCACGTGACGGGCGCAGCACAAACGCCGTGTGACGCGGTGCAATTAGGCGAGTCCCGTCACCCTTTCATTGCAAAGATCATCAAAGTCCTTACGACGAGCGCCGTAAGTGAGGGATAAAATTGCACGACCCGTGAAGCTCGCATGTTCCTGTTCCAGCATGAGCTCATTGCAAGACCGCTAACCGACTTTCGCCATCATGCCAACTGTCAAAGTCTTGCTCTTCAAAAGCCAAAGCCGATCATTACTTATTTACAAAGGCCTGCAGGCCGCACATACTCTGCAGACGTTTGATTGAATGAGTACACCCTCAGCTTTGCGTGTTGTTGTGGGGAAGTCACCCCAAGGCTACATCAGACAATCCCTCTCCAGGCAATGCAGCTTCTACATCATATTAGCATTAGTACACAGCGTGTTGTACAATCGCGAGTATTGTAGGCGCTGGCTTTTGGGGCCAGAGAGCACAGATACTGGAAGAACTGAAATGCAATGCCGGAAATACAGTACAATATTTTGGCTAAGTTGGTGCATTTATTGATTGGTTGCTAGTTAATACCGGGGGCTCCGTGCAGCCCCGAGGCCATTTACAGCCCATAGCTGTTTGGGTCTTTTTAATTGGCCCGCAGCACATTCTAAACGTATATTTTCACAAGAATTTGGGGGGGAATGGGAAAATCAGCAAGTTTAAAGTCAAAATTTAAAAAAAAAATGTTTACGAAAATAAATTGAAAATATTAGGAGAAAAATTTGTAATCGAATTAAGAAGTAAAGTTTTATAATAATAAACCGTATTGGGGGAAATAATCTTTGTCATTTTAGTAGCATTTCACCTAAATAACAAGATGATGCTTTCTTATTCTTAGGTGTTGTCATAGTGTTTGTTCAGCAAGAACTTGGTCCTGTTTGTCAGTCAGTTCTCTTGTTTGTTTGTTAGTACATTTTACGTCCATGCCTAGTTTGTCGGAGTAGGTTTGATATTTACATGGTGCATTTATTTTAAGTGTTTGTTCCCTGAGATTAGGCACAATTTCCATGAACATTTTCAATACATTTTGATTTTTAGCAGCAAAAAAAGTTCGGCATGTGTTTAGCAGATGTGTGTCATGGTCCAAACGTGCAACACCTTTGCCGATTTACTGCGGAAAAGCCGAGTGAAGAGCTGCAGTGTCAGCCAAAAGGAATGTTTCCCCCTCCATCCCGAGGACGCCGCCAGTTAACGACAATGCCAATTATCGCCCGGTGTGACGGAGAACGGCACTATCTCCACTCCGAATCAATACGCGGCGATGTAATTATACGGGACAAGATAAAAGCAAGGTAGAGTTTGAATTTGCCTTTCATGGCGCCGGCGGATACGTATAATCTGCGGCCTCACGTGCTGAAAGCAGCTCGGTGGGATCCGACAAGAGAAGAATAGCCCGGGGCGACCATCCCGTGGAAGCTCTCTGACGGGCTGCTGCTGTCATTAGTGGCACGCCGCTTGAAGAGCTCCAGTCTGTGCTTGTCACTTCAACCCTCTTGGCAGGTTTGCCATGAAAAGAGGCCAGCAGAGACTGGCGCTCCATTGGGTGCGCGTCTTGGATGCCAAGGACATCCCGCAAACGTACCGTAGCATTTCCACGCCGTGGATCTCGATAATCCCGTCGTAACAAGGTCGATTGGTTTGTACTTCTACATTTCCCATCGAATTAATCTGGTAGCTACATACTCGGCGTCCTTTGATGCACCGTGAGTAAAGTAACCCACCGCTTTTGTATTAAAACGATTGCCTTAATATTTACCTCCATTCTCTTATTTATACTTCTAGTCTCTCGTTTTGTTATATTATACAGTGGAACCTCAAGATACAAAATGAATTCGTTCCGGGGGGGCTTTCGTGTCTTGAAATGTTCGTCTTATGAGACAAGATTTATCATATGAACGGCGTAATTCCTTCCAGCCACCCTTGAATATAAAGTACATATATCAAGTACATATATCAAGTACATATATCAAGTACATATATCAAGTGTAAATATTGCACCCACCCCAAAGAAATATGTTCATTAATGACAACATAATCGTTTCCGGATCCTAATGAGGATAAGCGGCATAGAAAATGGACGGATGGTTATGAATAATGACACTTTCGGGTCGAGGGAGGTGAGCGTCATGGCGGAGGAGGAGGCGGTGAACGGATGGCAGAAATCATACGTAACTTCATTGAAATGAATACACTACATACTAAACTTAATACTATCTTTTTGTATTTTAATTTTTAACAATGAACGGGAGATTTCGGTACTCTGATGGGAGATAACCGAGGTAACCAATGGGAGGGCAGCTTCCTCTTCGTCAGTTTTACGGCGGTTGGCATCCATTACATTCCCGCCGCAGGGCAGCTTGTATGGCAGACTAGTACATTCCAAAATTTGGGCGGCACATTCGATTTTCATTTTCGTATTTTTAATATTTTTTCGTTAAATGGGACGGAAATATTGTCCAAGCACAATTCGTACTATGATTTTTTCTTATAATGGCGTTTTCGTGAGTCGAGGTTCCACTGTATTCATATTTATATTAACTTATTTATATGTATTATTAGTAGTTTTATATTAAGTACTTTAAAAGGTTGAAATTATTTTATGTTGTTATTGCTGTTATTAATATTTCACATCATTTATTTATTTTTGTTTGCACAGAAGTAAATTGCATTTTAGTGTATTATTTACAGCATTTTGCATATTAGGAACCGTTTCTTGTCAAAGCTGTTTTCGCCACAGCGGGAGGCCTTTCCAAAATCCTATCTAGTGGACATTTAGCAGGCCAAAACAGCACCTCAGGGAATGATGGCGAATGAATACTGTGCTTGTTTACAAAACTCCACGTCTACTGGGTCCTTACCTGAGTGTCTGTGGCGAGGAGTTGGGGGAGTTTCTCATGCCGCCGTTACGCTGCTTTTTTTTAGGCGACAGCACCGACAGTTGGTTCTCTTCGACTGCAATGACAAAAAGGAAAGAGCTTTAAAGGAAAACGCCACTTGTTGGGAATTTTTCCCATCATCCACAAGCCTAATGTGAGACATAAACACGTCTTTCAATTTTCCATGTTTTGCATGTTTCTATGCGTTCTAAAGATAAAACAGATAAAAAGAGGCAGCTCATTACTGCACATAACGGGACACACCTATCCCGCTATTTTATCATTTTAAATCCATCCATCCATTTTCTTCCGCTTATCCGAGGTCGGGTCGCGGGGGCAGCAGCCTAAGCAGGGAAGCCGAGAGGTCCCTCTCCCCGGTCACTTCGTCTAGCTCTTCCCAGCGGATGCCGAGCCGTTCCCAGGCCAGCTGAGAGACATAGTCTCTCCAACGTGTCCTGGGTCTTACCCGAGGCCTCCTACTGTTGTGACGTGCCCTGAATACCTCCCCAGGGAGGCATCCTAACCAGATGCCCGATCCACCTCATCTGGCTCTTCTCAGTGCGGAGGAGCAGCGGTTCTACTCCGAGTCCCTCCCGGATGACAGTGCTTCTCACCCTATCTCTAAGGGAGAGCCCAGCCACCCTGCGGCATTTCGGCCGCTTGTACCCGTCATCTTGTCCTTTCGCTCACTACCCAAAGCTCATGACCATAGGTGAGGGTAGGAACGTAGATCGACCGGTAAATTGAGAACTTCCTCAGCTCTCTCTTCACCACGACAGACCGGTGCAGAGTCTGCATCACCGCAGACGCCGCATCAATCCGCCTGTCCATCTCGCATTCCATCCTTCCCTCACTCGTGAACAAGACCCCGAGGTACTTAAACTCCTCCACTCGAGGCAGGACCTCATCCCCGACCCGGAGATGGCTCTCCACACTTTTCCGGGCAAGAACCCTGGACTCGGACTTGGATGTGCTGATTCTCATTCCAGCCGCTTCACACTCAGCTGCGAACCGATCCAGTGAGAGGTAAAGGTCACTGCTTGGTGAAGACAGCAGGACCATCCTTTTAAATCATCATCTATTATCATCTATTAGGTGGGCATGTAGTAAGTAGTCATCTCACATAGCAACATAGAAAGGAACGCTATGAGGGCCTCCATGTTGTTTCTGATGTAAACACAGGTCGGGTGTGAGACGTCACCGCATACTTTGTCACAGGAAGTGACATTTACTTGGGTTATTTGCGTCCATCTGCAAACATATAAGCGGAGTTTTCTCCAGATCCACACTTTGGCCGCAGGTTTTGAAAACCTTCGTTTTTAGTGCCGTGTATCTGCGGACTCGTGTGGATGGTGTGAGATCATTAGTTACTTATGAAGATTCTCCATTAGTTTGCTTGCTTGTTTGGCATAGTTTGTTCCTTACTCGCTTGTTTGTTTGCGTATCGTATTGTGACGTGTTCATGAAACATTTTCAATCGCTTGTTCGCTCACTTGCTTGTCTGTTCTTTCGCCTCTTTGCTTGCCGTAGTTACTTAAGTTTGTTGGCTGCTCCGTTTGTGGTCGTTTCAATTCAATTCACTTTGGTCTGGTTGTGCAATTTGTTGCTTCGTTCCATAAATTTGTTCAGTTGTTTGTTCGTCATAGTTAGTTCCTTAATTACTTTGTTAGCTATTAAGTTTGTCCGTTCCCTTTTTGTTTATCGTAGTTAGTGACTGTGTAATTCTCCATCCGTCCGTCCATTTTCTATGCCGCTTATCCTCATTGGGCTCGCGGGGGTGCTGGAGCCTATCCCAGCTGGCTTTGTGCGGGAGGCGGGGTGGGGGTACACCCTGGACTGGTCGCCAGCCAATCGCGGGGCAGACAAACAAACATTAACACCGATGGACAATTTATAGTCGCCAATTAACCCACGCACGCACGGGGAAAAATTCTAACCCAGATCTCTTGACTATGAGGGCAACTTGCTACCCACTCATACACCGTGCGGCCTGTAATTCTATGTAATTTTCATACAAATCGTTTGCCATTCTTAATATTTCCATTGCTTTTAGTATAAAATATATATATATATAAATAATTGCTGGCCTCAACATCCACTATGGGTCCTTTTGGTTCTGCAAGAGCCAGATGCAGCCATGTAAGGGCTCTCTTGGCCCAGGGGTGTCGGAAGACGTTCTAGGCTCCGCAACGTTGTGAAGTAGCGAGACCAGCAGCGGCGTGTGCATGTGTACAACGATGGACTAATGAGGCAGCGTGTGCAGATGTCAGCTGTGAGACATGAAATATTGACGAGGCCGCCAAGAAGATGTGAGCGGACACTGTTGTGGGAGCTGCTCACCACCCCCCTACCCCCTCCCTCGCCTTTTTCCATTGTGGTGTCACATTGGAACATGTTAGCGGTGTCTGATTGTGTGCTGATGAACGACATTCATGTTCTCTGTGACAGCTAACATGCTAATAGTTGGCGAAAGTAACGTGCGATGTCATCCTGCAAGACACTGCGTGGTTTTTAATCCGCATCGTGTCTCTAACCACGCCAACACGATCCCGATGTGATCCTGCATCTTCTACCATTTTCTTTGGAAACTATTTGATACGTGTGGAATTTGTGTTTTAGAGTAATAAAGCTCGGGATGGGCGGAGCTGCAAAAAAGTGAGTTGCATTTTGTTAATTAAGCATTTAAAAGGCTCCTCAATAGTCTTACATTACTATAATGTCATTGTGGGAGGTGATCTAACCCAAAACACATTAAATTTTTCATCACATTAGCCTGCATCTGATGCGGTGTGACGTGAAGAAGGCCTGCGCCGTATGAATAAAACATCTCATCGGCATTAAAGCTTTTAATTCTCTATGGCACAAGAATGCTAATAGCTCAATAATTGAATAAAACTCATTTTTATTAAACACCACTTAACCGTGTGGCAGCACGGACGCTGGCTTTTGTATTTATAAAATCAAGCATGAATTAGTAAGGATGCTTTCAGGTGTTGCTCTGCGACAGGAACAGTGACAACGTGGATTAGCAGCAAGGAAGCCGTAATGCAAACAGTAGAGACTCCGCCTACAATTGATTGTACTCTGCAGAGTACCTCCTGCTTACTTTCTTCAAATGTGACTCAGCATAGTCAACTTTTGGGCCCTAGTTCCTACCCAGGCCTTTATAATGCAGCAGCGCCCTCTGCTGCCGAGAGGCCAAACAACTCATAATGATGACGGTGGAGGCAACACAGGAAGCGAGTGAACAAAGAAGAAAAAAGACATACTTACTTGATTTGATGTATCCATTGTAGGTGTTTTTAGCTGAGAATATCAAAAGGAAAGAAACCGGAAGGAAGTTCAAGTAGTGACAGGAAAAAAGGCAACACAATCTTCATGTGAGTCATGAACACACTTTCTCTTTTCTGAACTAAAGATATAAAAACAGATACAGAGTCAGCTCCTTAATGCACGTAATGGCCAACACCCCATGAAGCCTCCTGAGAAAGACCCAACAACACTTGTTTACATATAATGAGACATTCATATTAACCAAGCTACAGCAACATTATTATTATAAACATTGTTACGCCGATCGAACTACATTACTGGTGCACTGACACTCCGCCTCACCACACTGGCCAGTCGCGATCTGGTTGGTGATCGGCCTCACCACACATTAATCAGTTTTACATGATCATGGATTACCTGTTACTACAGGGTCATGCATGTATAGAAAACCTTGCTGGAGGTTTTGGGATTGGTTTAACCGCGTCCTTTGTAGGCTGCATGGGTGTGTCCCATTATCTGCAGTAATGAGCTGTCCCTTTTTGTTTTGAAATATTTAAACGCACAGAAAAGAGAAAGATGTGCTTTCATGTCTCACATAAGAATGATGATTCCAAAAAAGTGCAGTTTTCCTCTAAAGAAGTTAAAACTATCAACTTTAGGTATACTTCCTCAGTTTTAGTATAAAATAAGTACACCCAAAATATACTTGAATAAACTTGCTAAGGGCAATCCCATGACCTGAAAACGAAGGTGATCCCAAGGTTACCTGTGGCGTGAGTCGTAGGATTACTCACCGCAGGCTGCATTAGGAACTGCATTTTAAGTATTATTTATTCAGAAACCATTCAGTTATTTAAAAAATACATCCGTTTCCTTTCCATCATTGATGAACGATGACTTTTCAACAGCAAATTGTTTCTTCCACAAAACCTTTTTTTTGCGTGCATCACCTTTAGGAGCTGCGAGTGCTAGCTCTGCTCCTTCTTATAAGTACCTCCCCCCTCGCTTACACTAAAGGTCATGCACGTTGCTGCAGGCCACCCGGTGACAGCAGTGTTCAAACAGCGACCTCGCCGGTCCTGGCATCTGTCGCCTGCAATCGCCGAGCGCCAGCAGAGTCACACGACTTAACAGGCTAGCATCTGCCCTGCCAACCAGAGAGGAGGAAGGGAAAGGAAGGCGGGGGCGCACTGACTGCCTGGTGGTTAGGAACTGTCAGCCTGAGTTTCTCGCAACCGGTAGCTCTCCAAAAAATGAAAATGCAAACATAATTTCCACGTCAGGCCGCATAAGGGCCTCGCTCCCCGCACCTCCCGCGTCCTGTCTCCAGCTGTTGGCGCTACTGTAAGCTACGGCCCAGCTTCAAGCTAGCAAGTGGCCTGAGATGCTACCCCCACGCCATCATGAGGCTTTTCTCCTGAAAATGTGTAGGGGATGTTCAGCAAATTGTACAGTAAGTGCATGCAGACATATTGTTGATGCCCGGTGCTTAACCTGTACATCAGTGGCACAATGTGCAGTGGACACACCCCCATATCCACCTCGCTTTCCGTCACTTGCATTATTCCACAGTCCCTTCTAACAACAACACAAGCACTATAACGCAAACGGGACACTACTTGTGTAATCATTGACTACAACCAACAGACCTGTCTCATATAAAATGCATATACAACACAATCAAGCTTATGCAGATTATACTTTGATTTTTCCAATCAAACGTCTTTGGTAAGACAGATATCAGTATATAATTAAAAAATATGTATACCTTATGATGACAATCCATCCATATGTTTTGATAATCCTTAAAGCTGAAAAGTCTACAATTCAATCAGTTCTTCATTGGTGTATACAAAAATAAAAACTCCTTAATTGTGTTAAGTGCCAGTAAACTCTACTGAAAAAATATACTATGATATACAGCATTGAAATATTTCTACTGATATATTATAGTATCATACATTTAAAACAAACAATTTGAAAATGATACTTTTAGTAGGACAAAAAATGTTTGTGGTGCCAATTTTTTATTTATGCAAATGTGCTGTTGGGGGACCAGTCCAGGGTGTACCCCGCCTCCTGCCCAAAGTCAGCTGGGATAGGCTCCAGCATACCCGCGACCCTAATGAGGATAAGCGGCATAGAAAATGGATGGATGCTGTTGGGGGACTTTAGGGACCTCTAGTGGCGATTAGGTGTACTACCTCATATTTTCCATTAATTTATTCATTTATTTTCTATGCCGCTTAGCTTCATTAGGGTCGCGGGTAAGCTGGCGCCTATCCCAGCTGGTTTATTTATTTTGAAATAAATATGTTGATATAAAACATATATTTTTTAGCACTAGTGGTGGTGGTAGTAGTAGTTCCTAATTTAAAACTAAAATCTACTTTATAACATTATAAGAAGTACGTCAAAATACTTATGACAATACTGCACAAAAATATTATGAAAATATATATTTATTTTATCCACATATGTATCCGGGACCCTAATGAGGATAAGCGGCATAGAAAATGAATGAATGAATGAATTACACATTTTATGAAAATAGAAAATTTGAAAAAAGTGACATTACAATTAAATTACAATTAAATTATGTATGTATATAATATATATTTTTCAGACCAGTCCAGGGTGTACCCCGCTTCTTGCCCAGAACCAGCTGGGATAGGGTTCAGCATACCTGCGATCCTAATGAGGATAAGCGGTATAGAGAGTGAATGAATGAATGAATAAAGTAAAAATATATAGTTTACATATATACATTTTTATGTATTTGTTCATGTATTTCATACACACACACACACTACCAGTCAAAAGTTTTAAAACACCCCGATTTTTCCAGTTATTTATTTCAATTCAAATTGTTCAAGTCAAATGAATAGCTTGGAATGGTACAAAGGTAAGTAGTGAAGTGCCCGTTTCAGGAACCACAAAACGGGTCAACGATTTAAAGTTGTCCCGCAGAAATGGAGGTGGATAAAGGCTTGGCAGTTGGTGCAACTAATTCTTACAGGTGTTTCAAGATCTGGAGTACTTACTACCTCCTTTGTCTGCATAAAGAAGTTTTCAGAACAAACGCTGGTACCATACCCTCGTGAACATCAGTTTAATGGCATTTTACTGGAGAACGTATTTTTTTGCTACAAAAAATGGCAAGAAAAGGGAATTAACAATGGAAGAGAGACAGACTATCCTAACACTAAAACTTGTGACTAGTAGTGGTTATACTGTAAATCGCATCTAACTATTTAACGAAAGTGTGCTTGTGTCGTCATGGAAGCGGTTTGTTGGAAGAGTTTAGTGACTTCTAGCGGTGATTAGGTGCATTACAAGATTTAGTGACTTCTAGTGGTGATTATGTGCATTGCAAGATTTAGTGACATCTAGTGGTGATTTGGTGCATTACAAGATTTAGTGACTTCTAGTGGTGATTAGGTGCATTACAAGATTTAGTGATTTCTAGCGGTGATTTGGTGCATTACAAGATTTAGTGACTTCTAGCGGTGATTAGGTGCATTACAAGATTTAGTGACTTCTAGCGGTGATTAGGTGCATTACAAGATTTAGTGACTTCTAGCGGTGATTAGGTGCATTACAAGATTTAGTGACTTCTAGCGGTGATTAGGTGCATTACAAGATTTAGTGACTTCTAGCGGTGATTAGGTGCATTACAAGATTTAGTGACTTCTAGCGGTGATTAGGTGCATTACAAGATTTAGTGACTTCTAGCGGTGATTAGGTGCATTACAAGATTTAGTGACTTCTAGCGGTGATTAGGTGCATTACAAGATTTAGTGACTTCTAGCGGTGATTAGGTGCATTACAAGATTTAGTGACTTCTAGCGGTGATTAGGTGCATTACAAGATTTAGTGACTTCTAGCGGTGATTAGGTGCATTACAAGATTTAGTGACTTCTAGCGGTGATTAGGTGCATTACAAGATTTAGTGACTTCTAGCGGTGATTAGGTGCATTACAAGATTTAGTGACTTCTAGCGGTGATTAGGTGCATTACAAGATTTAGTGACTTCTAGCGGTGATTAGGTGCATTACAAGATTTAGTGACTTCTAGCGGTGATTATGTGCATTGCAAGATTTAGTGACTTCTAGCGGTGATTTGGTGCATTACAAGATTTAGTGACTTCTAGCGGTGATTAGGTGCATTACAAGATTTAGTGACTTCTAGCGGTGATTAGGTGCATTACAAGATCAAGCAGGCCAGGGTGTTAAGGGTAGTCCACGTTTAGTGAGATATCAAGTTTTTAAGTCATCTGTAACATTACCTATTAGCTGTAGTTTGAGCCATCCATCCATTTGCTTCCGCTTATGTGAGGTCGGGTCGCGGGGGCAGTTTGACCCAAATGACTATTGAGATGACCAATGTAATAAATAAATAATGCCGACTTACACTTCTTGCATCCACATTTTTTGATCCTTTTGGGATCTGTGACATCATCATGGCAGGCTTTGCAGTAAAACAACGCTCTGTGGAGGGAGAAGGAACAATCCTCTAAATCCTGCACAGTAACAATCAGCACGCACCATATTTACTGTTATTACTCGATTGCTGTCTGGCGTCACCACACCTACCTTATTGTTATGGTGACACACTAACTATAAAAGGACATTCACTAAAAAGGTCTGCTGCTATTAGAGAACATGCCCTTTATACCTAAAATCACAATTATTACAATTCGCTGATCTGGTACATTTGAAAATGTAAAACAGCAAATACAACAAAATGATGTATAAAGTACTAACCTGCTACTCAAAAATGTTACAAATTACTGACAGAAAGAACTGATTGATGATCATTAAAATCACCTGCTGTAGTGACACGCCTGATTTCAATCACTACCATTCAACTGGAAAGTAAAAGTTTCTGACCTTTTGACTTCTTTGGCATCGCTGGCAATGAAGAAGCCCAGAGTCCCCTCCTGCATCTTCATGTGGTTGCCAGGGTTGATCAGAGTGCTGCCACAAAGGCAGTTTGATCAATCAATCAATGTTATGTGATGACATGTTTACGATCATAAAATGTTTGGGTGACTTTGTACGGCGTTCCTTTCACAAAAAAAGAAACCATCGTGCACCTGCTCTCTCTCTGATCGGACTTGTGCTCGATGGCGATCAGCAGCAGCTTCAGCTTCACGTAGCAGAGTCTGGAGAAGAAGACGACGGCTTTGGTCACCTGAGTCCAAACCGACCCTTGTAGTATTACTACGTACTCACTCGCAAATAACAGGAAATGACAAGCCCACAAAGGCACTGGACAGGTATTCTGTGTACATCTCGTTGGCCACGCCCTCCAAGTAATATTTCTGCCACGTGTCTTCCTCGATCTGCAGATAACGCCAACGTCAAGACATGCACGGACTACCACATCTTGTGGCCAGTACCTTGATGAAGGACCTCATGGAGAAGAGGTTGGCCAGCATGGTGGACAGGCCCTGGGCCAGGCAGCTCTGAGCGATGAAGCCCAGCTTGAGCTCGGCCAGGCAGATGGCATCGTCGCCCTCCTTCCAGTTCCAGCTCGGGATGTTCAACAGGTGAGCCTGAAGAGCATCGAGTACACTGTAAATATATCCCCTATTAATACAGTATATCCACCTACCTTATTGTGATACTGCAGCATCTGAGTGATGATGCGGATCTTTGGGTGGTAGTTTTTGATTGAGATCACCCTTATGAGAGAAAAACCACATCACCTTCTCACAAAATTGTAACTTGGTCTTCTTTACTGTCTATGAAAATCATTCAATTCCATCAGGATACATTTTAATTTTCATTTACTCATAGTATTTTTTTGTATTTTTTAAATGAACACATTTTTAAAATTTTTACTAAAAAAATGTAAATAAACGGTTAATGACAAAAAAATTGTAAAAAAAAATTAAGTAAAAAAAATGTTTTACTCGTGTCCGAAGTGCCGCCCGGGGGCCATTTCAATGTTTCAGTATCACTATATCACATTTATGATCAATATATCCCAATTTCAATTTCAATACATTTAATTATTGACACATTTCAATATTGATACATCAACAATGGCAACATTTTGAATAATGAATAACGTTTATATATTTTTATTGTAACACTTGTAGATTTGTCATCATATCAATACATCAATGTTTCAATATCGCTCTTTCAAGAATTTGATATCAATACATTTCAAGGTTGATTTTCTTATCCATATAGTATCTTCTTGATATTGACACATAACGTTTCGATATTGCTCTAGCAGCAGTCCAACACCGATCGAACAACATTACAATATTGATACGGCGACAGTACAAAGTCCATACGTCAAGATTTGGTGACGATGCGTTATTGAGGGTCATAACGTGTGTTTGTATGCTTTTCATGTGCTTCACTCCCCTTGCATGGCTTTTAGGTTGAATGAATATGCACACACGACACTGTTGATCCAAAGGACAAACCTCATGATGTTGGAGGCGTCCTCAGCATCGGGGTCGGCGCAGTATTTGTTAGCTAAAATCAAGCAGGCGTCTGCGGATTCAATCTGTGCAAAAATATATATATATATATACGTATATATACATGAATGCATGAATAAAATGCCATTAATGAATGGCTGGTATCTTACTTTGACCCTGGCAAGGTCGTGAGGGTTGAGGACAGACCCTTGGTAAAATTCCACCTGAGTGAAGTGGCGCTTGAACAAGGCTTCCAGCTCAAGATTAGGGGAAATACTGCAATACAACGTCAAGTCGTACTTCAAAGTTGCAGCTTTTAATAATAAAAAATGCTGTTTTTCTACTTACTTATGGAGAAAAACGATTTCTACATTGACATCATCCCTGTCCTTGTGTAGGAAGTCTTTGAGGAAGTTGGAGACGCTCTCTAGCGTGATGTGGCCGCACACCACGATGTGTCTATACAGGAAGTGGACACACGGATCAGTGACGACCATGACAGATGAGACCGCAGGTCATGTGATGAGGTGGACATGAGAAGCAAT
The DNA here is from genome assembly GCA_024372805.1 of Oostethus manadensis. Taxonomy (NCBI): domain Eukaryota; kingdom Metazoa; phylum Chordata; class Actinopteri; order Syngnathiformes; family Syngnathidae; genus Oostethus; species Oostethus manadensis. Next base: position 3,132,940 of record QODF01000233.1, on the reverse strand, counting down.
CAGGGTCTGTTGTGTTCAGGTCGGCCATGTTTTCAGAGAGCACACTGGATTGGGAAGGATAAAGGATGAAATCGTCCCTACACTTTATGTTTGTCCTTTGTAGCCGGAACACACTGCACATTTGTACTTGACTTTAGAGCTCAAAATGACTGGAAATGCTTAGATTTTGAATCTACTTCCGGCAGTTTAAGGTGAAAAACTAAAGCTAGGTTTTTCATTTATACCCTGCTACGTAGAACAGAGCTACAAAGATACTAACTTTATTTACACAGCCCTATAATCTAAGTGTATACAATTTTAAATAAACGACTCGAGATGATGTGGAATACTAAGGAATACTTTCAAGACGTCCTCAATCCCACCAACGTGTCTTCCAACAAGGAAGCAGATCCTGGGGACTCTCTGGCAGCTTCTCCTATGTCTGGGGTTGAGGTTACCAAGGTGGTTTTCCAAGGCCTCTCTTTTGCCTTAGTGACCACTTGGCCTGCCGGTACGTGTCAGCTGCCTCCGGAGTCCCACTGGCCAAAAAGGCTCAAGAGGACTCCTCCTTCAGCTTGACGGAACCCCTTATCACTGGTGTCCACTAACAAGTTCTGGGATTACCACCACGACAGGCACGACTACGGCCACAGCTCCCATCAGCCGCCTTGAAAACAGGGGCACAAAACATGGCCCACCCAGACTCAGTGTCCGCTACCTCCCTCTGAACATGGCCTAAGCACTCCCGGAGATGGGATTTGAAACTCCTTCTGAAAGAGGACTCTGCCAGACGTTCCCAGGTCTGACCGGCATTCCTCCCCCACCATCAGAACCAACTCACTACCAGGTGCAGCTCCGCCCCTTTCTTCACCCGAGAGTCCAAAACGTGACCGCAAGTCCAACGACACGACCACAAAGTCATCCATCGAACTGCGGCCCAGGGTGTGGTGGGGCCAAGTGCACATGTGGACACCCTTATGCTTGAACATTGTATTTGTAATGGAGAGTCTGTGACGAGCACAGAAGTCCAATAACAAAACACTGCTCGGGTTCAGATCAGGAGGGCCGTTCCTCCCAGTCACGCCTCTCCAGGTCTCACTGTCCCCCAGTAGAACAAGGGAGCACTCTCCTGTATTACCACTAGGGACTCCAAAAAGGGCGGGTATTCTAAACTGCTGTTTGGTGCATAAGCGCAGACAAGTCAGAACCCGTCCTCCACCCGAAGGCAGAGGGAAACTACCCGTTTGTTCACCGGGTACAACATACAGGCTTGGAGAGGCGTGCGTGTCGAGGTGAGTCCGACCGTGTCTAGCTGGAACTTCTCCACCTCACGTATCAAGAGCTAGAGGAGGCCTCGGGGAAGACCAAGGACACGTTGGAGAGACTATGTCTCTCCACCATAACAATTTAAACAATTAAAGTAGGGAATTATTGATGATGATGCTTTTCAAGCCCAAAAATTTAAAAAATCAAATACATTTCTTAAAAAGGTAATTCAATTTATAAAATGCTCTTGAGATCAATGATTAGGTCATGAAATAAAAAATACATTTAATATCATTTTTTTACAGTACAGGTTATACTAGTATTTCACAATTACTATTTGACAATTAACATGAATTTCATATGTATATGAAATATTTCTATGTATTAAATATGTATCTTTAACAACTTTTATATATTTTATTCAATGTCTATTTATTTACTGTTTACATATTTTATTCAATTTATATTTATTTAATTTGTATAGACATGTAAAAAAATATATATATATATATATGTAGCAAATAATTGTGTCATTATTTCAATAGTGTGTAAATACTTATAATAATATAAGTCTTGCCCCTAAATGAAGAGTTCAAGTGTTGCTTGGGAAATAGCTTGATAGTAATGCTTTCAAATGCTGAAATGTGAAGAAAAAGAGCAGATGGGGAAACTTGCACACAATGAGGCAAAGCATTAAACTAAATAAGCAGTTAGCTTACATGTAAGTCATGGAGGAAGGGAAAGCATACATACCCGCTTTCAAAACTCGCGATCACAAGAACGCTAAGAAAGCTTAACAAAAGGTTTTGTTTGCAGATGAAAGAAGCACAAAAGCCAAAAAGCACCAGATATCTAATGCTGACATTTTTCAGAGGCATGTAGCTAGCCAAAGAAAGTAAGGTGTTCATTGTTTTTAACCTTTTGAAAAATGTGTTTCATTGCCTTTTGCACAGAGAGAAATGAAAATTCAGCACTTGGATTTTAGCATTAAGGCTACCAACACTTCCCGTCCTCTGACAACAAATGAAAATAGTAAACACACGACACAGACGGGCTGTCTTGGCTGTGCTTTACTCTTAGCCGACACAAAGGCTGCGTTCACACTGCAGGGTCGGATTCCCAATTCGGACTTTTTGCTTAAAATCCCATTTTTTATGTGGTGGTTGACGTTACCAAACAAATGCAACTTGTAATGTGAACGCAACACGCCTGGAAAGCGACGTGCATGCGCAGCAGCGCGACATCCCTCGCATTTCCGGGGGTTTACGGGAGTAAAGACTGCAGCGGTGTGATCCAGTGATGTGCCATACCATTCATTTCATGTCTGATTCGATGCTGGGTAAATTTGGGCGGGTATTTGTTGAAACCAGAAGCTGTGGCTCTTTTGATGACCACATACGGCTCTCAGACGTTTCTAAACACCATAGCATTTATTTATTTCCATTATTTTTTTTCTTATAAAACATGCAACATATGTTGCTTTACAACGGGGGTGTTCAATGTGCGGTCTGAGTGATTTATTGGCCCGCAGCACATTCTAAAAATACAATTTAACAAAAAAACTTTAAGGAAACTGCAAAAATCTTAAAATGAGCAGTAATTTTATGAAAATAAAATCTAAATTAAAAAACTATACTCTCGTAATATTACGATTTTTTCTCGTAAATGTACGACTTAATTCTCAAAATCTGATCATTTTAATACTCCATTTTAACAGGCATTGCCAGAGACAGCTATAAACACAGGGGGCTTGCGTGACCTTTGCCCCGGGTCAAAGGTGAAACATCGATTTACAATCTCCTAATACTACAACTCGTTCAATTCTTGTAAAATTACGACTTCTATCTCAAAATCTTACGTTTTGATGTGGCAGTCGTAAAATGCCCCCTATATCCCAGTCAAATTTGCGTATTTTAACAACGTCCACACGAACTCTCCTACCAGAGCGGCACGCTCAGCGTCACATGACGTCATCCTTGCGCCCCAGGCAACAGGCACGACTAATGGACTTAGGACAAATCGAACAGCTTTATCGTTAAAATAGCTAAGAAAATCCAATGCTTCAATTCCTAGTATCGATTCAATTGATTGATTACCTTTGTGTAACCCTTGTGTGTTGTCTGGAACGGCAAATTGGTGGACACAGATTGATGTATTTGGATCATAGGAATATAGATCCGTGCATCCATCTAGAGAATGAATTGTTGGACCCCTACGTCTCTCTCTAAGACGTAGATGTGCCACGTGAGCGTTCACAGTGCAGTCGCAACGCATACATCTATATCCACCCACCAATAAGACCTGAGTCGCATTTAAAAAAATGGAAATTGTGCTGTTCACACTGACATGAAAACATCCGAGCAAAGAATGGAGCTGCAGTGTGAACACAGCCAAAGAGAGGAGAAAAGTGGGGTTTTCATTTTGCTCTTACGCCGCAAGAAGGCAAACAAAAACAACCACATTTGTCAAAATGTCAACTAATGTAAAAGAAAAGTGTCTAGCCCTGCGGGTGTAGTTCAGACTGAAGATAAAGGCCAGGAATGTTCCAGAAGCGAAACGACAAAGCCAGTAAAAACAAGTGTTTTTTTCCAGCACTGGAAAAAAACACCAGCACATATTCCAGTGCTGCTATTAGTCTACAAAGCACACATTGACATTTATCTCTATATAATGTCTTTTTATAAGAGCCACACTGTGGCCACGTGGTTAGCATGTTGGCCACCCAGTCAGCAGATCTGGGTTCCAAACTCTGTGTCTGAGTTTGCATGGTCTGCCCGTGCGTGTGTGCCTTTTCATCCCCATAGTTGTATTATGTTTGCTTTTTGTGTTATCCAAAAAAGATGTGCCATGCACACACACATTTGAGGAGGGACTGGCGGAAATAGGTGACACACAACGTAGGAGTGGAAGCCAACACGACACAACAAATCATACAATGGCAAAAAAAACAAGCGAGTCTCACTTTTCAATAAATTCATTTCCAGATTTTAACAAAGGTAAAGTTGAAGTCAAGTTGAAGTTAAAAAAATATTGTAACTTTACAATAATACAGTTGTTATTAATAATCTGTATAACCTAACAACAACGAGAAGAGAAAATAGAATGAACATTACGAGGGAACAAAATTACATTTTCCCCAAAAATTACGAGAAAAAGTGGAAATGTTAAGAGAGATGGAATATTGTGAGAACAAAAAAAAACCTTATGGGAAAAAAAATCTGATTATCAGAAGGAAAAAACATGAGTGGTTTTACTAGAAGAAAAATAAACTGAAGAATATAACAAAAAATTACTTATTGCAAAATCTTCTGAGACTGAAAAGCAAAAATTCAGAAAAAAAGGTTGGAATTTTACGAAAGCTGAAATATTGCAAGAATAACAGTGTTGAATATTAGAAGAAAAATAATATTTTACAAGTAAAAACTGTAATAATATAAGAACAAAGCTGTTATTTTACTGAAAAAACAAGAAAAAAGTTGTAATTTTACACGACGCGAGACAATTAAGCGAAAACAAATTTTACGCTATTTGGAATGTTGCAAAAAATGTATCTCGATTTTACAATAAAGTCAGAATATTGCAAAAAGAAAGTCATTACTCTGCAAGAACAAGAGCAATAATGCGGGAATCCGGTTAGCAAAACAGTCGCAAATGCACGAGAACAAGTGGTGCACTGATGGCATCTACAAAGCACAGCAAAGAAAAAGCGTGGCTGAGAAAGCAGCAGGAAAAAGGTGTTTGTGCGACAACACTTGCTAGCAAGCTGGCGAGCACGAAGCATCAGAAGCAGCATGGAGACAAGCAAAGAGCAGAAAGCACCATGGCCAACTTCTTCAGTCACAGTGTGACTTAAACGCTGAGATGTTTACATCTCACATGACACTTGCTGGAATAAAGAGCGTGTCGCCCCTTTCAGGAGAAGTCACACAAAAACCACACCACTTGATTTCTCTTTCCACATTGCACTTACTTTCTGCCTCTGGTGGAGTTATAACTCCCTCCGTATTTCTTCCGATTAAGGATGAGAGCGGCAATTTCTGGCACGTAGCGCGCAAACATGGCCTACATGCGTGGAACAGAAAAAGAAACAAAAAATGGCATGCAAGAAGGGCCCACTGTAGCGGAGGCGGCTGCAGCAGCAGCGGCGGCGGCAGCCTCCTCCAAATACTTACTTTCTCCCATTAACAGCACTATAGGAACCACCGTATTTCTTGCGGTTGCCTATTAACTCTATGATTTCAGGCACGTAGCTCGCAAACATGGCCTAAGGAGAAGATAGGAGACAGAAAAGGAGACTAAAAACAGGCCAGCAGAGAGGAGGCAGGCCGGTAACTTCATTTTCACTGGTTTTCTTAAGTTTGCTTAGGAGTGGGAATAACTGGAAGCGTGTCTGCATTCCACACGCCAGTCAATGTAGCCTGAAATGACGTCAGTTACATTGCAGACAGGACCAAAACAAAAGCAGCAAAATGGTGACAGGTCGTTTGTCAATCAGTGATAGGAAAATTGAAATGATGAAAATAATCATTGGGAGGAAGCCTTAAGTGCCATGTTTTCACCAACAAACACACAACAGCAGGATTGGATTAGCGCCATCACATACATGCAAACTTCTTTCTGGATTATTCCTATCATTATCATTTGCTTACATAACTCCAGTTACATAAAAGAGGAAAAAGGATGAGACGAAAGATGGAATATTACCAGGAAAAAAAACTAATAGAGAACAGTATTGTTGTAACAATACAAGAAATAATGTTTTATACGGGAAACACGGCACAAAAAAGTTGAAATATTTGGTCACAGCATTAATAAACATTTTCCAGAAAGGCGTTCATATTTTCACAAGACTGAAGTCGTCACATTGCAAAAATATGAGGTTAAAATATAAAAATAAATCATCGTTAACAAATAATCAGAGAAAAAAGATGCAATTTTACAAGATTCATGGTACACTATGAGAATAAAATCGTAATATTACTAGAAAAAATAATTTTACAAGAGGGAGCCAAATCAAAACATTTTATGTGCCTAATACAAAAACTGAAAGTAAAAAAAAAAAAAAGAACTTTTGATCGAGCTCATCCACTGTGAAATAAATAACTGTCATAACTTCCAACATCCAAATTTCAATTAATTGTATTTTTTAAATAATTCATCTTTTTAATTTGTACTCACACATTACGCTAGGGAAAAGAAATATATGAATACACTTTGAAATACTATTACATTGGCACTAATTTGCTTGGTCAGTGTAACACAATGCTAGTATGTTGATGTTTTGCACTGATAAAGCAAAAATTGGTGACATTGGTCAGATTTTTGAGCGTCATTATGAGTGGGAATGTGAATGAAGTCATAACATGAATATAATATGTCCAACTATGAGAAACTGTCGTTATTGTTCTTGTAACTGCCAGTCAATCGCAGGGCAATTAAAGGACTATTCTATTTTACAATTAAGCCTAAATATTACACAAGTTTTAGGGTTAGTAAAAAAAGTGCTCTTAAATATGGTTGCAGAAACCATTGCTCTATCCATCAGGTGGCGCTGCAACTATCTTAATCCTTCCTGTGTTGGTGTTTGTTGTTAGGAGGTGGTGGGGGTTGGATGGGCGGGGGGTGGAGCTACCTGAAACCGCAGTGCTTGGACCACTTAACTATAGACAATCATTGATCAATAACAACATGGCCATTGTGTGAATGCTGATTTCATTGCAAATGTGCCCCCTAGCGGCTGGTAGCGGCATAGGAAATTACGTATGGTTACATTCACCGTACTTTTTATGTCCACCATCTTGATTTTGATGGATACGTTTTGGGATGAAGAAAGATGAACGCTTATCTGTCATGAATCACTCAACGTTTGTTTTGCTTTTATAGGCAATAAAAACAACAAAGTCTCTCAGCATTCATACAATACACAATAATATACATGACATGTAAAGGCTCTCTAGCGCCCTCTAGTGGATGTTAACAGGTAAAACGTAAAGAGTGGCCTTTATTACCAGACCCCCAAGGATGAAGAAGACCATAAAGAGGCGTCCCAGGGTGGTTTTTGCATAAACGTCTCCATAGCCCACGGTGGACATGGTCACCATGAGCAAGTAGACACATTCCCAGTAGGAAAGCGCTTGGGAATTCTGGAAGTTTTCCCAAGGATCCCCTGAGTTTTCCACCTGGAAGCAAAAATAAAAAAAAAGGGGGGGGGAGATTTGGGGGGGTTGGGTTAGTCCACATCTTTCCTGTGTGCTGCGTTTCCATGACGACACTCACCAGATGGATGAAGCCTGCTGCTGTCAGCCATGTGCTGATGAAGATGGAACACAAGTTGACCAACTTGATTGAGTTACTGTTGGATTAAAGAAAAAAGGGTTATGATTTTAAACTTTATATTTGATTTGTACAACATAATACAAATTTGTATTGAATTATTAATTTGAATTACATTTAACATGTAATATAAATGTATATATGTTTTTATTTTACATAATGGAACACACGTATACTTATGTCAAATAATATACAAATTATTTGTAACTTTTTTTATATACATGTTATATTATGTATTGTGTAATATACAATTCAAATAAATAAAATTAAATAAAATCAAATTTAATAAGTAATTGTAAGTTAAATTGTAATTTATGCAAGTACTTTTTATTACATTCATTACTATTACTACTTATTAGTATTACCATCCATCCATCCATTTTCTTCCGCTTATCCGAGGTCGGGTCGCGGGGCAGCAACCTAAGCAGGGAAGCCCAGAGGTCCCTCTCCCCGGCAACTTCTTCTAGCTCTTCCCGGCGGATGCCGAGGCGTTCCCAGGCCAGCTGAGAGACATAGTCTCTCCAACGTGTCCTGGGTCTTCCCCGAGGCCTCCTACCGGTTGGACGTGCCCTGAACACCTCCCCAGGAAGGCGTTCGGGAGGCGTCCTAACCAGATGCCCGAGCCACCTCATCTGGCTCATCTCAATGCGGAGGGGCAGCGGTTCTACTCCGAGTCTCTCCCGGATGACAATGCTGCTCACCCTATCTCTAAGGGAGAGCCCAGCCACTCTTCGGAGAAAACTCATTTCGGCCGCTTGTACCCGCGATCTTGTCCTTTCGGTCACTACCGAAAGTTCATGACCATAGATGAGGGTAGGAACGTAGATCCACCGGTAAATTGAGAGCTTTCTCAGCTCTCTCTTCACCACGACAGATCAGTGCAGAGTCCATCTGCCTGTCCATCTCGCGTTCCATCCTTCCATCACTCGCTAACAAGACCCCGAGGTACTTAAACTCCTCCACTTGAGACAGAACCTCATCCCCGACCCGGACAAGGCACTCCACCCTTTCCCGGGCGAGAACCATGGACTCTGACTTGGAGGTGCTAATTCTCATTCCAGGCGCTTCACACTCAGCTGCGAAACGATCCAGTGAGAGTTGAAGGTCACTGCTCGATGAAGCCAACAGGACCACATCATCTGCAAAAAGCAGAGATCGAATCCTGCGGCCACCAAACGGAAACCCCTCAACGCCCTGGCTGCGCCTAGAAATTCTGTCCATGAAAGTAATGAACAGAATCGGTGACAAAGGGCAGCCCTGGCGGAGTCCAACCCTCACTGGAAAAGGGTCCGACTTATTGCCAGCAATGCGAACCAAACTCTGACACCGGTCATACAGGGAACGAACCGCCTGGATTAGGCGGTCCGATACCCCATAATTCCGGAGCACTCCCCACAGTATTCCCCGAGGAACACGGTCGAATGCCTTCTCCAAGTCCACACAACAAAGGTAGACTGGTTGGGCAAACTCCCATGCACCCTCAAGGACCCTGCCGAGAGTATAGAGTTGGTCCACAGTTCCACGACCACAACAAAAGCCACACTGCTCCTCCTGAATCCGAGATTCAACTATCCGGCGGATCCTCCTCTCCAGAACCCCTGAATAGACCTTACCAGGAAGGCTGAGGAGTGTGATCCCACGATAGTTAGAACACACCCTCCGGTCCCCCTTCTTGAAAAGCGGGACCACCACCCCGGTCTCCCAGTCCAGGGGCACCGACCTTGACGTCCACCCAATCCTGCAGAGTCGTTTCAACCAAGACACGCCCACAGCATCCAGGGCCTTAAGGAACTCCGTGCGGATCTCATCCACCCCCGGGGCCTTGCCACCAAGGAGCTTTTTGACCACCTCGGTGACCTCAGCCGCAGAGATAGGCGAACCCGACTCAGAGTCCCCAGGCACTGCTTCCATGTTGGAAGGCGTGTCGGTGGGATTGAGGAGGTCTTCAAAGTATTCCCTCCACCGCTCTACACCATCTTGAGTCGAATTCAGCAGCACCCCGTCCCCACCATACACGGTGTTGACTGTGCACTGCTTCCCCCGCCGAAGACGGTGGATGGTGGTCCAGAATCTCTTTGAAGCCATCCGGAAGTCAGTTTCCATGGCCTCTCCGAACTCCTCCAATGTCCGGGTTATTGCCTCAGCCAGAGCTGCAGACCGCTTGGCCTTCCGGTACCTGTCAGCTGTCTCCAGAGTCCCATGGGCCAAGACGGCCTGATAGGACTCTTTCTACAGCTTGAAGGCATCCCCCACCACTGGTGTCCACTAACAGGTTCTGGGATTACCGCCACGACAGGCACCGACCACTTTACGGCCACAGCTTCGATCGGCCGCATCGACAATGGAGGCACGAAACATCGACCACTCGGATTTAATGTCCGCTGCCTCCCTCGGAACATGGTCAAAGCTCTCCCACAGGTGGGAGTTGAAACTCCTTGCCAGGCGTTCCCGGCAGAGCCTCACAATGCGTTTGGGTCTGCCAGGTCTGACCGGCATCCTCCCCCACCATCGGAACCAACCCACCACCAGGTGGTGATCGGTTGACAGCTCCGCCCCTCTCCTCACCCGTGTGTCCAAAACATGTGGACGACAAAACCTTCCTATCTGCTCATCCAGCAGCCTGCTTGTCTCTCAGGTAGCTTTATTTTTTTGGACTATGTTCCCTTTTTGTCACGGTGCTTTCAGACTTTTTTTATTTTTAAATACTTTTTACTATCCTGTGTGGCACTAAACATTTTTCCTTACAGGGATTGTCTTGCCTCTGCATCCGAAAATCCACACCTGTACTTCCACGCACACGGAGTGACATTTTGTCTCTCAATGTATACTCAACATTTTGATTTAATAAATAACAACATTAAATGTATTAAAAAGTAGCTGCATGGAAATAGACACTTATACAATTAGATGGTGTCTTCCAATACTTTTACATTCATTTTACATTTAATTATAAATTGTACCCATTAATACTGTATTGTAAATTAGTTGGAATAAAGTGTGATTTTATTTCACATCAAAACACACAAGTCCCAGCACATAGAACTAGCTTGTTATGTTTAATGTGTATTTTATTGTTTTTAAACACTATAGTCCACTCANGTGTCCAAAACATGTGGACGACAAAACCTTCCTATCTGCTCATCCAGCAGCCTGCTTGTCTCTCAGGTAGCTTTATTTTTTTGGACTATGTTCCCTTTTTGTCACGGTGCTTTCAGACTTTTTTTATTTTTAAATACTTTTTACTATCCTGTGTGGCACTAAACATTTTTCCTTACAGGGATTGTCTTGCCTCTGCATCCGAAAATCCACACCTGTACTTCCACGCACACGGAGTGACATTTTGTCTCTCAATGTATACTCAACATTTTGATTTAATAAATAACAACATTAAATGTATTAAAAAGTAGCTGCATGGAAATAGACACTTATACAATTAGATGGTGTCTTCCAATACTTTTACATTCATTTTACATTTAATTATAAATTGTACCCATTAATACTGTATTGTAAATTAGTTGGAATAAAGTGTGATTTTATTTCACATCAAAACACACAAGTCCCAGCACATAGAACTAGCTTGTTATGTTTAATGTGTATTTTATTGTTTTTAAACACTATAGTCCACTCATGCCCCTAGTGGTCAGTAAAAGGACTACAGGTTAAAGGCACAAATATGCTTAGGAACAATAGCTTTCCTGACACAACTCCGATTGAGGCGTTTTTTTTTTTAATAAGTATTTTTAGAAGACAAATAAAACAATTATGGGTGACTTTAGGCCCTAGACGACCTTCACGTACAGATTTGATCCTTTCTTGCTTGCACATGAGGATTACTCTCTGAAAGCTTGTGACGTGACATCTGCGCAAAAAGCTTAAAACGAAGCCATGACGCGAAGCTTTCATTGTCTGTCGTGCAGTGCAACAACTCAAACGTTGTCATTCACTTTGAGACATACAAACAGTTGCTGTGCACAGTAGAAGCAGTAGTGGTATAGTAACAATCCACAGCTTACCTCGTCTTGAGTATATTCAAAAACTGTAAAATTTCCGAGAACTGTATCAACCTTAAGGCCCTCAAAAATCTCAAGCCTGTGGAGCAAAAAAAGACCATAAAGAAATGATGAGATGATTGTGAAGAGTGAAACATTTGCAGCAAAAACAATGCCGCGTCGCTACCTGTCATGCCATCATCCATGTCTAGCAGATTGAAAAGATTCATTTCACACTCAAAATATGATCTTTTTTTTGCAAACTACTATGCACTCTTAGAGCTGCAGCGCTGCTCATCAAACTGTGAACAAGAACGCCAAGAGGGATCCAGGTTGACTGTGTCAGGCCAAAAGCCACCAGTCAGCCGTCGGGACATCAGATGCAAAACCAGCCTGAGCATGCTCAACATCAACTTAATAAGACTACAAATAACCTAGCAGGACTACAAATAGCCTAAAACATCAACTTCATATAGCTTCACAGCAACTTCATGGCTTTAAAATTAGCCTAATATAGCTTTAGATCAGCGTGATAGCGTCATACAGCTTAAAATAAACGTAATAGCGTTTAATAGCGTAATAACGTAATAAGAATAACACATTTTATATCTTAAAATTAACTTAACAGCTTTAAAAATCAACGTATAGCTTCATATCAACTTAATGGGTTTAAAAAGCATCTTAATATAGCTTCATATCCGCATAATAGCTTAAAAATGTACTTCATATAGCTTAAAATGAATTTATTAGCTTTAAGAGCCAACTTAATTTGGCTTAAAATGAATTGTATAGCTTTAGAAATAATTTTTGTAGCTTAAAATGGACTTAATGGCTTTAGAAATCAACTTTATATAGTTTAAAATGAATTTAATAGCTTTAAAAATCTATTTCATAGCTTAAAATTATTTAACAGCCACAATGTAACTATTTTTATATCTTAAAATTAAGAGCTTTAAAATCAACTTCATTTAACTTAAAATTAATGTACTAGCTTTAAAAATAGTTTTCTATCTTCAAATTAACTTAATAGCTTTAAAATCATTTTTCTATGGATAAAATTAAATATAATTCAAAATGTCCTTAAATGCCTGCAAAATAAAGTTAGTGCTCAAAACTAAGAAGACAAAGAAAACTGACACATTTGGTTGTAAAAGTTGATTCAAAAATAGGATTTAACTCAAGAAATCAGTATTTCAGTATTATTTCTTATGATAANTTAATGGGTTTAAAAAGCATCTTAATATAGCTTCATATCCGCATAATAGCTTAAAAATGTACTTCATATAGCTTAAAATGAATTTATTAGCTTTAAGAGCCAACTTAATTTGGCTTAAAATGAATTGTATAGCTTTAGAAATAATTTTTGTAGCTTAAAATGGACTTAATGGCTTTAGAAATCAACTTTATATAGTTTAAAATGAATTTAATAGCTTTAAAAATCTATTTCATAGCTTAAAATTATTTAACAGCCACAATGTAACTATTTTTATATCTTAAAATTAAGAGCTTTAAAATCAACTTCATTTAACTTAAAATTAATGTACTAGCTTTAAAAATAGTTTTCTATCTTCAAATTAACTTAATAGCTTTAAAATCATTTTTCTATGGATAAAATTAAATATAATTCAAAATGTCCTTAAATGCCTGCAAAATAAAGTTAGTGCTCAAAACTAAGAAGACAAAGAAAACTGACACATTTGGTTGTAAAAGTTGATTCAAAAATAGGATTTAACTCAAGAAATCAGTATTTCAGTATTATTTCTTATGATAATATATCATAAGCTTTTATTTTCCATTTTTTAAATTTTTTTTATTTTTTTTTTTTTTTTCTTTTTTTTTATTTTTTTTTTCTTTTATTCTTTTTTTTTTTTTTTTTTTTTTCAAACTTTGAACCCTGCATCTTACACAGCAGTGGATGCGTGCACACACTCCACTTCACGGTGAGCGAGCACGGTTCATACTAAACTCAAATGTAAAACTTCAATAAACACCACAAATATTCCAAAGCTTGTTATCGTGAATGAAGAGAAAAAGTTACGTATATACGAAGGGATGTGTTGGAACTTGTGCAGCGATTGCATCCACTCAAAGCCTCCCGTACACCAAATGGGAAACCGATAGTAGCAAATCCTGCACCCATCCAAGGTGCTAGTCCTGGGTCAAGAAGATCTTACCCCAGTAGGAGACGACATGGAAGCAGGACGTGCTATCCTGCTCCTCTTTGTCGTGGCCGTTCCTGACCCTGTATCCTTTTTGGAAAAGTTCACCCGTTGACTTTTTCCGCCGCCTGGTGCAAGAGACCATCTGGGTGCTGCTGTCGGGTCCCTGGTACACTAAAATCTTAGTGGGAATCATGTCTGCAGGAATAACTCCAATCCTTCCGTCACAGACAATGTCGCCGTTGGTCTTCTGAGCGTCCCACTAGCCGGCTAGCTATCAGGCGATGTGATGTCCAGCTTAGAGCAAACCCTTTCCCCATCAGGATATTACAGCATAAGCTTCTTTCCCATTCAGCTACAGGAATAAAGGAGACTAGGAAGCAAGCCTGGCCACATCCTGACCTTCATGTTATCCCTGAGAGCCTGCCGCCCTACAACAAGGTCCTGTAATGTCTCTAAGCTTCGCAAAAGACCAAACAGCTTGGTGCCTTTAGGGTGAAAAAAAACCACATCACGTGACGGAACAACATTTTGTGCATTAATCTCAAAAGTAATGACAGAATTTCTGCAAATTACAGAATGAAGCCAAATATTAGCATTCTTTTTTGATAAATCGTCAAAAAATACACAGAAGTGCTTTGACCTTCTGGCAATGCCATGGCATGAATTCAAATGAACTTAAATAAGACTTGAAAATAAACTTGATTAAATACCAATGAAAACCAACATAGTAGGGGTTATGATTTTTCCTAAAAACACTCCAAAATAAGATGTAAAAAAATCTTAATAAAGCTTCCACAGTATGTTAAAACATTTCAAAGATGCACATAAACATCTGATGGTAAGTGCTCTGAAAATGTTATTCATCAAAGCATACATGAGCTTGCTTTTATTCTTCACAAGATTATCCATCCATCCATTTTCTAGGACGCTTATCCTCATTAGGGGCGCGGGGTGGGGTATACTGGAGCCTATCCCATCTGACTTTGGGCGAAAGGTACACCCTGGACCGGTCGCCGGTCAATCAAAGGGCAGACAAACAACCATTCATTATTATAGAATGGCAAGTATAAAAATGATATTAAAAATGATGCTTACGACTTTACATTGGGATTTATTCATTTTAGTCATTTCATTTATTTAGCTGGGATAGGCTCCAGCATACCCGCAACCCTAATGAGGATAAGCGGCATAGAAAATGAATGAATTTATTTAGACTTGATTTTTTTTCTGTTTTTATTTCATAATGTGAGTAATGCGCATAATGTCCACTAGAGAGCGCCACCAGCTATGAGGAATTTCACTTGTTTTCACAAACGTCATTTACTGTATTGGCCCTCCTGTGGTTCCATAATTTACAGCTCATCCAACCCGAATTTATGCAATACGTCTAACAAAATGTGTGTGTGCCTTTCTCACTAGACAGCCAAAGAAAATTTTAATTACAAAAAAACTAGGTATGACAGACTAAAGTGATCCCCCATAATCCTTAATTTCCCCACACGATCAAAGCCTATTTGTTTTTCAATCATGGGGAGATTTCACTGTTAGTTGTAATCTGCAGAGGTGAAGGACGTGTGAACGACACCCTTAATAACAACCATTGTAGTAGTTTCGATGAAAATACAGTATGGGGGAAATGCAGACCGCATCAAAGCCGCAGCGACAGCAGACCAGAAGTAAACGGGCGTAAACAAAGGCAGTGACGACGTTACCTAACCAGCTCCTGTTCAGGTAGACGGACACAAAGACCGGAGGAACCGTGAAGAAGTCCACCACCGAGTTGACTTCCAACCAGAACCACAGCTTGTCGTTAGCAGCGATAAACTGCAGAAGAAGAAAGACAACATTTTAGAAATGAATCTTTATTTTACACACAATACCACATTTACATTGAATATATTTATATAATAGGAGAATGTGTCTTTAATATTTCATGTATTCCATTTTTAGTAATATAGTAAAAAAAATAAAATATAATTTTTTTTAAATAACATTTTAAAAGTGTTAAAAAAAAACTCAAATATAATCTTTAAGACTTTAAATATTATTTGACTTTTGACTGGCGCAACTTGTATGTTACAATATTTATATTTAATGATATATATATATATATATATATATACAAACATTTAATAACGTTTAAAAATATTCCAAACATGAATATTGTATATAACAAAATTGTACAAAATATTTGTATTGTGCAACGTTTTTCACCCTTTTCTAGAAAATGTAGTGCACACAAAAACAATACTTTTTCATGCGGATATATTTATTTATTTGTAGTTGTGCGGGATGGAAACCCGCTAAAACTGACGCGCTAGCGTCCTCTGCAAAAGTAAACATCATCCAAACATTCCTAATACTGCAAAATTCTGTGGAAATGTCAGTTTGAGCGGTTGTTGGTTCAAGCGTGGGTGGCATCTAGTTGTATTCAGGAATTGTTTTTCTCAAAATAATGTTTCTATGCCGCTTATGCTCATTGGAGATGCAGCGGTGTGCTGGAGCCTATCCCAGCTGACTTCAGGCAATCTGGGATAGAAATGGAAAGCATTTAAATAAATAAAAAACACATTAAGTGTATTTAAACACAATAAAACCATTAAAATGAAAAAATACAATTAAAAGTATTACAACTATATGAGAAAATTACACATATGAAATAATGGTTAACATCCAAATTTAGACACCAAAGATTCTCACCTGATGCGCCACAAGCCACACATCTGAGGCAAAACCGTGATGGTAAGCAAAAAGATGGGAGCAAAAACTGTGGTACTTGCAAAGCTAAATCTTTTTCAGGTGGTAAAACTTTGGACAAACATTGACCCATTTTAAATGGCTGCATGTTTAATCCAGCTTTAGCATAGTGCTCATCCACTCACTCTGAGGCCAAAGTACAACAGGAAGAAGACGTTGAAGGCCATGTCGATCTGTAACGTGATGTCCTTGTAGAAGTTCTGGCAGGACTCGATGGGACTGTTGGACACAAAAGAAATGGCTGAATGATAAAGCGCCAATTATGTGATAAAAGAATAAAATGGTGCAATACTCCTGAAAAGCATATATATATATATATGTATATATACTATATACATATATATATATATATGTATACATACACATATGAAAAAGTTTGGGCATCCCTGATAATTTTCAAGATGTTCCTTTATAAATCATTGGTTGTTTGGATAAGCATTTCCAGGTAAAATATATCATATGGCAGACCAACACAGTGACATTTGAGAAGTGAAATTATTTACAGAAAGTGTGCAACAATTATTGAAACGAAAGTAGGCAGGTGCATAGTTTGGGCACCCTTGTTTTTTTATTGATTTGAATACCTTTAGCACTAATTATTGGAACACAGAGTTTATTTGGTAAGCTTCAAGTTGAAATAAAAATATATTAACAGGTTGAATGATTCATCTGATCTGATAAAACATGACTAACCAAAAACCGGATTAGAATGAAATGTCATGTGCAGATAGATATTAAAGGGAATGAATATCCCGCATTCTGTTTGCACAGACCCTATTAAAGCCACGAGGAGCGCACTTGGCACAAGGGGATGCTGTATGAGGAAGAAGTCATTTGCCACAAACAGAGTCGCTTGAGGTGTGCTAGAGCACATTTGGACAAGCCAGCTTCATTTTAGAACAAGGTTCCGTGGACTCATGAAACCACAATTGAGTTATTTGGATGTAACAAGCGGCGGTGCATGGCGGATGAAGAACACAGCATTCCAAGACAAACACAACGCTAGCCACAGTAAAACGTTGTGGTGGCTCCATCATCTCCTCCCTGAGCCACCACCTAATTGTGGTGGAGGAGTTTGCGTGTGGAAACCATCAAACCTGATTGTTTTGTAAAGAAGAATGGTCAAAGATACTGTCAACCAGAATCCAGAAGATCTACTAAATATCGATGTAAGTTTTCTGTTGGGTTGCTCACATTTATGCACCCACCCATTTTTGTTTAAATAATTATTGCACACTTTCTGTAAATCCTAAAAACTTCCTTTCACTTCTCAAAGATCACTGTGTTTGTCTGCTATACGATATATTTCACTGAAAGTTCTGATCCAAACAACTAATGATTCATAAAGGAAAATCTTGAAAATGATCATCAGGGGTGCCCAAACATTTGCATACCACTGAATATAAAAATAAAACAACATGTAAGTGTGTTGAAAGTTGAAAGTGCATCATGCAGTCACACAAGCATTATATATTGTATATTATATTTCATTTAGTGCATTTCCCTGATTAACCCTTAAAAACGGCAGCATTGTGCATAAAGTGGTGTTGAGAGATCTAGAAGCTGTGGTTTTAAGGGTTAAATGAAAAATTAAACACATGCAAATGGTCCTTTGGAGGACAGCCATAAGAAAACGTAGGGAAGTCTCACCCTCGTTAAAAAGCTTGTATCTGGCACAGAGAATCCACATAAATAAGGAGAAATAATTAACCAGGCACATGGAAGAAGTTAATTCTTGATCCTACACATGCACTTTTATTTTCTGTCTATGAACAAACTTGTACATTTTACTTTTACCAGCGCATTTTCTAATATAACGCCAAAGGCCAGTGAATGAACCAACGCCCAAACTCAAATAGACGCATCAGATTAATGAGAAAGGGTTGCTGTATTTGGACTATTAAATACCATTTTTAAATAAATATATTTTTTTAATCAAATAGATATATAAAAAAAAAACTATAATTATTTATTTGATTATTTTTTGTGGGTTGAAAGGTGTAAAATTGATTATTCAGATATAGGCATAAACTGTAAAACAAACAATTAAATATATAATTATATAACTATTTTACAGTTGTATGTGTTTGATTGTGTTGTATTCATTATAGAAAAAAACCTGATACCGATATCTACTGATTTTACATTTTTATGCCAATTTAGGGCCGATATTATGACACATCCCTAATTATAATACTTCTTCAAAACACTAGTTGTTGGTCAAAGTTGTTCAATATAAGCATGATGTGGTCCACCTTTAAGACGGACAGGTAGCCAGCTGATGTTGAGCAGTTCACAGAGGAATATTTGAGTCACCACTTTTTTATACTTGTTTTTAAAAGTGTTCTATTCTAAAACTATATTGTGCCTGTATTTAGTGACAAATGAGCACACTGAGTGGAGAAGTGCTTTGTAAATAAAGTACAATTTAAATGTTGGCAGTCACATAAAACACAAATAGCTCAGATCTCCTTTCTTTTTGTCAAAGTAGTTTTAATAAAGTTGAATATACCTGGGCTGTCATAAACCTTGGATTTTGAATGTATACTGTTCATACAGGACATTTTTCTATAACAAAAACATTTAAATTCTTAATTTCTTGTTTATTGTGTTATTTTCAACTAAAAAATATATATTATTAAACAATCTGTTTTCCATTTATTTGCATTAGTCTAAAACTGGCATCTAATTAAATTTAGGTTTGTGTCAAATAGTACAAAATGTTGTACTTGTGTACTACTCACATGGTACTATTTGACTAGATAAGCACTCACTTTAAAGCAAAACTGCACTATTTTTGGAATTTTGCCCACCATCCACAATACTCTTCTACTCTTTTTCCGTGCATTATAACGGTAGATATATAAAACAGATAAAAACAGACAGCTCATTACTGCACGTAATGGGACACACCTATCTATCTATCGCCTACAAAGACCACTATTAAACCAGCCCCAAAAGGTTTTATTGTTTTATGTACATGTTGTGTCCATGTAGTAGCAGGTACATTCATGATAATATGTAATACTTGCAGTATTTTGACATATTCTGGTCCCTTTACACTTGAATTTCCTTCCTGGTCGCATTGATTACACATAGCAACATACAACATTTCCAAACTCAAATGTGCAATTGCAATGTTTTCGGTTCATGTTCTGCTGGTTGTAATAAAAATATTTATTTTATTTGTCATAATTTAAAAAAATGCAAATGCAGCAGCGGCATGAAACAGCGCCGGCAGAAGTCCACCCTCCCATGCAGCCTGCAGGGGAAACCTGCACTATATAAAGAAATATAATAAAAGACAGCCACACCTGAAAAAAAACATCATTACTTTTATCACCATGTGTCACCTGCAGACATGGCATCTGTAAAGCTGGTGCTTTACAGAAAAAGTGCTGATGTGTTTTGATAAGGTTTTAAATTTACATTGTTTAAAGTAATTATTAGACTGAGTAAATACACACCCCTTCACACTACAGGGTTTTGGCTACATGTAACTGATTGGGGTGCACTGCCACAAAGAAATAGAAGCCGCCACACCTAAAAAACGTGACCTTTCCTGTGTTGACGTTGACTTTGTTCCTTATTATAGTGAGAATGAAAAGGAATCCGTATAATGTGTAGTCTATTGATGACACGCTAATTTATGGCAGCATGTGTGATCGCTCGAATTTGTGGCATCTGTGTTTACACATTTTTCCCGGCTCCGCTCCCAGTATCAACCGATATATGTAACATCACATACTGTATTCCCATGGTACTATTTGACTAGATAGGTCAGGCTCGACGTTTTGGTCGCTCACTTTAAAGGAAAACCCACCATCCACAATACTTAAGTGACACAAAAATACATGTCTTTCTCTTTTCTGTGCATTATAATGGTAAATAGATAAAACAAATAAAAAGAGACAGCTCATTACTGCACATAATGGGACACACCTATCAATCTATCGTATAGAAAGACCTACTATTAAACTACCCCAAAAAAGGTTTTATTGATTTATGTTCATGCTGTGTCCATGTAGTATCAGGTACATACATGATAATATGTAATACTTGCAGTATTTCAACGTATTCTGGTCCCTTTAAGCATGAATTTCCTTCCTGGGCGCATTGATTTCACATAGCAACATAGAAACAAATGCTACACCTAGCGTTACGTTTCCAAACTCAAATGTGCAATTGCAATGTTCTCGGTTCAAGTTCCGCTGGTTGATGAAAAAAACTAAATAAATAAGTCATAAAAATTTTTATTTGTCATAATTACAAAACATGCAAACGCAGCAGTGGCACAAAACAGCGCCGGCGGTAGTCGGTGTCAGTCGAAACCCTGCACTATATATAAAGGAATATAATAAATGACAGCCACACCTAAAAAAACATCATTACTTTTATCACCATGTGTCACCTGCAGACATGGCATCTGTAAAGCTGGCAGTTTAAAGAAAAAGTGAATAACTTTAATATATTTCTTTAATATTTAAAAAACAACAACTTAATAGACTGAGTAAATAAACATCCCTGCACAATAAAGAAGAACCATAAATAATGAAATATTAATATAGAATATAATATAAACATATAACAAAGAAATATACAAAATATGTATTATTTATTTGTGAGGAACAACTTATTTTTATTTATAATTATTTAGATTATTTAATTTCAAATGTATTATTGGACACTGAGAACACTCCTGCTTACTATATTTAACATTTATTTCATTATTTATTATATGTACTTTATTTGCATGAAATCAAGAATCTAAATTATATATACATATTTTACAAATAATTTAATAAATATGTATGAATTATATTTATTGAAATTATTCTTAAATGTAGTTATTATTTTATATTACTATAAACTATTTGTAATTATTATCATCTGCTGTGTAACACGAATATGCAGTAAATATAAAAAAATAGGGACTTTCTATCCGTGTATGTATTCGCATTGAATCCTAGCAAGCACGGCAGAGGTTGGCTTCAGATGTTCACCAAAAAGAGCGAGTGGAGCTGTCCTGTTTGTATCTAATTGGGTCTGCTGGGTGTCTTCCAGCCAGGCCAGCATGTCCATCGTGTACATCATCTAGCAGGCCTGCAGGCCTAATTACAGAAAGGGCCTGGATGTCCTCCACAAAACACAAGCCAACCTCCAAATAAAATTGGAAATGACATGGAGTGAAACATGATTGAGAGTTAGTGTCTTTCTGTCCGCAATAATAGCGCTGAGGTAAAATGAGAAAAGGTGAGGAGAGCAGCAGACCACAGAGGATGGAGCTCAACGCCGTTAGTTCCTAATTAAACCTAATTAAAGCCAACACTGCAGCTGAACAAAGTGGACCATGTTAAGCCAAGCCATTTTGTCTGTCCTTCCTAACCACACTTCCTGATCCGTCATTGCTAACGTTAACCAAACTTCCTCTCATCCAATCAGCCATTGTTGTTGTGGAGACCAGGAACTTCACCCGCCTCTTACCATGATTGACTTCTTTGGGAAGATAATGGCTGCAAAGCTTCCAGACAGGCTCAAACCGTCCTTTTCATTCGGGAGGTAGTATCATGTGTTATTTAAAGCAGTAATACTCACTCTGAGGAGTCAATGAAGTAGATGACAAGAGCGCCAATGCTAAGCGCAAACACGAGCACCACCTGAAAGACAACACACGTAGCTTATTTTATTGGCAATTCTTACATTATTCACATATACAGTGTGTACATATATAGTCACATTATATTTTATAGTATAAAAGCATACGTTCATGTGAATTCAATATAGACATACTTTAGTAGCTATATATTTATGTCTTATTAAATACATTTTAAATTAATATGCAACATTTATTTTCTGTAATACATATATACAACTATTAAAATGCACAAAAAATGCACAGATTCATTTTGTGTGATTTTTATATATTTTATGAGTACACTTCAATTCAATTCAATTAATTAAATTTAATTCATTACATTTAAATTTTAAAAATTCACAATTTCATATTGTATTAATATATGTATTCTATATAAAAATATAAATCTAAATAAAAGTATGTATATATAATATTCCAAATGTCTATGTATTAACAGTAAATATATACTATTAAATACACAGTATTTTAATTGAATACATGCATTTACTATGTTCATTAAAATTACATTCATTTCTTTTCTACAAACAATACAAAAAAAACTTAAGTATATCATTATAAATAATACATGGAATATTTAAAATGTATAATATGTATTACTAATAAATATATACTATAAGAACAAATCAATTCAAATCCAAACGTATGAGCATTTCGTGTGCCCTTTTATAATATAAAACATCACTGAGCCGACTTGGCATTCCTCTATTTCTAAATGACACAAATGAGCATCCATAATGAATGAGCTCATTTCCATGATGTGCAATTTCTTATTGTGTGCCAGCAACAGGCTGACCGTGCATCTTTTAAAACCTTTTCCTCTTTTGGAAATATACCTTCAAGCTGCCTACCTGTGGAAACTACAGCAAGCATGCTAGAAGTGGTCTAGCAAAGCTAGAACTTAGTGTATACTAGGCTACCGCTCTATTGTACGCACTCACTGATGGATGGAAGCACGAAGGGGTGCACTCTACGGGGCTCTATTAACTCAGTGGTTCTCAATTATTTTGTGTCATCCCAAATACTAATGAGAAACTGATAATATTTATTTATTTATCTGTACTGTACAAACTGAACTTGAAAATGAAAGCAGCAAAAAAACAAAATGGCGAGCAAAGCAGCATGCAAGCAGATACAAGAGTACAACAAATTCATACATGTTGGCAGGTCTACACTACTAATGAAAGTCACTCTTCATTCTTTTGCGAGGACATCGCCTGAACTCACACGTGGGCTGTCTAATCACCACTACATTTATTACTAACCCTTTTGGCAAGATCAACAAACGTAAAGGGAACTCTTTTTTTCAGAAATCGAAAAGGTATTTTCGTATGCCGGATTTTTCGTATTCCGGGGCATTTGTATCCCGTGGTTCCACTGTATTTTACCACATCGTCACATTACCTTATAATTTTCCTATGGATTTTGAACTTGCAAAGGGTACATTTGTAATACAGGAAGCGAACAAATGTATTGAAATTGATGTTAAACGGACGGTGGGGGATTAAATCAGCTTTGCTTCTTCCAACTCCTTTTGGACATTTTTGTCATTAATGTATTCATTATTATGTGATATATTCCAATGTAACTTGCACGCAAGTTCAAATCAATTAAACTATTACCAAAGTACTCCCTTCCACTCACACACACACTGACAGTTCACTGCAGCCCCCGGTGATGACAGATCTTTAACTTCTAAATTGAATACATTATTATGTATTAAAAGGATCTGTTTTTAAGACAATTACTTTAGAAAATATAAGACACATATGTTTGTGTATATTTATGTATTTTGGCTTTTTTATACATAAAATGCAGTTACGTATTTTTTCATTATTTATAATTAGATTTTTTAAACAAAAGTTTTTTATGAAAATACACTGTTTTATTTACTTACATTTGTCATTGTTTATTATATACACTAAAGTGGAAAAATATTAATATTAGCGCCGTCAAATGACTAAAAATAAAAGATTAAGCACAGTTTTCAAACGGATTAATCATGATTAATCACCAAAATGACACTGTCTAAAATGTGCCAATTTTGACTGCATTTTACTGAAAGGAAAAAAAAAAAAATGGACAGGATTATATATAGGTCCGGCCCGATCTCATGGCGGAGGCCGATCCAATCTTCAAAATACAGCTGTCGGGTGGGGGTGGGGGGGGGGGGGGGGTGGAAGGAATGAAAAGACACAAGTGTGTTGGCACACACTGTACATTACGAGAAACTGCATAATTGGAAGAGAAACACAACAAGGATTTCAACTCTTACACGAGCTGCCCTTTCAGTCCCACAAAATACACTACCAAAATACTTAAAAATACAATAGCCAGAGTACTCGCTAACAACAAGTGCTTGTCACTGTGTGACTTCCAATCACATATTATGCCAATTAGCAAAGACAAGTGGCATAGGGAGAATTAATAAAGACCCAAATACCTCTTGCACTTGTCCTTGATTCACCCTGTGCAGCATCACCACAAACACCAACATGAACGCCAGTCATTTAGAAGTTGGATGGAGGAAGGCCGTTGCCACGGCGACGCATCTGCCAACTGCCTGCTGTCTGTTTTTGCCTCGTTGTTTTACATGTTAGCAGTCTCAAAAACACACAGTTGGTGCACGTACTTACTGTGATTGGATTCGGGTGTTTACAGATCATCTTTAAAGATTGTTAACTCAAAGCTTTACAGGATTTCAACTCCGCACTGATGACCTGCTGCTTTCGAGGACATGAAATGCTACCTTAGAGCATGCTTCATGCAAAACTACCGTGCTGCACATTGCTAAAAAATGAATTATTCTCTAGGACAGTGGTCACCAAGCTTTGTGAGCCCAAGATCTCTGGTCTCGGCCATGAACCTGCCATGAACCTGGCCTCCTTGCTAGAGCTGGCGTGCCTACAGAGCGGCAAAGCACATGGGCGCGCTCAGCGGTCAAAACGCGCACCTCTTGGTCACTCTCTGGGAGGGGGCTGCAATGATGAAATATTTTTTTTCTAATATTGTCACAATCGACTGGGAAGGTCTCAAACGTCGACTGGTGGCTCACGATCAATGGGTTGGTGACCACTTGAACATTTAATTTCTATTGGTGTTCCAATCCCCGCACTGTGAAAACTTGTCAAATGTATGTCAGAGGGAGTGGGGAATTCCCTGAAAATGAGGCTTTATTGCCACTTGTATCTATTTTTGCACATAGGGTACTGTTGATTATCATGTTTGTTAAACTTTTCTTTCAATTTGCTATGAACTTAATATGCACACTTACATCGTAGCGACTGCAAGTGGACAAAAGTGAAGATCCAGTTAAACCCACTCAAATGGAAGTATCCCAATAACCAGCCCAATTAAAAGATATGTAGGACCAATACTAACTATTTATCAGCGCTTATGTAAAATTTCATCAAAATTTGCCCATGCAAAATAAAAATAAAAATGAACCAAAATGACTTACTGTAAATCTCTTTGTGATAGACCACTTGATTGAACTCTAGATACACAAGTTACTATATGATTCAAAAATACAAAAACTGTACTAACATTACCATTTGATAGGATTCGATATTGACATTATTAAATAAAGATGCCAAGTATATGTATTTCCTACAGTATTTTCTAATGTGTAAAAGACAAAAGAAAAAGTAAGCAAAATAACATGGCAAATGTATTAATTGCAATTTTTTTTTAAAGATATTGATGGGATCAGTATTTTATATCTATATTTTTATACCTGTTTGGATTTGGAACTAACTAAACTAATTCGGAACCAAACTAAGTTTTGTTGTTTACTGTGTGCAATGACTATAAACATCAATCTATCTATATGTACATGACAATAAAACAAAATAACAATGAAAAAACACAAGTCTTAAGCTTCATTTAAATTCCAATTAATAATACAAAATAAATAGTGCATAACGCCTTAAATGATGACATGTCTTCCAAGCATAGATAAATAAATAAATAAGTATTTGTGTGCAACGATAATACTGTTTTAGACTGAAAAAATAAACAACCCCATACATATCAATCCCATACTACAGGCGCAACGTTTCAAAATAAGTTACAAAGGAAAAAAGTTACCATACTTGTTTCCGTTGGTCTGGCTGCTCAAGTTTTGCACCCTTCTTGAAGTTAATCCAAAGACATTCCAAACTTTGGCGTTCAAACGCTAGCTAACTCGGCACGCGTTAGTTACACAGAGCATGTGTCAGTCTAACATAGCACCTTCCTCGGCCACGACCGCGGGCTCACCCCGCTCTATACGCTAACCTGGTTTTCCTGACACCCATAGCCCCAGTGGGGCTTCTCACAGGGCGTGTCCGCCTAAACTGCACCATTCTCAGCCACATCAGGTGTATGCAGCACTACATGGCTTTACGTCAAATGTCCAGGAAGTGAAATATCATACTAAAGTATGATATGTGCAAACCAAGTTCAAGTAGGAATGACTTTATCTTTCATGAAGGCCTAGAAAAAGAACCACCACCAAAAATCCCACAGCTTGTCCACTTAAGCACTGCAATTGGACTCTGTTCTTACCTGATGCAGCTTATCTATCTTTAAGGTTTGATAAGATTGAATCACTTCCCTTACCTGCTGCAACTTGTAAATCATCTAGACATGAAATGCTACATTAGAAGGATGCTGCATGCAAGTCACGATCAAACAAAAGACACTATAGGGCCCACCTTCCATGACAAACATCGTTGAAAAGAACATCAGTTACGTTTGCAGCGCGGAAAAATGCCTACCAGTTGCTAATGTCACCGCCATGTGAACATGTGATCCTGCAAATCTCTTATGCCATTAGACTCAACAGACCGCAACCATGGCACCACAATTAGATAATAATACAAATTACGGAGTTTTCCTCCAATCTTGGCTTGATGAGGGACAGCCATTATTGAATTAATGGCGTTAGTTCCATGAATGACTCACAATCTGTGTCAGTATTTCATGAGTGTGTGTGTGTGTGTGTGTGTGTGTATATGTATATATATATATATATATATATATATATATATGCATGAATGTCTTTGTAGAATTTGAGCAGTGTTTAGGGTTGTTGTCTTGTTAAAGCATCCAGCCCCGGCTCAACTTCAACTCTGTAACTGATTCTTGAACATTGTTTGCAAGAACCTGTTGATACTGACTGGAATCCATGCAACCTTTAAGATTTTTAACCTTTAAGATTGTCAGTACCTGTACTGGCCACACAGCCCCACAGCACGAGCATTTGAGGCATGTGCGCAGAAACGGCTTCTTCCTACTACAGCAAAGTGCCCTGAATAGTTGACGGATACACAGTAACACCATCTGCAGGAAGATCATACTGTAGATCTTTGGAGCTTGTCTGTGGGTTGAGTTTGACTGTTCCCAGCATCCTTCGCCCCTGCTTGTCTGCCACTCCGGGCCTTAATCAGAAGTGTGCTGGTGATCCACTTCATTACCTCACTATGTTCCTTACAGTGGAATTCGACAACTGGAATCTCTGATTGCTTTTTGTATCTTTCCCCAAAACCATGATGTTGAACAATCTTTGTTTTCAGGTCATTTGACAGTTGTCAGAGGAGAGGAGAACAATTTGCAATTTGCCACCTTAAAAATCCTTTCTTGTGATTGGCATGACCTGGGTATGTAGGTCAAGGGTCAATGAGCTTACAAAAAAAATGTGTGTCCCAATAATTAGTGCTAAAGGTATTCAAATCAATAAAACAACAAGGCTGCCCAAATTGATGCACCTGCCTTTAAATAATTATTGCAGACTTTGTAAACCCTAGAAACTTTATATGACATCTCAAATATCACTGTGTTCATCTGCTACAGGATGTACTTAACTGAAATTGATTGATTTGTCCAAACCACTAATGATTTAGAAAGAAAAATGTAGAAAATTATCAGGGGTGCCCAAACATTTTCCTACCAGTGTGTAAATAGTTAACGCTTTAACTTCGCAATAACGGAATTGTCCTTATAAGTAATAAAGAGAATATGAAATAAACAATATTAGCATATTTACAAAAACTTGGTCACACACCGAAATGCTCCCGCAGACTTCCAGACAGCTGCCGAACCCCACTTCCTAGGCGGTACAGGAGTTGATAGCATACGGCGATTTTAAAAGTCCACTTTTAACAGCTATTAGCAGCTCCAAACATTGGTGAGTGTGTAATTTGCATGCAAGCTCTGTGTGTGCACTCTACAATGCTACACAGACAGCCGCTCTTGTCCCATTACTTTTATACTTTACTAACATTTATAGGTCAGAAAAGAGAAAAAGCGCAATAGGTCCCCTTTAAGAGCCGAGGCTTCAGCACTCCCGAGCTGAGTCACCCATGCTTATGTTGACCGGCCAAAACACAGCGTTACACGCGAAAGCACAAGTGCCAGAAAGGAAGCAGCAGCTCGTCTTAAAATAACCATGTACCTTACACGTTTTCACATGGCGTATAACATGTCATAGTGAGGAATGCACAGTGTGAGGACACACCACCAATGAGCGCCGTCTGTCAACATCGGTACTTCCCAATCGGGAGGTTATTCAGCCCCAATTTGCACTTGGACGGGGCTGTGCTGGACAAAGCACCCGAGGAATGGTTAACAGAGTGGACATTTCTACATTTCTATTCATGGAATATATTTCTATTCATTCTGTTCAGGTCAGCTGTGCCTAATGTTGTGTCCAGGTAGTGCACATATTAAAAGGCTGGCGCGTCTCTCTCTTTCCTGAGAAGCAGAGTGGAAAATGCTAGTTGTTGACATCAATAGATTGCAGTCGACTCCTGAGAGCAAGGTGGGGGGTCGGGGAGGGGGAGCGGGGGGTCACCTGCAGGCTGTGGCACTTCCTGATTCACTCTGCAAGCATCGCATCAACACACAGCACTCTCATCTGTGACGCTCAGTCAACATTTCACGCACGCGCACGCACGCACCCACGCGCTCGCACACAGTGTTATATGGAATCACAGGAGTGTCAAATTGAAAAGCAAATACATGTATACTGTATACAGAGAATCAAGGACACACAATATACAAATCTGGCCATATTCTTTTTCTATTTTGTCATTGCTTTTTCTTTATCGTCTCTGTTTTCCAGTTTGGCGTTTATTTTCCCTGTTTTGTCTTTTCCATGTGCTTTGTCTTTGCATTTACCGGATGCCAGCAGCTGGCGACAAAAAGGCAAATGCAATACATGGGCGGGTTCTTCTGCCAGGGCCACGAGTCCCATCCAGGCTGTTAGCCACTTCTCCCAGCAGCTTCAATTTGGACTCCGTCGTAAGACGTTTGCGCAAAGTATGTGCGTGGTGGCGTGATAGTGACGTTACTTCCTGTCTGTGACTCGCTTCGGGTCACTCGCGCTAAGAGCTATATTTAAACGTAGCTACTACATAGTCACTGCAGAAGGACCCGCCCCCATGTTTTGCATTTTCCTTTTGTCGCCAGCTGGACTAGAAATCTGTTTCATTTTTTTCAAAATTCAGGTTTTTTTTATTTTTTCAAAATTCAAAATACCAAAATTTTCCATTTTACATGTCTTTTTTACCAGTATACCATGTGTGATTTTTGGGTTAGTGAATAAAAGGTCAGTTAATTAAGTACAAAAAGTCTGTTGGGTATATAAATACACACAAGAATGTTCCTTGTCCTCGATGACAGCATTTCATTCACATGATGCCAATTACCGCGAGATTCCGCGTTTAGGAGTTAATTCAGTATTTGATGGCCAATTCCGCAATTCCGTCCACGACTTCGTAATGAGGAAATCATAGGGCCCTCCTGGAGGCATCCGGTCGGTGCAATGACAAACAACAAATTGAAAAGACAAGGACAAGACAGGAAAATAACGCCAGCATGGAAAACACAGACAATACAGAAAAGGCAATGACAAAATGGAAAAAGAATATGACCACATTTGAGTAGGTTGTATTATTTATTCTCTTTATATTCATACATGTATTAAAATATATATATATATATATATTGACACTCCTGTGATTCCAGTAATTTAACAATAAGTAATTTAACTAATATATATATATAATGTAATAGTCCAATATTTTATCAACTGATACAAATATGAACAGTTAAGTAACAATATGTTAGCAATATTTCAATATTATATGCAAACTTAATATCAAATAATACATACATAAAATAATTCATAAACATCAACTAACAGAAATATAAATAAATAAGTGACAATATATTAGCAATATTTAATGAAATTTAAAAATTAATATTGTAATAAAATTATGTATTATTAAAGAACAATTAAATTAATAATTGATTCATTCTAATAGGTATTACAATGTATAAATAAGTATATATATATATAACTATATATTTGCAATATTTCCATATAAAATAAAAAAGAATATTACATTGAAATGACAGCATAACAACATCTGATGAAAATATGAATACATAAGTAACAATATATTTGCAACATTTTAATATAATATGAAGAAACAATATTAAGTTGATTTCCCATTAACTTCATTACAAAAAATAAATTCTACAATATTGTGTCAGGGTTTGATTTTTACATCACGTATTTGAATTGGAATTGGCGTATCATTGTATTAACGTAATAACGTACGTATGTTTATAACATATGCACTTTAAACTTTCTTACATGCATTCACTGCAGAACAAACATCTCAAAATGACTCACGTCAACAAACTTATGTATTTGTAAAGTAACTGAGTAGGGCAGCGTTATTGCAAAGTGGTGATAGTTGTGCTGTGTGTCATCCACAGGCGTAGAATACATCAATAATGGAGGCTAACGCGCTTAAAAAGAGTGTCATGTTGAATAGAAAACTCTAACTAGTCGCCACGTGTAACCTGATCATGTACTGCAGCCCACACACAGTACACAGTCACTACTACTACTACTATTTTGAAGGAAGTCTTCATTGCGGCACATGTTTATCGTCTACTCTTTACAGGGCTTTGTTTTGTTTTTTTACTTATTCTTGGAATAACATTGCAGTGGCTGTGTCGCTGTGATTTAAGCCGCCCGGGAAGCAGACCAAACACTCACACAGCGAGTCCTAAAGCGCTTATACCATAGACAAGGAGGAGGAGGATGTTACACAAATAAATGTGCCCCCCACCACCACCACCATCATCATCATCATCGGGCCCTACATCATACTGACAGGAATGCCGATGCACTGCCTGTTCTAAAATTTTATCTCCTCTTTTTGTGCAATTAATTTGCAGTTTTTACGTTTTATTTTTTATCATTTTATACTTTGTGATTGTATACAATGTCTAATAATACAAATATGTTAGTATCTTAAAACATGAATTAATGCAACATCAAATACTAGGGGGTGTCACTAGATACCTAACTCACTAGACAAGACCATGCACGAGATTGGGTCCATGAGAACGAGTCAGGTCGAGATTTGAACATGAAAAAAACAACAATTAAAAAAATAACATGACTGGACAAACAGACTTTTTTACTTAACAGAGTCAAAAAAATGAAATGTTTATAGACCCACAAAGCTCTATTTATTTATCATTATTATGTCAACATTTTTGATAAATAAAACAGTGTTTTGATAATATAGAAAAAAAAATAATATATAAAACAAATACATTTGAGCATTTTCCAGGTACAATATGCCTTATTGCGCCTTTTGCTGGGTTTTCTTTAGCTGTGTATGAAAATGGCATTACAAAAAGTGGGGCTGACTCACATGTGCCTGCTCTGCGGTATTTAGTAACCACAAATGCATGAAGAAAGAAACACTTAAACGTGCAGACTTACTTGCTAATTTAGACAGTGTCGCTAAATTGTCAACATGGATCTCCTGTATGAGGTGCGACGTGAAGCAGATGATCGCAGGTGCTTGAAAGGTGCTGCTTAGCAGAATGTAATGAGAGTCAATAGAACCGCTTCGTGATTGAGAGTACAGGCAAGTCCAAACAGTACGCAATCTGACAGGTCTTTAACCAGCACTTTTTTTATTTTGTGTGGATCCTGTAGAAAATATAAACTAAATCAAATAAAGTCATTCTCACTTAGCTACAACATTAAATACTGTATATAATGACTAATAACAAAATATGTTAAGCGCATATAACAATAACACTAATATGTTAAAATCTGTATTATTATTACTATTTGACTTATTTAATAATAATAAAACTAACACTGTATACTAAAATTAAATATATATTAAATACTGTATATAAAGACTGATAATAAAATTGTATTAAATAAATATATTTAATATAATACTGAGTAATAATAAGACTAATATTTTATACTAAAATATGACGTTTTTAAAAATGTGTGAATGTAGTTGAAAATGTTATTTTTATTCTTCCTTTAATCAATTAATTAATTGCACTTTTTTTTTCTTCAAAACGTATAAACAAAAATAAATAAAGTCGGCCTTCCATACAATCACTGAGCAAAAATACTATTAAATATTTTTTTATACATCATAACTAAAAATAAAAAATACTTGAAATAAATAGATTGCATTTATCCAACAATAACCTAATCTTCCAAAAATGTATTTTCATTTTGCTATTTTTGAAGGGTATTGAACTAACAACATCCATCCATCCATCTTCAATTATCTTATCCTTATCCTCATTAGGGTCACGGGTATGCTGGAGCCTATCCCAGCTGACTTATCATTACATACAATATTATAATACAATATTATTTTATGGAGATGTGTTTGACAATGAGACAGGTATCCAGGTAAGCGGCCCAAACAGTTTACTCTACACTCGACAAAAAGCAACAACTTTACTGTAGCCAAATCGCCATCACTCTCGTCACCCAATGAACAGTTATGAGCTGGCAAAGTCATAAGATGACATCAGTTATTAAAACAGCGCAATACGAAGGAGGAGGAAAAGAAAACAATAACGCATCAAACGACAGATGGGATCCCTCAGCCTCGTTAATCTGGGGTGGATGTATCATTGCAAATGTAGCTTCCTGTTGACTCCTACTAAGTCAACACGGTTTTATTTAAAGAGCCGATCTTCAGCAGATAAAAAGTTGACTGCCTGGAAGAAGATACTGTAGAGCAGGGTTGTCATACTCGTGCCACGGAGGGCCGAGACCCTGCAGGTTTACTTTCCATGCGCTCATTGTAGCAGGTTGAGCCCATCCGCTCCCATGTTGAATGGGAAAAAAAAAAAAAAGGCGCTTGTATGGCATGGTAGTAGATGGTTGTTGCAGCGCACGGTCGTTCCGTCTGGTTGTGGCGTGCCCTCGCAAGGATCCGGTCTGGTTCACAGTGGTCGATTGATTCCTTGCCTTTATTTTAAATCTTACAGCTGCACCGTTGTCCGTGCATCGGGTAAACACTACACGCCAAGTGAATTAAAATACTGTATATTCTACACACCCAAACATGTCTTTTTCTAAACAAATGTGGCTCACCTAAGTGAGAAGAAGTGCTGCCAGGTCCCTAGGAATAAAAAAGTAGGCAAGAGAAGCCATTTTCAGAAAAACCCATTGACTCAGGTTAAAGAACTGTAAAATGTAACTGAAAAATGAAATGTATTACTGATTTAAATAGTTATTAGTTCTTCATTTGTTTATGTATCTGTTCATTGATTGATTGATTGATTAGTAGTTTTGTATAGAAAACAATAATAAAAATTTCAGAAGATTAAATAAAAATAATAATTTAAATTGTGCATGGTTCACGTGCATGTGCGTCGAGGCTGCGGCCCAGCCTCAGCCAGACTCCGCCTCATGCGGCCCCAAGGTAAATTGAGTTTGAGACCCCTGATCTAAACGTTACACTTCTGGTGCCAACAGGCACTACCACGGCCCATGAAAAGGCTGCAAACAAACATCTGCTACATTTAGTTAAGCTGCGGTTGCCATGGTAACAGACGGGCGCTACTACAGCAGTTAATGTTTCATGCAGTGATTAGCACGGTGATTTTCATTTTAGGAAAGCCTGGCTGCATGGGGAAAAGACTCGAACCAACAACCCTTTGGTCACAGGCCACAACTTTCTCCCTGTTAGCCTCTCAGGATGAAATGCTAGTGAAGGCGTTCACATATGTTGCCATGACAACCACCCTCAACATGTCATCCCTCTCTCTGAGGGGCATTATTGGATGCGAGTGTGTGACCTTAATACACTCTTTAAAGCTCTCCTCTTTGTGTGGGAGAGATAAGCCACCTAGATAGGCGTTACACAACAAGCACACTTCGCCGCCATCACCACTCACCAGGACGCGCCCCGTCAGCGTCTGCGCTGAGATCATGACCCCTGCCCAATCCTTCACAGATGTCATCCAGCCCACTTCGTTGGCCGCCCCCTCGTTCTTGTCCACCCGCTTGAGGACGCCGTCGCCCGTGACGACCCGGTGGACCTCCTGCAAGAACACAAAAGGACGCAACACAAACAAAGAGTTGAAAAAAAACCTAAACAAAATATCATTGTTGCACACAGAGAAATGAAGGAAAATGTCTAAGAAATTGACTCAGCATACAAAATACACCAGGGGTATGCCAATAGCAATAGGGGGTAGGTGCGTAAGCATTAAGAACAATTAGCGCCTAACACGCTCAATTACGAGTGCGCAGGAAAAAAGAAGCAGAAAGAAGACTGCACACAATGTTGTTCATTGGTCTGTGTGCTTCATATGATGATATAAGTAAGTTTGATGATTATTCTGTTCATTAAGAGTGTTTCATCTTGATGATTCCTATTATATTGGCGTTCCAGTCCCGGCAATAAGCAAAATGAGGCGTTGCCATTGGTTGCATTTTTGTACTTTGAATACTGCTTTATCCTGATTGTAAAACTTTCCCCTTGAATTTGGTAATTAAGTAACATGCAGATTTAAACCATTTTGTGAGCGCACAAAAAAAGTGATGCACAAATTAAACCCATTCAAGCAGTAGACTGGAATAAAAGATATGTAGAATGATTATTATCTACCGGTGATCATGTACACATTTCGGTCTGGAATTACTACAATATATTTAGGATGATTACTTAATTGCATGTGAAATGTTATCAAAGTGTGACCATGAAAATACACATTTTTGACCCGAAATGACTAAAAAATTTATTAGCCAATTAATAATGTTCCATATTCAAGTTAATTATTTGTAAAATGTTTCTGTTATTAAGTGCACAGGGGTAAGGGGTACATGGCTTCAGGTCAGATGTCTGAGAGGGTACGCCAGTGTAAAAGGTTTGGGAACTACTGCACTAGAATACTGTATTATTGATTCATGGAAAAAATTAATGTTTTTTTTATATGTATATTTAGTTACTAAACAACTTTTACCGTGGTCCCTCATTTCTAGAAGTTAATTGGTTCCTGACCTGACTGCATTACATAAATTTGTGTAATATAGGCTTCAATGTTAAAAAATGGAATGTTTTCGTAATTAGAGCATAGAAAACCTGTTTATGACTTTCTAAATACGGGTTTTAACATTAGAGCCCTGTAGACATGAAATAATACCCCTATAGTCACCTTTGTACTCGTATTAGTCATTGTTCATTGCTGCAGGTACTTCCACACAAAATGGGACGACAACCTATTTTGATGTCAGACATGCCATGGCTAACTCCATGACTTCCTGCAGTGTTAAGGTAATGTAAAGTATGCTAATGTATCATCAATGTTTTGGGTCATTCCATTGTACTACCCTACAGTGAGAGTTAAGGGTCAATCCTCGATGAAGCCATAAGGACCACATCATCCGCAAAAAGCAGAGACCCAATCCTGCAGCCACCAAACCAAAACCCCTTTAACGCTCTGAATCCACCTAGAAATTCTGTCCAAAAAAACAGAATCGTGACAAAGTGCAGCCCTGGAAGCATCCAACCCTCGCTGGAAACTCTTACAGTCCGACTTATTTCTGGCAATGCAAACCCAATTGACGCTGGTGATACAAGGAAGGAACAGCCTGAATTAGGTGGTTAAATACCCCATATACCCAAGGAACACGGTCGAATGCCTTCTCCAAGTCCAGAAAACGCATGTAGACTGGGTTGGGCAAGCACCCATGCACCCCCAAGGACCCTGCTGAGAGTTATTTTAAAAATTGCTTTATTTAACTAAACTGAAAAAAATGATTTTTCAATAGTCTGTTGTAAAATGAGCAAAAACGAGATTACAAAAAACAGTAAATAAACACTAATTTTATGATAAAGACAAAACTGACATCTTTTGAAAATAAAAAATATTTAATAATTAAGTAATGACTACTTTTTTATGAATAGCGAGTGAATGGTGTGTGTGTGTGTGTGTAGTAGACAAAGAGCCTCCAATGTGAGCAATGTATGTATATATAAATATAGTACAGTACATACACCGTAGTAGTAGTACAGTAAACAGTGTGCACAATAACTAGCTGTTAAGCAAACACAAGCTTTAGGCTGACGTGACAGACATCTATGATGGTGTCAAACATAACCCCCATCCCCCACCTCCCAATAGTCCTGCTTTTCATGTCCGTGGCACAAAGCTGTAATCGACACATGCGTGCCTTGTAGTCCACGCCAGTGATCTCGGTGTGACACATTCTCACAAGCACATTGTGCGTCCCTGCAAGGTGAAAGGGTCTGCCTTCAAAGCTTGCAGACCACAACCCACCCACCCCTTGCAATGCAACATGTGTTTCCACCGGGTCGTAAACCTTTGTGTTTTATGTTTTGCTTTGTTTTGAGCGCCACAGTATGAATGGACGCGGCCAGATGCAAGGTTAGATGTTGGATGACATGTACTGTAAAAGTGAATAGAAATACTGCACATAAGACAGCCCGTGAACCATGTGACCAAACATACATTTTCAAACTGCATATACAGTAGTGCTCAAGATAATAGCACTCCAATGTAACTAATCAGATTAATCACGGTTGTTAGTATATTTGTATTGGTACATGGCAAACAAGTTACCAGTAGGTTCAGTAGATTCTCAGAAAACAAACAATCCCCAGCATTCATGATATGCGCGCTCTTAAGGCTGTGCAATTGGGTAATTTATTTAAAAAATAGCAGTGTGGCAATCAATCAGTGATCAATTTAGTGAAAAAACAGGTGTGAATCAGGTGGCCCGTATTTAAGGATGAAACCAGCACTTGTTGAACATGCATTTCTCTTTGAAAGCCTGAGGGGAAATGAGTCGGTCATGACATTGCTCAGAAGAACTGCGTACATGGATTAAAAGGTTGATTGGAAAGTGGAAAAGTTATGAAGAGGTGCGCAAACATTTTGGCTGTTCAGCTAAAATGATCTCCAAACGGAGAGCAAAACCAGAAACCTGTGGCAGACAACAGAAGACAACTATCAAAATGGATCAAATAATAACCAGAATGTCAAAGGCTCAACCGATGATCAGCCCCAGGATGAGCAAAGACAGTTTGGAGTTATGTAAGTACTGTGACAGTTAGAATATGTCTGTGTGAAGCTAATCTGTTTACAAGAATACCCCACAAAGTCCCTCTTTAAAAAAAAGGCATGTGCAGACGAGGTTACAATTTGCCAAAGAGCACATCAACTGGCCTAAAGAGAAATGGAAGAACATTGTGGACTGATAAAGAGTAAAATAGTTCTTTTGGGGTTTAAAAGCTGCAGACAGTTTGGGACCCCCAAACTCTGAATTCAAGGCACAGTACAGGGTGAAGACAGTGAAGCATGGTGGTGCATGTTTTGCCTACTATGATGTTGGGCCTTTTAATCACATCGCAGGGATCATGGAACAGTTTGCATGTCAAAATACTTGAAGAGGTCATGTTGCCTTATGCCTTTTGGAACACACCGCTTTCATTTATTTGGCCGATTGCACAGCCCTAAGAGCGTGCATTTCATGAATGCTGGGTCTTGTTTGCTATCTGACAATCTACTGAACCTACTGGTAACTTGTTCGCCAGGTAGCAATAAAAATATACTAACAGTGATTAATCTGGTTAGTCACATTGGTGATAGTTTTTTGAACATTACTGTAAATGCATACAATACTATTATTTAGAAAAAATTATATACAAAATAATATAATATAAATATAAAAAATATTAATAATATTAAAGTTAATTAATAACTTAGTTAGTTAATTAATTAAAGTAAATTAGACTTTTACTTTATTTTTACATATAAATGTACTTAACATATATTGCATATATATTTTTCCCATATAATATTATTGTATTTATTATATTATTTTCCGCAAAGAGCTTTTCAAAGCTCTTTTTTGAGTCCTGTTGGTAGTGTTTTTTTCATGGATTTATGTGTGTATGTCAATATTATGACATAATACACAATATGTGTTTCTAATAATGAGCCTTGAGCTAAACTCTGTTAAATGCATGTAGTAGCAATGTACTATC
Source organism: Oostethus manadensis (assembly GCA_024372805.1). Taxonomy (NCBI): domain Eukaryota; kingdom Metazoa; phylum Chordata; class Actinopteri; order Syngnathiformes; family Syngnathidae; genus Oostethus; species Oostethus manadensis. Next base: position 3,094,443 of record QODF01000233.1, on the reverse strand, counting down.
AAAATGTACGTCTCCAGTTCCTTTCCTGGAGGCCATAATGATGCAGTAAAGAGACACCGCTGCGATGCTAGAGCACAGTTACCTTAGTTACTGTTGCTTGGTCGCACAAAGATGGACAGAAGGCGCTTCGAGACTGCATGCACAATAAAAAAAGTATTGATCTGAACTTGAATGTGCTACATTGTGATTTATTGTGGGTTACAATGTGGACACTTTCTAATTGTGTATCTTATCCCCCCCAAAAAATTGAGTTAGTTACTATGTCTGAGTGATTCACAGCCCAAAACCTGCAAATGATGTCACACACCTCCCCCCAATCCCTCCATTAATTACATCCACTATTAGCGGCAAATTGATGACTGCACTCTGAAATTTAATTAGGCAAGGAGGCATTAAGTAGAGGCCAGACGACCAAGGCGCTCTATTCCTGCAGCACACAGCCCTGAGGCGCGGGCCTCATACTGTCGCAACAAGGCCGCCACCACGAGAACTTGTTTTTTTCAAGTAAAGCCTTATATAAAAACCTACAAACTGGAGTGTGCAGGAAAATGGCGTCCTTTGCTGCAATGCAACATTTTCATACAAAAATAGTTTGGCATAGTTGACGTTAACTAAAAACAGTACATTTTTTCCACGCAAACACCATATTTTGAGATGTCGGACATAAAAAACCTTCAAGTCTCTGCAAAAAAATGCAATATTTTTACCACATTTCAAAAAGTAAAACAATGCTTTTTAATAATGCTATGCTTTCAGGTTTATATTTTTTTCACGCTACATTTTTCACACAACAAAGTTAAGACTACATTTTGATGGCAGATGTGTTTCACTGAAAATACAGCATTTTTTCACAAAAACACCTCGTTTCCATGGCTGCGCTACAAATGCTACATTTTTCCACACAAATGCAATATTTTGAGGTGTCAGACTTTTTTTTCTGAAATCACTTCATTATGTTCACTATGAATCACTAAAAAGCCTACAAAAAACACTATCGTTTGACCTCAAACACATTGGACGTGTTTTGCTGAAATCACTGTGTTCTTCCTCAAAAACACGCTTTGAATTTCACATCTTCACTCTACCACAGTTTTTAAAATAATAGATGCAGAATATAAATATTGGAACTATTGTAAAAGACGTCCACCATTGAGATTGTCCAAATTTTGCCTTAACTTAAAACAGGTCCCTCCTAAAAACAGTGTGAAAATGTTTCATAATTTTTTCGTGAACTGTGAACAAATTCTCAAAATATTGCAGTTTTCTGCCAAAATGCAGCATTTTCACAAAAACATATTTGCCTTTAAAATGAAGTAAAAGTATAGTAACAAAATATTGTAAATGTTTTGTTTGTGTTTTTTTTTTAACTGGTCTACTTTTGAAAATCTGTCCACATATTGCATTTTGGGGGAAAACGTTTTTTTTAGGCTATTTTAAATTTTTGAGGAAAAGGATAGTGATCTCAGCAACACACACCCAAGCGTCTCTCACATTTGTCCAGAAAAAAATAACCCTTTAGAGAAAGTGGTCCATTTTTCAATGATATTGCATTTTTGGCAAAAATGTGTATGTGGGTTTTAGTGCTACAATCCTTGAAGGTGGTAAAGTATTTATTTTAATGCAGTCTTCGTTCCAAAGGGTTTGACAAACACCAAAACATACAAAAACGGAGGCAATTCTTAGCATTGAAAATAATCCAATTCATGTATTCCAGACAGACAGACAGTGAGAGAGCGACAGAGACAGATATCTTCTGTATCAAACTGAACTCTACATTCTTGGCCCCATGGCAGGTTATTTAGCAGCTGTACTGAATAACTACGCGGGTGTCACACAATCTTGTGTTAGAATATTAAAACTTGACAAGATTTCTTGTTCTTGGAAAAAAATAACTGTCTTGTGGGGCCTGGGATCATAATTAATTTAGTCACATTATTAATACATATTAATTAATAATTTGGCCGGCCTAAATATGTTGCCATGTGCACGCATGCCTGTTCTCCTCGTAGGGAGTTCACTCTGTGCATTGGTTTCAGTGCCTTTTGTTCCGCATTTGTTCCAATAAACAGCATGAACGGAATTAGCTCTTTTGTAAGTCATACAGTCTCTGTGCCTCAGTAGGTGGAGGCGGGGCCGCTAGCATACACATAGAGTGCAGAAGTGTGTAGCGGGGTAAAAAATATAAACTCCATTTCAATATATTTTTTATATTCTATCACTGTATTTTTCTTAAAAGCAATGTTAAAATCTCATCTCATCCTGTTCTCGAAGACCCAAGCTCGTGCATCGACACCCCTAGTTTGTACTGAAACTGCTCGATATCTCTACAGAAACTATTTTAAAGAACTATTTGAAGCTTTCCTAGGCAAACCCACATAAAAGCACAGATTTTGTACAGAATGCTACCAAAATGTCGTGACAACAACCGTGGGATGACAATCCAGGCACATTTGACGACACATTCCTGGTACACTGGACCTGTACCTGGACCTGACACCACTAAGAGAACGTAAGCTGGGATTAGACCGTCACGAGACAGGTTAGTTTTACCCTACCAATGACGTGTTGTTGCAAAGGTAATCCTTACTTTTAGATTGAAGATTACTGCTGCAACAACACAACGGTCTGTTGTGCTGACGGTCTGTTACACTCATCAGAGCGTGCACTTCCCCCTCTGACTGGAGGAGTCATTGCAAGCTGCAGTCCTAATTGGACGCCAAACATTAAATATGTACTCTTAAGACGATGCTTTCTAATGGCGGGGGAGGCCAGAGGTCAAACGAGAGAGCTTTAAAATGTCCAATTACTTTCCTCTGGTGATGGTTTAAACTGAAAGGTCAGAGGCAGGGAGCAGGCGAGGACTCGGTGGCATTTCTGGCTTTTGTCATACATCCATAACAATCTACTGTATATTCATAAGGCTACACTTTACCACAAGGGTGTTCAAATGTGTTTAGGTAAAATTGCTACATTTAATTGCAAAAAAACAATATTTTTTTGGTGTATTATTGATCTGGTGGTGTTACATTTTTCTACAGAAAATGCTTCATTTTAACAAATTACTGTAGCTTCACTTCAAAAAATACATTTCAATGTCAGATATGTTTAATTGAAAATCTGACATTTTACTTTCACACAAAAACTATGCAGTCGTCCCTCATTTATTACAGTTCCAGATCCGAACATGACATGAACGTGAACTATGTGTTTTTGTGAAGTAGGATTCCTTATTTATAAATGGAATATGTCCATACTAAAAAAAAAGCCCTGCTTACAACCTTCTGGATACTTTTTTTTTATTATTATTAGCACCCTCTAGACATGAAATAACTCCTCATCTTTACACTAATATTACCCAAAAGGGATGAGCCGAATACTCGCTTTAGACAAGTACCTGTTACGGATAAAGCATTTTTGCACGGTAAGACCATGAAAATAGTACAGCTCGTCATTATCCATAATCGTGATGAAGGAAAACCCCAACTGGGTAACTATTTATGAATTCACTCTTCACGCTTTGTGATTGACCGGCCCCTCCCTAAACAGACTCGCTACAGCCAGAGATATGAGAACCATGCCTCTCACTCTTTTTCACTCTTTCACACACAGACAAAACACGAACAGTGACAAACCCCCGGTAAACTTGTTTGTTTCGTAGCGTACGCAAGACAGAGTTGAAAACCGCTTGTGTCGCGTTGGTCACTGCCTCCAATCTGGACGGGTTTCTTTAGATTGTCCTCAGCTCAGCTCGTATTTAAAGTTGCTTGGTAAACGTGTTTCTAGCGTACGTGGATAGTTTGACAAGACAGAGCTGTAAAGGGCTGGTGTTGCGTATGTCACTGCCGGTGTTGGGGATTTTTTCTGTCTGCTTGCTTCTAATTTGGCTGGTCATATGAAGTCTGTAAATGGGTGTAAATTGAATGAAATGGGGCCGCACGGTGGATGAGTGGATAGCATGTTGGCCTCACAGTCAGGAGGTTCAGGGTTTGAATCTCCGTTGGGCATCTCTGTGTGGAGTTTGCATGTTCTCCCCAAGCGTGCGTGGGTTTTCTCCGGGTACTCCGGTTTCCTCCCACATTCCAAAAACATGGATGTTAGCTTCATTGGCGATTGTTTGTCTATATGTGCCCTGCGATTGACTGGCGCCCAGTCCAGGGTGTACCCTGCGTCCCGCCCAAACTCAGCAGGGATAGGCTCCAGCATACCCGCGACCCTAATGAGGATAAGCGGTACACAAAATGATTGAATGAATGAATGAATGGAATGGTGTATGAACTTGAATTTCAATGGTGTATGAACTCAGTTCTCTGACGTTCTGGGGCACAGAGTTCCACTCGTGTGCAGCTGTAACTGAAAAGACACTCTGAGTAAAAGCACTTTTCCTTAGAGCAGTGGTTTTCACACTGAGGGGCGCGCCCCCTAGTAGCAACTCAGCATTATGACAGGGGGGGTGCGGGGCTACCATTTTTCGGACTAGAGGTTGCTACTTTTTTCTTTCCCTTAGAATAACTAGCTTTTTAAAAAAAATAATAAAGGAACACTTTTTAATCAGACTATAGTAACCTATCAGTCAAACTTCTGGGATATTGATCTGGTCAGTTAAGTAGCAGAGGGGGTTGTTAATCAGTTTCAGCTGCTTTGTTGTTAATGAAATCAACAACAGGTGCATCAGAGGGGCAACAAAGAGACAGACCCCAAAAGAGAAATGCTTTTCCAGGTTGAGGCCACTGACTCCTCATCTCTTTTTGTTTTTTGCCTGGTGGCCAGGCCTTTACCCGTGGGGCTTGGCCAGGCCTAGCCCGAAGAATACTTCGAGGCACTTCTCAATCCCACTGACATACTTTCCGTAGAGGAAGCAGAGTCTGAGGATACGTACGTGGACAGTTCTATCACCGTGGCTGAGGTAATTGGGGTAGTTAAAGCACTCCCCAATGGCAAGGCTCCTCTTATCCGAGGTCGGGTACCGGGGGCAGCAACCTAAACAGGGAAACCCAGACTAGTGTCTTTGCGGCTACTTCGTCTAGCTCCTCCTGGCAGATCCCGAAGCGTTCCCGAGGCCAGTTGAGAGACATAGTCTCTCCAATGTGTGCTGGGTCTTCCCCAAGGTCTCCTACCAGTCGAACGTGTCCTGAACACCTCCCCAGGGAAGTGTCCAGGATCCTAACCAAATGCCCGAGCCACCTCATACTGTATGACTCCTCTCAGTGTGGAGGAGCAGCAGTTATACTCCGAGTATGATTTGTTTATATAAAGTATTTTACCTTTTTGCAAGCATTTTGTAAACCAATTGTTATCCATGGAGATATTATAGCAGTGGTATTTTTACTGACTGGAGGGATGTGACAATTTTTGTAAAATCACTTCAATATATAAATATATCATGCAGCGTACCCCAGGGTTCAATACTGGGACCAAAACTGTTTGTTTGTTTGTTTGTTTGTTTGTATGTATATATATATATATATATATATACATACACACACACACACACACAATATATACATATATTTACAGTAACATCTGTAAGGTTATGAAAGACCTAAAGCTAGTAATATTTGCAGACAATACTACTGCATGTATCTCCAGGGAAGTACATAAGAGCTAAGAGGAAAAGTCACAGATGAATTGACTAAACATAAAAATGGCTTGATAAAAACAAGCAATTGCTGAACTTATGTAAAACGACAACAAAGCTGTTTGATACACAGCATAAAGGAGACTTATGCACAAATATAAATTGATGGCGTGAACATTGAAAGGTGGAATGAAAAAAAACTGGGGGTCAAAATAGATCAAAATATTAGCTGGAGAAATAAAAATATAGAGCATAAAGTGGCAAGAAATACCTCAATACTGAATAAAGCTAAATTTGTATTGGACCTAAACTCCAAACTCTCTACTGCTCTATGGTATTACCATATCTAACATACCTTGTGGCCATATGGAGAAATAACTATAAAAGTACACATTTGCTAACCATGCTACAAAAAAGATCAGTTAGATACAAAACATACAAACCTTTCATTTCTAAAATCACAATTATTAAAATTTGCTAATCTAAAAAATTGTCCACCAGCTAAAATTATCCATCCATCCTTTGATTTACTTCCACTTATCCGGGTCAGGTCATGGGGGAAGCAGCCTAAGCTCTCCCCAGCTACGTCCAGCCTCTTCCGGCAGATAGCGAGGCTTTCCCAGGCCAGTTGAGAGACAGGGTCTCTCCAACGTGTCTTGGTTCTTGCCCAGAGACCGCATCACTGCAGAAGCCATACCAATCCGCCTGTCCCTCTCCTGTTCCATCCTTACCTCACTCGTGAAGAAAACCCTGAGGTCACACCACTCTTTTCTTGGTGAGAACCATGGACTCCAACTTGAAGGTGCTGATTCTCATCCAGGGTAATTCACACTCAGCTGCGAACCAATCCAGTGAGAGTTGAAGGTCACAGCTCGATGAAGCCAACAGGACCACGTCATTTGCAAAAAGCAGAGACCCAATTCTGCACCTAGATATTCCGTCCATAAAAGTAATCAGTGACAAAGGGCAGCCTCGGCGGAGTCTAACCCTCACTGGAAACGGGTCCGACTTATTGCCGGCAATGCGAACCGAACCCTGACACGGGTCATCAGGGAACAAACCACCTGAAATAGATGCTCCGATACCCCATATTCCTGAAACACTCCCCTCAGTAGTCCCCGAGGAACACGGTCGAATGCCTTCTCCAAGTCCACAAATCACATGTAGACTAGTTGGGCAAACTCCCATGCACCCCTAAGGACCCTGCCGAGAGTATAGAGTTGGTCCACAGTTCTATGACCAGGACGAAAACCACACTGCTCCTCTTGAATCCGAGATCCGGCGGGTCCTCCTCTCCAGAACCACTGAATAGACCTTACCAGGGAGGCTGAGGAGTGTGATACCACGATAGTTGAAACACACCCTACGGTCCCCTTTCTTAAAAAGCGGGACCATCGCATAAGCAGAGGAAGATGAATGGATGGATGGATGGATGGATGGATGGATATTAGTATCAACATTTTAGCTTATAGTCATAGACTACTTGAAGGATAGGCAAAATTAGCTAACGTAAATAAGCTCAAAAGTCATGGTTGCAAATAGAGATGCACAATATACTGTTTGGGGTTTTTTTTCCCAAACATACAGATGCCAATACCAATAATCAGCCTTCGACTTAAAGTGGACTCTTTGCAGGGGTCACCTTTCCAAAGGATACCTTCAACTCTAATAAAACACATGCCTATTGACGCACTGGCAAACGTGCATCGATGATTCAGCGGTTTGGAATAGAAATCACCTTAATAGAATCCTTTGTGACTATTCTGGACTTTGAAAAGGAGAAGCGTCCACGCAACAAGACTAGACAAAAATGGCGGTGCTGTTTGTGCCGCTAATGACATGCATGGACAAGGGGAGGTGGTGGGAGGTGTTCCTCCAACGCAACACAACCTGCAACACCTCAACGCCACAAGAGCATAACACCCAGACTGACTCTGAGAATGAGCGTCCGCATCCTTGCTAGTTGCCTAGAGACCAACGCAACAGGTTGGCCGACCTCGACAACTTCACCTCAAAGAACACAGAGATCACACATCATCGAACAACCCCCAGATACTATGGAACTCCCATGAGTGCTGGGCACGTGATCTACCAACCCCTAGGGGCTCTTGTTTGGCCGTGGCTGTAGGAAACCTCCTGATGTATTTTTATGAACTCCACAGGATGGCAGTAGCTGCATTCCAAGTATGAGAGTCCAAGAGAGCCAGCTGCTTTAGCTACATCTGCATGCACTTTAAAATGCTACTCAGAGCTGCTTTCATATGCACACCAAATCATTATAAAGGTAAAAAAAATAAAAGGAATTTGTGTATGATGAGTTTTGACTTTTCTCTCACCAAATATTGCCTGCTTCCAAGTTTAGCACCTTGAGTGTATACAAGACGGACTGAATCACTAATCGGTGAAATCTTTGTGGGTGTCAATTGTAAACACGTACAACGAAAAAGGCAGCGAAAAGGTCAACAGGCGGTTCTCCAAAATGGAGCAAAAAAAGGGTGAATTGTCTGCATAAAATAAATTTTAAAAAAAGGTCTTAGTCACCACACGACAGAAATTTCTTAACTTCTGTAGCAGTAGTGACAGTTTTTAGACATTTCTAGGCAAAACCACAAAAACTCTTACCTAAATTTTCCCTTATCTCCAGTAACTTTTCATACTAAATCTTACTGCACTGCTGTAGCAGTAGTAGTGACAGTTTTAAGACTTTTACAGGAAACACCAAGTCTATTTTTGATACCTTTTCATTAAGTACAAGAAATTTATTTCCCAAATATGACAAGTGTCAACAACAGCATTTTTCCATTTATGAAACAAAGAAAATCCAAAAATTCCCCCCTACTACCAGATGTGCAACAATTTGTTCGTGCTTTTTGGTACCTCCTGGTTGGATTTTTGCGACCCTCTAATAATATGCTGCCCTAAGAAATCTTTAAAGACCAACATTCTGCCGCACAAGTCTTAACTGGAACCAGAAGAAGAGATCATCAGTACAACTTAGAACTTACTTCAAAGTTCTCTCACTATGCGTTCCGGCACTCGTCTATCTTGAAGACCTCCTAGAACCCTATCAACCCAGTAGAACACTGCGCTCACAGAATTTACAATTACTTGTCACTCCTAGAATTTTTAGAACTAGAATGGGAGGTAGATCCTTTAGTTACCAGGCCCCTCTGTTATGGGACCATCTCCGCGACTCAATCCGGGGGGGCAGACACCCCCTCTTCATTTAACAGTCAACTCAAAACTCCTCTTTGCTAAAGCATACAGTCGGAATTGACCCTTGATATGCCGATATGTATCTATATGTTCCATTCTCTATGTTTCTTGATCTAAGACTTCTGTCTTGATCTACCGTGTACGCATCTATTCTTTATATACCTCAGCCCAACTGGTCGGGACAGACGGCCGCCCCCACAGAGCCTGGGTTCTGTCCAAGGGTTCTTCCGCAGAGGAAGAAGAAGGAGGTTTTTCCTTACCATTGCCTGCTCATGTGGGGTTTCAGTTGGCTCTCAGTGACCTTTACGTGCAAAGCGTCATGAGAGGACTGCTGATGTGATATGGCGCTCGACAAATACATTAGAAATGACTTTTTAATGCTAAATCCTACACATTTTTGGGAGTAGTAGTAGTGGCTGCTCTTACACAGCAAAATTGTTAAGCAAATGGTTACATGGTAAATTACATGGTACTAATTTTTGTACCGAATCTTATTCAAAGTTCGCAGCATTACTGCAGTAGTGACACTTTCTGGACTCTTTCAGGAGAAACAAACGCCCTAACTTTTGTCTAAACTGTCCCATTTCCGCAGTTTTGGGCAGACTCGGCGGCTGACTCGTTTGCCTTTTAAGTATTCCCCTTCCAGGGCTCCTGGCACCGTGAAAGCTTGATCATTTTAATGTTATTAATATTTGATATTTTATTGAAATTAAACTCAATATTTGGACCTGCCGCTACATCATCTATGTCCACAAACCCGGTATTTGCCAAACAAACACAAAGCATAATGATGTAACGCATTGCTGAAGGTGGGTAACTAAAGTGCTTTCTTCATGGAAGGGGAGGACACCCAACAGGTGTCAGGTGTAAAGGAGGGAGAAGCTGCACGTGAATGCAGGTGGTACGGAGTGGTGGTGGTCCTACCTTCCTCTTGGTGTGGCAGTGGCAGCAGACCGTCCACAGGTACTTGAGGCTCCTCCATAGGAGAATGATGAAGAGGCCACCGAAGAAGGTGACCATGGAGGAGGCGAGGAAAGCCCACCACATGCGCTGGCCGTTGCTGTCACACGGCACATCCGGGGAGAAGGGGATGATCATGTTCATCTTGGCGATGTGGACGGAAGGGTCCGGGGTGAACCTCTCCCTGCTCTTCGGCATGGTCGCCGCCCACGGCGCGGTCACCTGTCAGCGCAAGTTGGGGTGCCGCTTCAGGCCACCTCCCGGGCCCTCCGAGCCTTCTCACGCCAGCAGCGGCTCGGCCATTGTTGAGTCAGCCGCTTCTAATGGGCACCAAAAGTTGAGTGGGCGCCGCCGGGGGCCACTTCCGGTCAAATGAGGGGATCAGGCGTCACGATGCGCGCGCGCCCCGCTTGGCTCGTGCGTCATCCGGTACGTAAACATGCGATTTTAACACCGTCTAAACACTACTAATACGCACCCACGAGGTCCAGCGTCGACGTTGCGAACGGAGGTAGAAGAAGAAGAAGAAAGAAATTGAATATATAAAGGAAAGTAGTAGCGCGAGTCTTCGTGGCGGGTAGCTGCGGTGTTTAGTGCCCGGCCAACACGCGCTGGGAGGCGGGATTAAAAGATGGGAGATTTACAGGTGGTGATGGTTTTCATGCAGGGGCGGAGCTACGGCGGGCGGAGCCGATGCTTATCTGGAGAAGGGCTGCTTGTTTATACACCGACTAGAGATCATCCTAGACTTTTTGGCGGGGATATAGCAAAGGGTGCGGTATCTTTACCGACCAGCCAACAATACGGCGACCCCCATGTTATCCAAGTAAATGATCAAATTTAATTAATTTAAATTGGAAAATTCATTATATTTTGGGGTTAAATGTGGCTGTTAAATCAGTACACATCACTTACAAATAATACTAATTCCACAGTGAAGCAAATCAATGGGGTTTGCAGGCGGGAATTTACGCCATCCAGTGGCCAAACGCGGCATTGCTCCTATTAAAATCTCACTTAAAAATAATACTAATTCCACAGTGAAGCAAATCAATGAAGTTTCCAGGCGGGAATTTACGCCATCCAGTGGCCAAACGCGGCATTACTCCTATTAAAATCTCATCACTGCTGGAGCCTATCCCAGCTACATTCAAAATGTTCAGCTTTCTGCTACATTTTGCACTTAAGTGTCTAAATTGTCACTTTCCAATAATTCAAGCGTACTTTTTTGTGTGTGTGTGTGTGTGTGTGTGTGTCTTGTCCAGCTTCATAACAGCTGAATGGGAGTCAAGCTTCCTTTAAGTGCTGAGCAAAATTGCTTTGCCAAGGGAGACTTCATAATCTAAATGAGTCTTCCTTGGCATTTGACTGCGTTTATTATGAATTTTATTGAGCCACATTTCGATGCCGGACCTGACCTGAAAAAGGATGGGTAGGGGGTGGGGTGGGGTGGGGTGGGGTGGGGGGATATAGGAAAGGGTGCAGAAGAACCTATTTCACCCATAATATAAACAACCATGATAACCCCAATATCAGCAAACACCAGTACATTCACAGAGCAAAATGAACAAAAATACAGGAATAGAAAAGAACAAAAATATATAAATAAATAAATAAATTTTATGTATATATATATACACACACACATATACGTACACATACTGTGCACAAACACATTTCCATGCATTACATACATACACATACATACATACGTACTAATAATAAACATAAAAGAAAAACAACAAGAAAAACAGAACCTTATGAACAATGACCATCCGGATGACACGTGCAACAAATCTACATTACTCTGCAGTGACAGAATGACTGCATCAGACTAAAACAGAGAATGAGGTAATGTTTGTGGTGAACACAGCCCTGGATCCAAAATCACACTGTCTCCAAAAGCGAGGGTGTGACTAGGAAGACGCCGGAGCCTGGCCCCCCAGCATGCACCCCACAGAGGGGACGGCCCAACCCCGCCCCCCCAAGAGGCGACCTCGAGTCCACTCCAAAGAGGTGCAAGGGAGACCCGGCCGGACGCCATGCGGCAACTGAGCAAAGGCCACAAGGGGGCACGAACGCCAACCACCGGAACACTCGCCGGGGGCCGGCCAGCTACGGGCAAGCAGGGCGTATGCCTCCAAGCCCCCGGGCCAAGAAGCCACCCAAACCCAAAGCAGGGGCCATATTCAACACCCCGGGAGCTTCAGGCCGCCCTAGACACAACTTCCGCTGGCCATCACCTACCCCGACGCCAGAGGCAGGCGCCCGTAGAGGGCCCATGGGTCCACCCCACACCCAGTGCTGACACACCCCACCCGCAGTACACACACCGCACACATGCCCACACACATAAACACACCCACACACCTACATTTTCACATATGCACCTGGAGTGCCACCCCCACAATGCAGCGAGTACCACCACCACGAGCTCCTTCGAGACACGGTGCCATACCACAGCGGCCCCCAACCCCATCAGTAGCTGCCACAGCCCTCTGCCCAGGCGCACACACACACACACACACACACACACACACAACGGCCCTCCCCCAGCATTGCAGCCAGCTGAGACCTGGAGCCGAACCGACCCCCCGCCACCCCAACCCACATCCGGCGGCGTCCAAGAAACGGGGGTGTAAAAGAACACCCTAATCCCCGCCCCGCACCCTACTAAAAGTGTTATGAGGTGTGAGATGTGTGTGTGTGTGTAGGCAGTTAAAATTGAGGAGCCGAAAATGCGTGCCACCACGGGCAGAACCATATCGCCAGCTGAGCACGACTGAGTAGCTCTGCCCACCAGGTGACACGGGTCCCGCCACCCCAAAAATCCGTGAGACGTGTCTGTGAGTAAGTGTAATTAGGGGAACTGGGGAGTTTGCGGCCCCCAGAGCGCCACAAAAGGAGGTCATGTTTGTAACCCCCCTTGCCACACCCCCATGTAGCACGCGCACTACCCAAGATCCTATGTGCTTGTTTGCAGGGAGTGGGGGAGCGACGGCCCGATGGATAGTAGGACTGGGAGGAAAAAAACAACCCTCCAGGCACAGTTACACACCTCCACCCCCACCACTGCCCCCAGTGCAACCCTCCTCCACACCACTGTTTAATCCCCTGCACCCAACGTGCACAGAAACACACACTGACATACATACTGTGCACCAGCATTCGCGCACACAAACCCACACCCGCCCAATCCCATGCACACTCCCCCAACCCAGGACCTTTCAGGCACCAATTTGGCACCGGGACGCGCCATCGTCCACCCGCGCAGCAGCAAGTCTGAGCCAACCTAGATCCACTCGGGGGTCGATACGCCCCCCCCTCCCACATCCAAGTAGACGCAGCCCCCGGAACCCAGGGACCAGGAGCGCCGCCCCACCCACACCCAGCCAGCCCAGCCACCCGACCCGGGGCCCGACGGTCACGACCCAGGCCCCGCCCCACCACCAACCGATCGCCTCGACACCAGACCTACACCAGCCTCAATAGAGATAAACACCGGGCCCCCGCAGAGCAGCTTAGCCCAGCCCCGCTCCCCAAGGCACCACCAGCAGCCCGTATGCCCCCGGCACCTCCGCCAGCCGCCCAACTCTCAGAGTGAAGTAAAAGCGCTAATCACCGGGGACCAGAGTGAATGAGATTGGTCCATTTGGTCGTTTAAAGAGCTAGACATTGTCTCACAAGAGATATGATCTAATAAAAGGTTCCTAAATTGGTTCATACTTAGATTGGCTTTTGTTTTCCAATTCATGAGAATAGTTTTCTTTGCGATGCATAACGCAGTAAGGACCATACGTGAGGTGTTATTATCGATATTGATGCCACCTAAATGGCCAAGTAAACACAATGTGGGGTGTGCTGGAATATTACATCTGGACCAAGTGGACAGCTCCTCACATACCTGAAGCCAAAACCTTTGGACAGGAGCACAATACCACACAGCATGTATATAGTTATCAACAGAGTTATTTGTGCACTGTGAGCAAATATTTGACTTTGTGAGACCCATCTTGAACATCCTTTGTCCTGTATAATGAGTCCTATGAAGAATTTTGAACTGAATCAGCTGTAGATTTAAGTTTTTCGTCATTTTAAATGTATTTGAACATATTTGTATCCATGTGTTTTGATCCAAATTACTGAGTAGGTCTGTTTCCCATTTTGCAGTCGGTAGGTGTATTAAATCTTCTGCTTTATTGTTAAGCCTATATATTTTTGATAATAACTTTGGGGCGCAGAGGTTACAGAATTCTGCCACCTTGGTTGGCATTTGCAGGTTCAATTGATTGGGCGTGTATTTTTTTCCTATTATAGATTTGATTTGGTGGTATTCTAAAAATTTGGTGCTGCTGATTCCATATTGGGAGGTGAGCGTATCAAATGACACAAACTTTCCTTCTACTATGATATTATCTAAGTGTTTTATCCCTTTGTTTTTCCAGAGAGGAAAGTTTATCATTATTTTATTTTGTAGGATGTCAGGGTTGTTCCAGATGGGTGTCAGCTTACATGGATAGAGGGAACATTTGTTTATTTTAAGAAATTCCCACCAAGCTGTCAGAGTGGAGCTGATGTTCATACTTTTGTAACATTTATGATGTTTAATGGTTGAACTGATGAATGGTAGATCACAGATTGCTAGATCATCACACAGTGCTTGCTCTATATCCAGCCATGGCTCGTCTGGATAACTCGGTTTGAGCCATTTGGAGACATATTGCAGTTGATTGGCTAAGAAATACTGAGAAAAGTCCGGAAGCTCTAAACCACCCCTGCCTTTGGTTTGTTTTAACGTATTTAAGCTGATACGTGATGGTTTGTCTTTCCAAAGGAATTTTGAGATGTGGGAGTCCAGTGACTTGAACCACTTGGAGGATGGTTTGGTGGGTATCATTGAAAACAAATAATTAATTTTCGGTAGAACCATCATCTTGACGGCAGCCACTCTCCCCATGAGTGATATGGGTAGACGTCTCCACCGCAAAAGATCACCCTCAGTTGTTTTCAAAAGCTGAACGTAATTCAACTGTGTCAGCTCTGACAACTTGGGTGAAATATTTATACCCAAATATCGAATATTTCCTGTCCGTATTATGGCATCAGGTATACCCTTAAAGTGACAGTTAATGGGTAGAGCTGTGGTCTTAGACCAGTTGATAGAGTAATCAGACACTGATGAGTACTTGTTTATAAGTTGAATCGTGCCGGAAAGGGACGCTTGAGTATTCTGGAGAAAAAGTAATACATCATCAGCGTAGAGACTTATTTTGTGATCCATTTCTCTGGTGCGGATCCCTTTGATTTCTTCATGTTGTCTGATGGCCGCTGCTAAGGGTTCGATAAATATGGAAAACAGTAGAGGGGACAGTGGACAGCCCTGCCTTGTGCCTCTGTGAAGGCTAAAGCTTGAAGAAGTTTGATCATTGGTCCTCACACATGCATGTGGGTTGGTATAAAATATTCTGATCCAATCAATAAAACCCGGTCCAAACCCAAATTTAATTAATGTCCTGAATAGGAAGTTCCAGTTTACCCTGTCAAATGCTTTTTCTGCATCTAGAGAAAGGATAATAGTTTCCAAATTCTGTATGTTAGATTAATCTATGAGGTTAATTAATCTTCGTGTGTTAGTTGAGGAGTGTCTACCTTTAATAAAACCTGTTTGGTCTGGATGGATTATGGAAGGAGTAATTTTCTCTAACCTTCTAGCCAAAGCTTTACTGATTATTTTAAAATCTACATTAATTAAGGAAATTGGGCGGTAGCTAGATGGGAGTGTGGAGTCTTTTCCTGGTTTTAATAAGAGAGTAATATTAGCTAAGTTCATAGTTGGAGGCATTTTATTTTTCTCCTTTATTTCTAATAACATTTTGTAAAAAGTTGGCGCCAGTGTAGTCCAGAATTCTTTGTAGAATTCAGCAGGAAAACCATCTGGGCCTGGGGCTTTATTATTAGGCATGAGCTGGAGAGCTTCCTGGAGTTCGCCAACAGATAGAGGTGAGTCCAGAGATGTTTTCTGGTTCTGTTGTAATATCGGTAGATTTAAATTACTAAGAAACTGATCTATATCATCATCTGATGGGTCTAATTGTGGTGTGTATAATGCTTTATAATAATCCCTAAAAATGGTGTTTATTTTATCAGGGTCATGGCTGATATTTCCTGCTGAGTCTTTAACGGCGTAGATAGTTGTTTTCTCTTTATTTGTTTTTAATTGATTAGCCAAAAATTTCCCAGATTTGTTACTATGTTCAAAGTTCTCCAAGCGAAGCCTTTGTACTAAGAATTGTGTTTTCTTATTTCATATTTCCTCAAGTTTGGTTTTTCTTATATCGTTAAGAGTGCGTTCATCTTGAGAGACAGAGTAGGCCTCCTCTAACGATTTCATTTTACCTTCCAAAACTGATATTCTGGAGGTCTCTTTCTTTTTCTTGTGAGAGGAGAAGGAGATTGTTTTCTTCTGCATTACTGCCTTCCCCGCCTCCCAGAGAACACACGCTGATGCTCCTGGTAAATCCTGGTTTTCTATGTATAGAGACCATTGTCTCTCGAAGTAACTGATCAATTCCGAGTCTTTAAGCAATGATGTATTCAATCTCCAGTTTCGTGTTGGTGCTTTAATGTTCTGTGATATGATCTCTTCTTCTGGTTCCAGTTAAGACTCGCGCGGCAGAATTTTGGACTAACTGATAAGGTCTTTAAAGATTTCTTAGGGCAACCTTTTAACAGAAAGTTACAATAATCCAATCTGCATCGCCCCCGATAGGAAGTGGGACTTGATGTTATTGTTAGTGGTATTATCTGGGTTTAAAGGGCCCGGTCATTTGCCCCAACCCCACTTTGATTTGTTCCGCTACCGGCTAGAGGGGTCATGGATTCCATGCACTGTTACAAGGAGATCTAGGGAGACAGTGCCGCTGAGGTGAAGACAGGAAGCAGAGCTCGAGGTCACAGACATGAAGATGTTGAAGTTCTTTGAGTGTGACCAGGATGGACAGGATCAGGAATGAGATTTTGGAGATAAAGTCAGAGAGGCCAGACTGAGATGGAGGTTTATGGATGTAGTGAAAGAGGACATGAAGGTAGTTGGTGCGAGAGAAGAGGATGCAGAAGACAAGGTTAGATGCAGGCTATCGATTCGCTGTGGCGAACCGTGAAGGAGCCCAAAGGAAAGGAAGAGGGGAGTGGATAGCACGTTCACTTTCAACGTTTTAATAAACAGGTGTTTATTAAACATAAACACATGGTGTGTCCAGCCTGGTGATGGCGATACTATGACAGGGGTCTCTGATTTTGAATGTGTCACTAAAAGGTCAAAGAATATTTGCTTCAACTTCAAATCTCAATTCAGACGTTATGACTAATGAGCACAAAATAGCATGATGACGATGGTTACACTGTTTGAGTGGAGCTCTGCTTGGTAAAGTAGTAGTAGTAGTAGTGTGTATGTCTTGTATGTGCTCTGTGCACGGTGTAAGTCATTGGCCCCAACCACTGGCCAATACCAGGCTTTCAGGGGCAATAAAAGAAACAAACCAAAAAAAACCTTGAAAATATACATTTGTAAATAACTGCATCAAATTCTGTGTAAATGCATAGTAAATCCCATAGTTTTTGCCCGTATTTGTTGAGAGCGGCGATCTGTCCCACTTTGTTCGGCAGTCGTGGAACGCACCATGGTGCCTTTTCCTTGCAAAGATAGCCTGCTATAATGTATTTTTACCATTTTTCCTTCACCTCATATTGGCCCGAAATGCTGACACTATGTGAGAATTCATTTTATGACGTTACAGAGTGCTAATGTGCATATTTGTTGGTGCACAACCTCCCGCTAATTCATGTTAGCACGCTGCCTGCTTTCACACACATCAGACAGCAGCGTTATAATCTTCTTTCTGATAAACAAACTCCAGGCTTGTACTGGTGGATGGTGGCTCTGCATTCATTTTGCGCTTTTAATTTGATGATGCTCGTTTTACAACAGAGTCAGTGCCTCACCAGCCATGAACCTCACCGCGTGTCACTGATTACACGGTATACATTTATGTACTAACTACATCCTGAACGACTGGGCGGGAAAAAAACGCAACAACACGCATTCCATTATTCGTACCCTTTTTAATCAATGCTGAATTTTCACTCAAATTCTTACAGAAGATGAAATGTTGAAGATGTGTTAAACAACGATAACCAATCATGAACCACAAGTAAAACCATCCCTTTCTTTAGGAACACTAAATAAAAAATAATAATTTGGCAATTGAAGTAGAACACGCAGACCGCCGTGTAGATTTGATGGCGCCGAATAATAAATATCAGGAAAGCTTGGCACGGTGCGATGACTGAAATGATGAAGAGCAGAAAACATAAGAAAAAAGGCAGGACGCAATGACACCAAACGAAAATAAGCAGTTCAATACCAAGATGAATCGGTAAATACCTTCTAATTGAATGATTTGATAAAATATACATGAATATTAGCTTGCATGGTGTGTTTTTTAAAGGGTGGTGTAGATAGAAAAGCTTGTATTCAAGTAGTATTAAATACTAGTGTAAACAACTATGTGTAGTACAGTACATCACTATTGGATATAGTGTGCATATAACATGATCATCAGTGCTGGCAATGCTTAGTGGAACTTGGAAGAGTTAACATGTTGGATGTTATCCGAAGCATCCCATAATAAACTGCATGTCCCGGGATGTCATTTGTGTCAAATTATTGGGTTGTTTTTTTACGGCACCCCATCAGGGATCCACACAACTTTATTCTGTTCCTGCTCCACAATGGCGGCAATCTGAGTGCAAATGAAAGAGACGCTACCTCCTTGGACGATGCCTGCAGAAAGAAAAGGGAAGGGGAGGGGCATAGCAGTCAGTGCGAATGCCAAGAGTAGTGGGGGGGGATACAACACACCCCATAGTTTGGATGCTTTTCAAAACAAAATGGACGAGGGCTCAAATAGTTTAACTTAAGACGTAACTGCATTACGCAAATTGTTACGCGTGTTCGAAATAACCAGTGATGTCCAAAGTGTGGTATGGGGGCTATTTGTGGCTCACGGATCTTTTTTTTGTCCTTTTCCTTAAGGTGGGACACCCGCGGCCCGGATTCAATGAAACAATTCGGCTGAATTTGTGGAAGCATAGTATTAGTTTTTGTACTCCGCCTATAAAGACCTCTATAAAAAAAAAAAAAAAATTTGCCAAAAAGGTTCCATTTACATAACGTGACCTGCATATTCATATTCATATTCTGTTCTCATTCCAAACTAGGTTAAAATTCAGGCTGGTAGTGCCAATACTGATCCGATACAAAGAGTTTGTGCAAATACACTTAATATGTAAGTAGTGTATTTTCATAGCACAGCTCAAACAGGGAACGAACTGCCTGAATTAGGTGGTTCGATACCCAATATTCCCGCAGCACTCCCCACAGCATTCCCCAAGAAACACGGTCGAATGCCTTCTCCAAGTCTACAAAACAAATGTTCGACTGGTTGGGCAAACACCCATGCACCCTCAAGGACCTTGCAGAATAGAGCTAGTCCACAGTTCCACAACCAGGACGAAAACCACTCTGATCTGACGGATCCTCCTCTCCAGAACCCTTAGATAGACCTTACCAGGAAGGCGGCGTAGTGTGATCCCACGATAGTAAGAACACACCCTCCGGTCCCCCTTCTTAAAAAGCGGGACCACCATCACGGTTTGCCAGTCCAGTTGCACCGACCCAAATGTTTACGCGTTGCTGCAGAGTCGTGTCAGCCAAGACATGCCCACAGAATCCAGGGCCTTAAGGAACTCCGTGCGGATCTTATCCACCCCCGGGGCCTTGCCACCAAGGAACTTGGTCAAAGCTCTCCCGGAGGTGGGAGTTGAAAATCCTTCTGACAGAGGACTCTGCCAGATGTTCCCAGCAGACCCTCACAATGCGTTTGGGTCTGCCAGGACTGACCGGCATCCTCCTTCACCATCGGAACCAACTCACCACCAGGTGGTGATCGGTTGACAGCTCCGCCCCTCTCTTCACCCGAGTGTCCAAAACATGCGTCCGCAAGTCCGACGACACAACCACAAAGTCAATCACCGAACGGCAGCCCAGGGTGTCCTGGTGCCAAGTGCACATGTGGAGACCCTTATGCTTGAACATGGTGTTCGTTATAGACAATCCGTGACGAGCACAGAAGTCCAATACCAAAACACAGCTCAGGTCAAGATCAGGGGGGGCGATCCTCCCAGTCACACCTCTCCAGGTCTCACTGTTGCAGCCAACATGAGCGTCAAAGTCACCCAGTAGAATAAAAGGAATCCCCCGAGGGAGCACGCTCTAGTACTTCCTCTAAGGACGCCAAAAAGGGCGGGTATTCTGAACTGCCGTTTGGTGCATAAGCACAAACAACAGTCAGGACCCGTCCCCCCACCCAAAAGCGAAGGGAAACTACCCTCTCGTTTACTGGGTTCAACTCCAACGTAGTGGCTTGTTAATAGCAGTGCAATGTGACTAACCAGATTAATCACTGTTTGTATATTTTTATTAATAAATGGCAAACATGTTTTCAGTAGGAGTAGGTGCAATAGATTCTCAGAAAACAAACAAGACCCAGCATTCATGATATGCACGCTCTTAAGGCTGTGCAATTGGACAGGCGGATTGATGCGGCGTCTGCAGTGATGTGGACCTGCACCGGTCTGTCGTGGTGAAGAGAGAGCTGAGCCGAAAGGCAAAGCTCTCAATTTACCGGTCGATCTACGTTCCTACCCTCACCTATGGTCATGAGCTTTGGGTAGTGAGCGAAAGGACAAGATGGCGGGTACAAGCGGCCGAAATGAGTTTTCTCCGCAGGGTGGCTGGGCTCTCCCTTAGAGATAGGGTGAGAAGCACTGTCATCCGGGAGAGACTCGGAGTAGAACCTCTGCTCCTCCGCATTGAGAGAAGTCAGATGAGGTGGGTCGGGGATCTGGTTAGGATGCCTCCCGAACGCCTTAATGGGGAGGTGTTCAGGGCACGTCCAACCGGTAGGAGACCTCGGCGAAAACCCGGGACACGCTGGAGAGACTATGTCTCTCAGCTGGCCTGGGAACGCCTCGGCATCTGCTGGGAAGAGCTAGATGAATTGGCCGAGAAGAGGGACCTCTGGGCTTCCCTACTTAGGTTGCTGCCCCCGCGACCCGACCTCGGATAGGCGGAAAAAAATGGATGGATGAATGGATTAACCAATTAATTATTGTTAGAGAACGTAAACACGTGATAGCGTTTGTTTGGTCCAGTGTCTCTAGGATTTGGCAATCCTGTGACTCAAAAAACGAATATTTAGTTTTATGACCACAGTTTTTTTTACAACTGCTTCACATCTGTGTGGCATGGAGTCAACCAATTTGTGGCACCTTTCAGCTGTTATTCCCCTCCAAGATTCCGATTCCGATTCCACAATTCATTAACATTTCATAACAAAATGTTCCTCCATTTCTCTTAGGCCAGTTGATGTCTTGTAACCTCTTCTGCATTTTGTTTTTAAAAGAGGGACTTTAAGGGGTATTCTTGTAAATAGGTTAGCGTCACACAGACGTCTTCTAACTGTCACAGTACTTACAGGTATCTCCAGACTGTCTTTGATCAACCTGGAGCTGATCATTGGCTAAGCCTTTGTCATTCTGGTTATTCTTCAATCCATTTTGATAGTTGTCTTTCGTTTTCTGCCACATGTCTCTGGTTTTACTCTTCATTTTAAGGCATTGCAGATCATTTTAGCTGAACAGCCAAAATGTTTTTGCACCTCTTCATAAGTTTTCACCTCTCCAATTAAGTATGCTGCTCTTCTGAACAATGTCTTGAATGACCTTTTTTCCTCAGGCTTTCAAAGAGAAATGGACGTTCAACAAGTGCTGGTTTCGTCCTTAAATAGGGGTCACCTGATTCATCCGTTTTTTCACAAAATTGATCACTAATCGAATGCCACACTGCTATTTTTTTTAACAACTACTTTTCAACTAATTGCCCAATTGCACAGCCTTAAGCGCGTGCATATTAAGAATGCTGGTTTTTGTTTGTTTTCTGAGAATCTACTGCACCTACTGGTAACTTGTTTGCCATGTAGCAATACAAATATACTGGTAAAAGTACTTAATCTGCTTAATCATTTTGCACTGCTATTATTTTGAACACTGCTGTTCATATACATCCCATTTTCTTCTGCTTATCGTGGTAGTGAGGGCAGTCTCAGTAAGGAAGTCCCAACTTCCAGGCCACTCCCACCCACCCCAAGGCGTTCCCAGGCCAGCTGTGAGACATAATCCCTCCAGCGTGTTCTAGGTCTTTCCCGGGGTCTTCTCCAGCCTGAGCATGCCTGGAGCATCGCCCTAGGGAGGTGTCCGGGAGGCATCCCGACTAGATGCCCGAGCTCCTCTCGATGTGTAGGAGCAGCAACTCTACTCTGAGTTCCACACCCTATCTCCTAGGGTGACTACAGCCACCCTATGGAGGAAACTCGTTTCCGCCGCTTGTATCCGCGACCTCGTTCTTCTGGTCATGACCCATAACTCAGGACCATAGGTGAGGAAGTAAATCTCACTTTAACCTTGTTATTATTAGCTGTGAGGAGTTGTGTTGAAAGACACCAAGTAACTTAAGTTGACTTTACATGTTTGGAGTTTATTTCCGGTCGTGCTTACAGTAAATGCAGCAAATGGTACTTCTGCATTAAGTGTTACAACGTGAGTGATAAAAATATCCACTTATCGTTTTTTATTGCATTCCTGATCATTTAGACCAGAGATACACTACCGGTGCAAAGTTTTGAATTTGTTCCTAATTGCTACAGGTGTTCCAAGTTCTGGAGTACTTACTACCTCCTCTGTCTGCATAAAAACAGTGGAATAGAATGGAAGAGAGACAGATCATCTTGAAACTTAATAATGTAGGTTTTTCCTCCAGAACAATTGAAGTGTTCTAAAACTTTTGACCGGTAGTGTACACATATAATAAAGAACTTCTTTGGTGTTCTTGAGTCTCCCTAAATGCATCACGCAGTGGCGACAAGGACTGAACGGACATAGAGACGTGTTTGTGACACGGCAGACACACATACATGGTGTTGAAATTGCACTGTTGATGTGTTCAGGTCAGAATAAAGTTATTAAAGAGCGGCAGACTCCGTGGGGAGCTACACTGTGCCGCTGTCTGTCTTATAACAGAGCAGCGTGGCTTGCCATGATGAGTACGGGTTAGTTGCGCAAAAAACTTGAACGTAATTGACATAATAAATTAGTCACTGCCGTTAACGTGCTGTACCAGCAAGATGCTGCAAGACACACACAAATGCTGCATACAAACGTGTAGGTGATGATTGTGTGCTAATCACGGTCAGTGGGGGACCAGTAGTGCTTGAGGGGGTTTGCCTAAAATGCGTTCCTGTGAAATACTGCATGCATCTTCTACATTCACTAGTCCTCATCCTTATTATGAATACAATTATTATTGTATTACAAATCAAAGCAGAGGCGTTCATTGGTCAAAGGCTGGTTGGTCAAAGATGTCGGGTGCCAGGCCACCAAAAGGAGTTTGTGATCTCCCAGGGAGCTCACATGAACTCCCCTCTGGTGAGTGTCTCGTGACGAGTAAGTAACAAAATTATTTAGTTACCGCCGTTAAACACAAGGTGTTTTAATAGAGGGATGTGAAGATGAATCCCATTATATGCATTGTTTGCTCCCTCGTGCTAGCACTTTGTCTCTAATTGGATGGCACAAACACCAGAAAGATGTGTGTACATTGTGGATGATGGGCAAACTTTACCTTTAAAAGTACCCCAAACATCATCATCATCATCATGAATCAGTGCCATTTTCTTTGCCCCTGGTCTCTGCTCACCTGTGAAAAAGCGACTGTAGTCCTGCTCGGTTTTCTGGGCCGACTCAAACTGCTCCCTGGAGAGCTTCTGGGAGAGCTTATCCCGCAGGTACTGGGGGTCCTTCTGCTCTCTGAGGAGACAGGGGAGACACACGGTCAGCTAGGTTGAGAGGAGGTCCGCACACGCCTTGAAGCAGAGCCACGCGGCCCCACCGAGCATTCCCTGGACAGCTGGCACTCAGCTGATGAAAAGGGGGAGGCTTAGTTGGGAATCAATCTCCTCCATGTTGTTTTTTTTTCTCCCACAGACAAGCGGGCATGGAAGTAGAAGTAGGATGCACCGTGCCAAGCCGAGGGAGTTAATCTGTCCCGTGCGATTACAAATGGGTGTGGGGGGGTAGCAGAGGGAACTTTGAGATCCCGCAATCATCAGCTGGAAAACAGCAGCAGGTGGGCAGGAGATTGCGTGGTTTATGATCTCTCCCGTTGTGTCGGCACCGTCATGTGATCATAAGTTTATGTCAACAGCCATTCACAAACAATGAACACTCTGGCACCAAAAACATAAAGAGGCATGGATGTACTCACTTTATCTGCTTGGCATTTTTGTAGCGAATGAATATGACGATTGGGTAGATGTGAACGCTGTGAAGGCGTTCGATGGCGTGAGGGGCAATGTCAAGCAAGCAGTGAGAGTCCTGCCAGAGAACGTGGTGACCACGAGAGAGAGAGAGAGAGACAGAGAAAGCGAGAGGATGGGGGATGGATGTGAAAACACAAACAAGTCAAAGAAATAATAAATAAGGAGAATGTATCACTGTATGAATGTGTGCGGCGGCCAACCTCGGGGAAAAGAGTCTACCTGCTCTGTGATCTCCTTTATGGACGCCACCGTTGTCACGTCAAAGTGGCCGCTGCGTCGCTTGTAGTCGATGAACACGCAGTCCTTCACGCCGCGCTCGATGGCCTGCTGAGATGCCTTCATGATTTCTGCAAGGGACGTGCATCTCGTTTGAGGAACGAGGAAGACGCAAACAGCAAAAGAGAAAAGTCCTGGCTGCTCAGCATAATACGAATGAAGCACTGGTACAGTGGAACCCGTTTACATCGATGCCCCTCAGAAAACCGAAACTAGCTGCTGTTTGCACATTTAATCGTGACACAGACATAAAGGGAATGAGTGATAAAGAATTTTTGAACCTCCAGCAGTCGTCCTCTTTTGTCTCCGTTAAATGTTTTCAGACCTGACCGTGTTAAGTGAATTTCCGCAAAGTAGTAATCCGTATTCATAAATGGAATATTATCATAGTTGGAGCACAGAAAACCTGTTTACGACCTTCTAAATATGGTTTTCAACATTATTTGAGCCCTCCAGACAAGAAATAACACCCCTATAGTCACATTTACACTTAATATAGTCATAAACAATTCTCCAGTTTGACACTTGAACAGATGATTTCTATCGATCTGTGTTCACTAAGTTACCAGTCCAGGCAACACACATCGATCTAACATGGTGTCAAAGCTAATCAATCGATTGATCCGATACTAGTAAATAAAGCAGTAGATGTAAGCACGGCAGGCTTCACATGGATGCGATTTGTTTTTTAGCACTTTTAATGATAAAGATGTTAAACGATACTCGTGTAACAGTTTGATTTGGCGTTAGTCAAGCTTGTTGACTGGAGTGCATGGGTGACGTCATGTAAAGCTGAGCGTATGCTTGTGGATGTCCTTAAAAAATGCTATTTTTATTAAGATATCACGTGTATTTTCACTCACACACACACATGTTTGCTCGGTAGATTACTTCTTCCTCTTCAGTTTTGTATCAGAGTTATACTTGAGTGTCAAAAGTTAAGCCTTGCAAGCTCATGGATCAGAGTTTCGGGACAAAATAAAAAGGTATGTAGGATATTAATCTGCAGATGAAATTTCATTCTAAAGTAAAATATGGTCATTTTGCCCTGGAATGCACACGCAATTTGTAGTGTGGGATACAAATACAGTGCTAGGCCTATATAAATAATATGACACTTGATTTTCTTGATTTCTGATGATCAAAAAATTTAAATGGCTACTCTGTTAACTTTAAAAACAAATGTCACAGCCCAAGTTATCAGGTAGTTTTTATAAGGTATTTGGCAAAAATAATTATTAAATCAGTTTTAAGTTACTGAATCATTTGGGATCGAATTGTTGTAAATGAACAAATGTTGTCCTTGAACTTAATTGGCAGTATATTTAAGCAAATTGTATGCATTCATGGCCTAAAATGGGTAGATGAACTAAAATACAAATATAAGGCATTCAAATGATGTGGTATAATAGTGTAATACAGTATATGTGACTGGGAAGTGATGTGTGGCATTAAACTGGTGGAGCTCACTGCTGGTAGCAGGTTAGCAATGTTAGCAAGGTTAAAGAAAGTCTTACCTGGCAGACAGCGGCAAAAACTGTTGGGAGCCTCGTTCACCAACATGTCCTTGCTGGCCTCGGCCAATGGACCCAGGATCAGCACCGGTCTGGGAGCTAAGCATTCCACCTTCTGGACCCGCTGGTACAGGAGGCTGGTGCCATCTGATCAGGCAACAAAACAAATGGTGTTTTTTTTCTTCATATTTTGAAACCCAGTCGGTGGGAAACCTCACCTTCTGCGATGGGTAAATAATCGGACATCATGGCATCCCCCACCATCAGGTCCTTCCCATCCTTGGAGCCGTTACGCTTGTGTTTTAGCCTCCGGCGGAAGAAGGACCTGCGAGCGGCCGCAGACATAGTTTTGCTGCTGCCACCATCATCTTTTATGTCAGCCATCCCGTGTCTCCTGTAGAACTCCTGATCCATCCTTGGGAGACAACAATCCTTTAGACAAGAAGTGGTGTCTGAGGACTCGGCTTATGCAGGAAGCACGGGCCCGTAGACTCACATGTATTTCCCCGGAATCTGCCCTCTCTCCAACTTCTGCGCTTTCTCGTCAAGTTGCCATGCCGTCCAGTAGTCAAAGGCGCCGTTTGGCAGGGTGTCCTCAACGTACAGGATGTCGTCCTTCTTAAAGCTTAGTTCCTGCTCGGTGTCGGCAACCCTTTCATAAAGCGTTCTGAACAGCAGAGAGATAAAACATTACCGTGAGGAAAAAAGGTGCTTAACTAAGCTGTGGATTGTTGTCAAAACATCTCATTTCATATACTCTGACTGCATACCTGATGAAAAATCCATCTCCAGGGACATCCATGGCGGCGGCGAAATCCTCCGCGCAAGTTTTTACCTTAAAAGTTGCCGTTTCAGCCGGTTTTATCAACTCGATGTAAGCTTCCTCCTTGGTTTTGTTCTTCATGCTAATGCCATTGTACTGTTGGCAAACACAAATGGCACCAAAAGCACAAAAAGTCAGTCGTTTTCTGGTGCTACAAAAAAGAGGTTCAATGGCACCGGTAACCCATGTCCATATTTTGGTATTTGGGCTACAGTTTGGGTGTAGTTTCGGTACAGAAGCTTGAAGTGCAGCGTTAATAGTTGCAGCATTCTCTCTACTGAACAATGGCAGCATGCTGCTTTCATCTTATACACTCTTTTTCTCCGTTTGAGGTGTTGAAAAACAGATGCACCACACCTCACGTAGGGGCTCGGAGCTGGTCCAAGTTGCTTCCGTAGATTGCCAACCTAAATGAGCAGGCTGTGCAGCTTTTCCTTTCAGCTTATCCCCTCAGGGGTCACCACAGCGAATCAATTGCCTCCATCTAACCCTGTCTTCTGTATCCTCTTCTCTCGCACCAACTACCTTCATGTCCTCTTTTGCTACATCCATAACCTCCTCTTTGGTCTTCCTCTAGGCCTCCTGCCTGGCAGTTCAAAACTCAGGATCCGTTTGCCAATATATTCACTATCTCCTCCGGACATGTCCCAACCATCTCAATCTGGCCTCTCTGACTTTATCTCCGAAACCTCTAACATGTGCTGTCCCTCTGATGAGCTCATTCCTGATCCTGTCCATCCTGGTCACACCAACAGAGAACCTCAGCATCTTCATCTCTGCTAACTCCAGCTCTGCCTCCTGTCGTTTAACCTCAGTGGCACTGTCTTTAAACCAAACAACCTCGCTGGTCTCACCACAGTTTTGTACACCTTTCCTTTCATTTTAGCTGAAACAATCACACATAACAAAACTATCACACATCACACCTGACACTTTTCTCCATCCAGTCCAGCCCCCCACTTATAGTCTATGAAATACAATATACTTTGGCTTTTAGTCTGCTTTTAGACTCACTTGAAACACGAATTGTGTGGGAAATCGGACATTATTTCACAGGTATGACTTTTGGCTGGCCTGGATAAGCACGCCTGCACAGACATACACAGAGTAAATGTATTGAAAAACCTCCAGTCCATAAAGGCGAATCGTCCCGAGGAACAAAATGGGATTAAAGTAAATAATACAGAGCAAAAGGTACGATACCTCCAGTATGAGGTCTCCGGGTAGGAGGCCGTCAGGTGTTTTGGCAGGACTGTCATCATCCAAGCTCTCCACAAAGATGCCATACAGGTTTCCTCCGCAAATATGAACTCCCAGCTCCGCCTGGCTCCTCTTTAACTTCACCAGTCTGGGCTCGGTCCGATGCAAACCTGAACTGTGAAGCCTGCGGGGAGGGAGGGTTGTAATGGTATAGTGAAGGGGTGCCCAAAGTGCGGCGTGGGAGCTATTTGCAGCCCACGACTGCTTTTGATTGGCCCGCGGCACATTCTAAAATATAATTTAACAAGAAAACGCCTGGCGCTCCTGGTGGTTGGCAGCTTTCCTTCCAGTTGGCAGGAGCAACCTTGGGCCCGGTGCCTTTTTATTAAGGGAGGGGGAAAAAAATACAAATTCCTGTGTGAAAAAGCGATCGACTTTAATTTAACTAAATATAACTTAACTGAGATTAATTGAGGTCTATTGGTCAGGAAAAGGTTATAAAGCCATTTCAAAAGCTTTGGGGGGATCCAGCAAACCACAGTCATTATCCACAAATGAGACAGCGGTGAACCTTCCCAGTAGTGGCTGGCCAATCAAAACTCATCCAAGAGGTCACAAAAAAAAACCACAACAACATCCAAACTGCAGGCCTCACTTCCCTCAGTTAAGCTTAGAGTTCATGACGTCGCCATAAAAAAAGACATGGGGCAAAAATGGCATGTTGGCAAGACAATAACCACTGCTGAACAAAAAACATTAAGGCTCATCTCCACTTTGCCCGAAAACATCTTGATGATCCTCAAGACCTTTGGGAAAATACTCTGTTAAACTTTTTAGAAGGTCTGTGCCCATTTCAACTGCAGTAAAGGTAACGCTGCATTTGTGAAAAAATCTAAAAAAAAAAAAAAAAAAGCTCCTCCCTGAGTCACCACCTTATTGTGGTGGAGGAGTGTGCGTGTCCCAATGTGGGGGCTAAGTTGTCGGGGGCTGACATGCCCGTGGTAGTGTCACCCATGACAAACAGGTCCTAGGGGAGGGACCAGACAAAGAGTGGCTCAATAGACCCCAATGATGCACAATAACAATGGACTTCGTTTTCCCTCGCCCGGATGCGGGTCACCAGGGCCCTCTTTTGGAGCCGGGCCTGGAGGCGGGGCACGATAGCGAGCGTCTGGTGGCCAATCCTGCACCCATGGGGCCCGGTCGGGCACAGCCCAAAAAGGTAATGTGGGTCACCCCTCCCATGAGCTCACCACTCCTGCGAGGGGCCAAAGGGGTCGGGTGCAAAGAGAGCTGGGTGGCGGCCGGAGGCAGAGCCCTTGGCGGTCCGATCCTCGGCTGCAGAAGCAGAAGAAGTTGGTACGTGGAATGTCACCTCTCTGAGGGGGAAGGAGCCTGAGCTGGTGCGTGAGGTGGAGAAATTCCTGCGAGATATAGTCGGACTCACCGCAACGCCCACCAAGAGCTCTGGAACCAGTCCTCTCGAGAGAGGCTGGACTTCATTCCACTCTGGTGTTGCCGGCAATGAGAGGCGACGAGCAGGGGTGGCAATTCTTGTTGCCCCCCGGCTCCAAGCCTGCACGTTGGAGTTTAACCCGGTAAGCGAGAGGGTAGTTTCCCTACGCCTTCGGGTGGGGGGACGGGTCCTGACTGTTGTTTGCGCTTATGCGCCAAACGGCAGTTCAGAATACCCGCCCTTTTTGGAGTCCTTAGAGGAAGTACTAGAGAGTGCTCCCTTGGGGGATTCCCTTGTTCTGCTGGATGACTTCAACGCTCATGTTGGCAGCGACAGTGAGACCTGGAGAGGTGTGATTGGGAGGAACGGCCCCCCTGATCTTAACCCGAGCGGTGTCTTGTTATTGGACTTCTGTGCTCGTCACGGATTGTCTATAACGAACACCATGTTCAAGCATAAGGGTGTCCACATGTGCACTTGGCACCAGGACACCCTGGGCCGCAGTTCGATGATTGACTTTGTGGTTGTGTCGTCGGACTTGCGACCACATGTTTTGGACACTCGGGTGAGGAGAGGGGCGGAGCTGTCAACTGATCACCACCTGGTGGTGAGTTGGTTCCGATGGTGGGGGAGGATGCCGGTCAGACCTGGCAGACCCAAACGCATTGTGAGGGTCTGCTGGGAACGCCTGGCAGAGTCCCCTGTCAGAAGGAGTTTCAACTCCCACCTGCGGGAGAGCTTTGACCATGTTCCGAGGGAGGCAGCGGACATTGAATCCGAGTGGGCGATGTTTTGTGCCTCCATTGTCGATGCGGCCGATCGGAGCTGTGGCCGTAAGGTGGTCGGTGCCTGTCGTGGCGGTAATCCCAGAACCTGTTGGTGGACACCAGTGGTGAGGGATGCCGTCAAGCTGAAGAAAGAGTCCTATCAGGCCGTCTTGGCCCATGGGACTCTGGAGGCAGCTGACAGGTACCGGAAGGCCAAGCGGTCTGCAGCTCTGGCGGTCGCTGAGGCAAAAACCCGGACATGGGAGGAGTTCGGAGAGGCCATGGAAAACGACTTCCGGATGGCTTCAAAGAGATTCTGGACCACCATCCGCCGTCTCCGGCGGGGGGAGCAGTGCACAGTCAACACCGTGTATGGTGGGGACGGTGTGCTGCTGAACTCGACCCGAGATGTTGTGGACCGGTGGAGGGAATACTTTGAAGACCTCCTCAATCCCACCGACACGCCTTCCAACATGGAAGCAGTGCCTGGGGACTCTGAGTCGGGTTCGCCTATCTCTGGGGCTGAGGTCACCGAGGTGGTCAAAAAGCTCCTTGGTGGCAAGGCCCCGGGGGTGGATGAGATCCGCCCGGAGTTCCTTAAGGCCCTGGATGCTGTGGGCGTGTCTTGGTTGACACGACTCTGCAGCATTGCGTGGACGTCGGGGTCGGTGCCCCTGGACTGGCAGACCGGGGTGGTGGTCCCGCTTTTCAAGAAGGGGGACCGGAGGGTGTGTTCTAACTATCGTGGGATCACACTCCTCAGCCTTCCCGGTAAGGTCTATTCAGGGGTTCTGGAGAGGAGGATCCGCCGGATAGTCGAATCTCGGATTCAGGAGGAGCAGTGTGGTTTTCGTCCTGGTCGTGGAACTGTGGACCAACTCTATACTCTCGGCAGGGTCCTTGAGGGTGCATGGGAGTTTGCCCAACCAGTCTACATGTGTTTTGTGGACTTGGAGAAGGCATTCGACCGTGTTCCTCAGGGAATACTGTGGGGAGTGCTCCGGGAATATGGGGTATCGGACCACCTAATCCAGGCGGTTCGTTCCCTGTATGACCGGTGTCAGAGTTTGGTTCGCATTGCCGGCAGTAAGTCGGACCCGTTTCCAGTGAGGGTTGGACTCCGCCAGGGCTGCCCTTTGTCACCGATTCTGTTCACTACTTTCATGGACAGAATTTCTAGGCGCAGCCAGGGCGTTGAGGGGTTTCCGTTTGGTGGCCGCAGGATTCGATCTCTGCTTTTTGGAGATGATGTGGTCCTGTTGGCTTCATCGAGCAGTGACCTTCAACTCTCACTGGATCGGTTCGCAGCTGAGCCTGAAGCGGCTGGGATGAGAATCAGCACCTCCAAGTCAGAGTCCATGGTTCTCGCCCGTGAAAGGTTGGAGTGCCATCTCCAGGTCAGGGATGAGGTCCTTCCTCAAGTGGAGGAGTTTAAGTACCTCTGGGTCTTGTTCACGAGTGATAGAAGGATGAAACGCGAGATAGACAGGCGGATTGGTGCAGCGTCTGCAGTGATGCGGGTGGCTGGGCTCTCCCTTAGAGATAGGGTGAGAAGCACTGTCATCCGGGAGAGACTCGGAGTAGAACCGCTGCCTCTCCGCATTGAGAGGAGTCAGATGAGGTGGCTCGGGCATCTGGTTAGGATGCCTCCCGAACGCCTCCCTGGGGAGGTGTTCAGGGCACGTCCAACCGGTAGGAGGCCTCGGGGAAGACCCAGGACACGTTGGAGAGACTGTGTCTCTCAGCTGGCCTGGAAACGCCTCGGAATCCCCCGGGAAGAGCTGGACGATGTGGCCGGGGAGAGGGACGTCTGGGCTTCCCTGCTTAAGTTGCTGCCCCTGCGACCCGACCTCGGATAAGCGGAAGAAAATGGATGGATGGATGGATGGACCTGAGAAAGGCGTGTCACACTGGAACCCCAACCCCCAATCTGGCTGAATGACAACAACTGTCTCATTACGGTATTATCACTGTGGCTGATATTTTGTTATTTGCATTGTGGACTTTATGGGTGTCATAGACATAACTACTTACACTTTTCCCTGGCAATGGAAAACATTTCTTTAAGTTTACCAAAATAAAAGTCAAGACCGGGGCTGCACCATGCCCCAGTGGTTAGCATGTTGGCCACACAGTCAGAAGACATGGAAGTTGGATGTTAGGTTAACTGGAAACTAAACTAGATACGTGCCCTGAGATTGACTGGCAACCAGTCTAGGGTGTACCCCGCCTCCCACCCAGTCAGCTGGGAAAGACTCCAGCATATACCTACGACCCTAATGAGGATTAAGGGGCATAGAAAATTAATGATTAAATGGAGTAAAAAGAAAGTCATATTCTAACGAGAGAAAAAATTTGGGAATAAACTTGGAATATTTGAGTAAAATAATTATATAATTTTAGTATCATAATGTTTAAATTTTAAAGAAACATTTTTATAAACATTTTTTTGTTTTTTAAGTTGTAATATTATGAGGAACAAAACAAAACCTATATCACCAAAATGAGTTTGTCTGGAAATATAAATAACTTCTCTATATCTACAGTACAAGCCACAAGTTTGGAGACACCTACTCAATAAATGCGTTTTCTTTGTTTTCACGACTATTTGCATTGTAGATTCTCAAAACTATGAATGAACACGTGGAATTATGTACTTAACAAAACAGTGTGAAATAAAATAAGCATTGTATTTTAGACATACTGTGTATTTTATGTCTTATTATTTTCTACCCTTTGTGTTCTCTCAATAAGCTTCGTAAGATATTCAGCTGCAATGGCTTTCACTTCACAGATGTTACTTAGTGGAATTTCTAGCCTTATTAACGGGTTTGAGACCATCAGTTGTGTTATGTGTCTCTAAACGTCCGGCCTGTACTGTACATGTGTTGTTTTTACAAAATATCAAGTGGCCCTTGGACCCTTTCATTTTT
This sequence comes from Oostethus manadensis, assembly GCA_024372805.1. Classification (NCBI taxonomy): domain Eukaryota; kingdom Metazoa; phylum Chordata; class Actinopteri; order Syngnathiformes; family Syngnathidae; genus Oostethus; species Oostethus manadensis. The sequence goes on along the minus strand of QODF01000233.1, from coordinate 3,061,228 downwards.
CACAGTATGTGGCCCCAAAAAAGTTGGAACACCCCCAGTATAGAGGTACAAGTAATGTTACTTCCAGTGTGTCCTACCTATAGGAGCTTTGAGGGCTAGTGGCCGGAGTGGTCTGCTTGGACGGGGGTGTGATGGTGCCCTCTTCCTGCTCGCTGAGGGTGTCGTCAACGGAGTGGTCGTCCAGTGTGTTGGTGCCGCTGTCCTGGGGGGTGGGCTGGTTGCTGATGGACTCCATCCGGGAGCTGCGGAGAAGAGTTTGCTGTCAGGAAATTCTATTGTTGCTTTTGATAACTCCTGTTGAATAATACCTTGATCGAGAGTGATTGCCAAGCTGAAACATGTGAGGATTGTACTGAGCCAAGATGGTGACTGTGTCACACTGCTGCCCAATCACCAAGCGTGCCTGCTGCTCATTTGCATTACGCAAGTTGATCCCATTAAACTGGACAGACAGCACTTGTCAGACAAAAAAAAGGGACCAAATTAACCAAACGGGGGACTGGAGTCTACCTCTAGAAGCTGGTCTCCGTACTCCAAATGAGCTTGGTGGGCGATGCTTCCCGCTGTCACTTTGGACACGAACACGCCACCGTTCTCTCCGCTCACGATGGAGATCCCCAGCGGTTCTGCTCCTTTCTGCACGGTCACGTTGCGCGGCTCCTCCAGATAAGGCCTTACAGTGAAAAGAAGAACATACTTACTTGAAAGACATCAGTAGGATGCACAGCATGTTGACGTCTGAATTCCAAAATACTAGAAAATCAGAAATTTACTTCCTCTGCCGTGAAAAACACCACTCAAAGTTAATGTTCTAATGGTGGTAAAACTGAGATCCATGAATGTGACGTCACACACCAATGACACATGCTATAAAAGCATGAAAAGACTATACTAAAACACTACATAAAAGAGGAAGTGAACTTCTGCGCAGTAAGATTCCTTATACATAAATGGAATATCTTCATAGTTAGCGCATAGAAAACCGGATCACGACCTTCTAAATAAGTTTAACATTATTACAGCGCTCTAGACATGAAGTAACCCTATAGTCACCTTTACTGTATGAACGACAAAAGGGCTCACTCCATTCATGCCGTTGTTCTGCAGGTGCTGAAACCAATGCACAGAGTGAACTCTCTTCCTGTCTAATTGGAGGCGGCAGACGAAGAAAAACAGACAGGCGAGAACAGTAGCCTGCGTTGTTGTTATTATTGGTATTATGCCTGTTGTGAGATAATTTAAAATGTAATAAAGGCAATCAAATCTGGTGCTTGTTTCACCAAACAATTACTGACACCTACTGACCAATGTCGAATACTACATTCACAATTTTAACGCGGCTACCCACTAGGCCACTGTGCAGCCTTGTTTTTATGCTTGACAATGTTCATTTGAGGAAAAAAATACAAAAGTATTTGTTTCAATATGCATATTTTTGACTGTAAATGTAGTAGATATAAGTCAGCTAAATGTATTTGAAACAATTAGCAAGGCAGCCAATATGAAAGCGAATGTTGTGGTTTTTTATTTACAACCTCTCAAGCTCCATGTTTGATATTTCCCACTTCTGAGCAGCCTTAAACGCGGACTCATTTTGTTTCCAAAACAGAACATGCATCGGGGTCGTATGGAACATGCAACTGAAAGCCATGCAAAAGTGCATATATTAGCAGTGCACAACAAACCTCAAGCACCGTAAAGAGAGGAATTTAGGCCTCACTGCCTGCTGACGCCTGGCAGAGGTGTTGGAAACAAATCTGAGAGAAGGACGAAGAGAGACAGAATGAGGAAAGACAGATGGCGGGTTTTAACGAGCAGCAGCCGCAGAGAGGAGATCGGAGGAAAGTGCATCGATCATGAAAGACGAGGCTTTGTTTACTGCTTTACAAGGCACTTCCTCAGAACGGATGAAGGCGTAGACGAATGGCAGGCAGCTAAGTAAGCAATGGTGGCTGAACGACCCAGATGAGTGGGAGGCGCCTTACCCATCCTTCCGGCCATCACCGACCGGCGCGGGGCTGACGGATATCCTGAGCTGGGTGGAGATGGAGCTTGTGGATTGGCTACTGGCAAAGGAAGACGTATCCAGGGTGACAGGAGACTTGGGGGGTGTCGTTGGGGAGCTGCACTCTGAATGAGAACGGGAGCCTGAAGGTGGGAGTTTGGTAATGTTTCAGTTCATTTTGAATATGTTTAACAAGCACATCACGTGAAGCACATCAAGAAGTGGGAAAAAGCAGAACTTATTTAATCAACCCCTTTCTCCGTGTCTTAGCAATTATTCATGCATTTAACATTTTATCTTTTTACGGGGGGAAAAAGAATAAAGAACGCATAATAATGAACAGAGTTAGCAGACAGCGTATTCACTAATTAAGAATGAATGAATTACTCATATAATATGTGGTTTACTCAAAGTTAGAGAGTTCTAAAGTGCCGAAAGAATGATTCTTTGTTTTTTTTCCGGTTCCTAATGATGCTTTTAAGAGGCACGGTCAAAACATTTTGCAAGGTTAAAATGAGAGCGCTTAGCAGACAAAAATTTGAATGTTTTTACCAACTTAACTATTTTCAACCAGTATATAAATATAAAATCGTGGATATAAATGCTAAGAAGTTATTTTCATAGCACCCTTATTTTGGTAACACGAGTAAAAGCGCTCTTATTTTGAAGGCCGGGAGTGAGTCGTGTGAGTTGAGAAGGTTTCTCGATTCTTGCTAACTGGACAAATAAACTAGCCTGGCCATAGCTCTTTATTTACTTTCACACCGGCATGAGACAGACGTCACTTATTGTTGGACTTTCTGGAAGATCTGGGTTCGGATATCTGTTGGGCATCTCTGTGTGGGGTTTGCATGTTCTCCCCGTGCGTGCGTGATACTGCGGTTTCCTCCCACATTCCAAAAACATGCAGCACTCTACATTAAGTCCATTGGTATGAATGTGAGAATGGTTGCGAGTCTGACCGATCCAGGGTGTACCCCGCCTCTCGCCCGAAGCCAGCTGGGATAGGCTCCAGCATACCCGCGACCCTAATGAGGATAAGTCTCTTTGAAAATGGATGGATGGATGATGGCTTTGAGAAAGTCCGGCGTAGCACACATGAATGTGTGAGCATTAATCACCCTCCTATGCATGATATCATCGGGTTGCAAATGTTGCACTCAGCCGACCGCTCATTATATGACGCAAACTTTTTAGCCGCTACCTCGTCGTGGGGTTCGATGCTATTTCATAAGGTCCCCAAAGAATCGCAACGTTAGTCTCGGTCATTCAGTACCTCTGTCAAATCCAGTGGAGCCCGGATAACGAATTGGCGTAATCTTGATGCGCTCTGCCCTAAACTGCAAGGCACTCAGGGAGCCTTAAAAACAGCACAGAAATGAGAAATTACAGCAAAGTGGACCAGGTATGGAAGATTGTCATTTTAGCGGTTAAACTGGACTCATAAGTAGGACGTCTGTTGTATACCCAGTCTGGCGCCGGAGGGGAGGGAATGTGTGTTGTGCAGTGGTTGGCTTGAGTTGCTCTCAGGAGCGTCCCCAGCCAGCTTGTGGTTGAGGTCCACACTGTGGTGACCTTGATGCTGAGGACTAAAATTGGAGAGCGGTTAGAGTGGGAGACGCATTAACCACCTGTTAAAACGGTCAATTCAGGCTAAATAGGATGAATCAGGGCTAGAAACTACACACCTAGAGCGTGAATACGGCTGCACATTTGAGGGAGCGGCTGGGGGACAGTTGCTGGTTTCGTGGCTCCAGGTGGTATAGACCCGGTTCTTTATCACAGCCGTCTTGGCAGAGCATGGAGCTAAACCTCGCTGTGCTGGATCTGTAAGGAACAAATCAAAACAAATGATTACAATATGCAGTACCCGTGAAAAGTCTGGGGACAGTTTTGCATTACATTGCAAGATCCTGGTGACTTACGTGCCACGACGCTGTTGTAGCTTGGCGGCGCAAAGTGCATGCTATAGCGATTATTCCGCAACGGAGAGAAGCGCAACAGGTCCATTGGCTCTGGTGAGTGCTCATCATTAGAGAAACTTTGAACCTGTATGATGGGGAAAAAGTCAATTGCACACTGATGGAAGTTGCAGCTCACAGCCGAACATAATTAGGAGAAACGCAGACTACTAAATATTATGACATTAATCATATGTTTTAGATATGTGGGTAATATTTTATACATTCTGATGGATATTTTTATGTTTCATTTTTAAATGTAATGAATTCTTATCTGGTAGTAATATTAAAAATAAACCTTAAACGTATTATAGAGGTTATTAAAATATATGATAACATCAGATGAATTGTACTGTATGTGTATGTTTGGCTGTGGACTCTATCCTTGTACCTGCATCGGAACGGGAATGTGTAAAGGAGTCACATTCCGTCCCTGCGCCGGTGCTGATTTCGGGCGGTACCTCCTCTTTTCAGGCTCCCTGTGTTGAGCCCTATCTTCTTCTGTTTGCATGGTGCCTTCTCTTTGGGGAGCGTCAGCGTAGTAGAGCTGCTGCCCGGCCTCTCCCTCCATGACAGGACTGGTACCTCTAGTCGGAGAGGCCGGGAGAGTGGACTCGGACGCTGCGCTGTTCTGATGGGAATGTTTGAATCGGAATGAGTCACTCCTGGCCGGCGGGGTGGGTGGAGCGTGCGTTGATTCCACTAATGAGCTCTGCGGTGAGTGTTTGGACAGCTGTGAAAGTGACATGTAGTCCAGTTTTTGGGGAGCGTCCGGCCTCCTGAAGGTGTTCATGTCAAAAATGGACTGCCTTTGCTTGGTTCTCTTGTAAATGGAGAGCTGTGCACACTCCGGCACGGATGCTCCAACAATGACTTTGGGCCACGTGCCTCCGCCAACCTTCCCCAAAGGAGGGGGGCAGTCGGGCAGCACGGGAGTGAAGGTGAAGGGGCGATGGTGGAAGTCCTGCCTCCTGTAGCACAACTCTGCCAGGGGTTCCGATGGACTGCGGGAGTGCCGGGAATCTTCGGAAAAGGGTTTGTGCCGGCAAATGCTACCGCCGCCGCCATCCAGGTCGCTTTGGTTGTGGCGTGCTTCCTCGCAGGGGCAGCTGTCGGTCTGCGTGGAGCAGTTGTGCTTGGAGCACGGGTGCTTGGCGCTGCGGCAGTTTCTGGTATGCACGTCACAGGGCTGGAGTCGAGGGGCTGAGTCCCTCACACTTTCAAAAAAACTCGAGGTAGAGCAACTCTGTGGCAGGGACTGTCGAAAAGAAAAAATGTTTTGAAAAGTCAAGATGATTTTTATGACAAGAGCGCTTGGATGTTTTTAAACATGGAACTACTGCAAAAGCATGAGTCAAAAATTCTCTATCGGTGGTCGCAACCACGGACGAGTACCGGGCCACGGGAGGCTTTTATGTGCAATGAAAAAATGATTAATTTCTAAATAACATCACATTTTATGTAAATGTATATCCATTTTGGAAATTTCTTTATTCAAAAATAATAAACAGTTACAATCCCCATAGTTTGTGCATGTATTTGTTGTTGGAGTGCTCTGCTGTTCTCAGGAACTACTGCAAAAATGCTATCAAAGACCCTCTATAAGACCATGGCCCTATGTCGTAAGACAGAAGCGTTTCAAAGGAACTACTGCAAAAACACTCCTCAGCGAGCCTGTACACAACAAGAGCGTTCTGCTGTTTAAGAAATTACTTCAGAAACACTAGTGAAAGATCTTCTTTGTGGCAGGGGTGCTCTGTTTGTTTTAAAGAACTACTGAAAAAACACAAGTCCAAGATCTTGTACGTGACAGAATCGCAAAAACCTAGCTAAAGACCCAGTTATGTTTATCAATATCTTCTAGATGACAGCACACTGCTGTTTTTAAGGAACTACTGCAAAAACAATAGTCAACGACTATAACACAGGCGCAATATGCTGTTATTTAGGAGCTACATCATGTTCTAGTCAAAGATCAACGTGACAGCTTGTTTAAAAAAAAACTCCTGAAAAAAAAGTCAAACATCTTGTATGACAGAAGCGCTCACATTTTTGGAACTACCACAACAACACTTGTAATAGATATTCTATGTGAAAGGAGTGCTGTGCTGTTTTTCAGAAACTACTGCAAAAACGCTAAATAAAGACTCCATAAAACGGGATTGCCCTGCAAAAACACTTCCATGTGACAGGAACACTGTTGTTTTTAAGGAACTATCGAAAAATTTTACGTACAGATCCTTTATAAGACAGGAGCATTATGTCCTTTTTAAGAAACTACTGCAAAAATCCTCGTCAAAGATGGGAGCATTCTGCTGTTTTTCTAAAAGTACTTCAAAACGATCGCATGTGTCATCTTGCTGAATTGATGCATGCTTGAATTTCTTGCAAGTCGTCACCTTGGCGAGGGAGACGCAGAGGGACTCACGGCAGGTCCTCAGGAGGGCTTCACATTCGGGGAGCGACTTGTTGTCTAGCGAGATGCCGTTAATCTGAAAAGGGAAAAGATATTTATATATATTTTAAAACTGCAGTATTCTCCCATGTAGTCTGCCCAAAACATACAGTATATTTAGGTCCCCCTGCAAGGGTTAGGGTTAGGGTTAATGCAGTATTCTCCCATGTAGTCTGCCCAAAACATACAGTATATTTAGGTCCCCCTGCATCATCTAATAACATCCAGTACTACATCTGACTTTAACTTGATAAAGATAATAATGTTCATTTTTAATATCAATTTAAATATAAGCTTAGAATTGTTCTTATACAAGGCTTCCTCTACATATAATTGATTGACACAATAAAAGCTGCCACACCAAAACAAAAAAAATATATATATTGCATGAATAGATATATACACTATATATATATCAACATCACAAAACGTTTCACTGCGCTTTATTTTAAAAAGCATGCACTGAAATCGCCTGTCTGTCTTGCTGAGCATGTGTGACCAGTTCCGCGACACGTCTTGTGTTGACTTTCACTTTGTTTCTGATTATCGGGAGAATTAACAATAGCCTGTAAAATGTGTAGTCAATTGACCACAGCTTGTCACAGGCTAAGCCTATCTATGCCAGCGCGAGTGATCAATCTCATTCCACTTTGCTCTCCCCCCATTTCGGCGTTTAGTTTCCTGTTTTGTCTTTTCCATTTGCTGTTTGTGATTGCATTTACCAAATGGCTCAAGCTTGCAACAAAAATATTTTGTTGATTTAATAGATGAATAGTACCGGTCCAGGGTGTACCCCGCCTCTCGCCCAAAAGTCAGCTGGGATAGGCTCCAGCATACCCGTGACCCTAATGAGGATGAGGGGTATAGAAAATGGATGGATAGATAAATAGTGATTTAATAGTGCCACAAGTTGGATACACCTGTGCTATCATTACACATTTCCATCCATCCATTTTCTATACCCCTCATCCTCATTAGGGCTGCGGGTGACTTCAGGCGGAAGGCGGGGTACACCCTGGACTGGTCGTCAGTCAATCACATATAGACAAACAAACATTCACACTCTAATGGACAATTTAAAGCGGCCAGTGAAGCTAACATGCATGTTTTTGGAATGTGGGAGGAAAGCGGAGTACCCGGAGGAAACCCGCACACGCACGGGGAGAACATGCAAACTCCACACAGAGATGCCCAACGGAGATTCGAACCCTCATCTCCTGACTGTGTGCCCAACATGCTACCCACTTTACCACCATTATTTTGTTAATTGTGTTATTTTCAAGTAAATATATTATTGAACAATTCCTTTGCCATTGTTTCTTATTACTCTTAAACAGGCATCAAATTAAAATTCAGGTTAGTGTCAAATAGCACAAAATGCTGTACACATTGTACTATTGGACTAAATAGGTCAGGCTTGACATTTTGGACTCTCGGTTTAAGTGCCATTAAATTCAATTGAAACAGTTTTGCAATGGTCTCGGTTTATGTTCTGCTGGTTGTTAAAAAATGTTTAATAAATAAGTTTATATTTAAAAAGGTAAATTGCTTTGTCATAAATAAAAAAAACTGCAGACGCAGCAGCGGCAGTGCCGTGCAGCCGACCACCCAAAACATCCTGCTATAGTTTGTTTTTCATTCTCAGTTAAATGTTTGGCGCAGCTTTAAATCCCATTGGCCAGCAGGGGGCACAAAATGACCTTTACAAATCCCAGAAATGTGCCTCCCAGTTGCATACTCACAGCTAACAGCCTGTCCCCGACTGTGAGGGCATTGTCTCTGACCGCTGGACTGCCGGGCGCCAGCGAGGCAACAAACACTCCGCTCTCCAGGGCGATGCCACATTCTGAGAGGAGAATGGCGTTTAAGGAGAAGGTTTTTTCATTGTAACATCAATAACAGGCAGATTCTCGAGCAATCAGGTGCATCTACACTACTTATCTTGTGTTTGCGTGTAAATACAACACTTTTTACCTTTGTGTCCACACAGGTTTATCTGTACCGGTGTGACGACGCGTCCTCCCACTGATTTCCTCCTGCGGACCACCATATTGATCACGCCCTCTCCGCTCAGCACCGCCTTGATGGCCTGCTTCCTGTCCTTGTTGGCCAGGTCCACATTGTTGATCTTCAGCAGCCAGTCGTTCACCCTGCAAGGCGGCATGCGAGTTGACACGTCCGCTTCAATGCAGGCTGGATGTAAATTGGGGGTATACCTCAATCTGCCCTCTGCCAGACTTCCTTTGTCCACCTTACTGACAAAGACGCCACAATCTCCTGGTAAATAAGGATCATTCACCCCCTCGGCAATATCGAAGCCAAGTGCTTTCAAATCCATATCCTGAAATGTCAACAAACTGAGTTTAAAGAATATAATTGCAAATAATCATTTGGTTAAATCAGCAACTGACTCACTCTGCGCTTCTCAATCTCTACGACTTCCGTCTCCCATTCAACCGAGTCCATGTCGATGGCGGAATCGTGCGAGCTGTGAGCCATCAGCTGACGAAACCGTGCCTCCTTTTCCAACTGGTCGTCTATTTTTTCCCTGCAGAAGAAAAAAACATTGAGTATGACTTCTTGGCAGTTTATTTATTTAGTGAGTAGAATGACGTATTTCCACAAATATTTGCAAAATAGGGAGACATGGGGCCAAGGAAGCAACAGTTAGATTTTGGAGCAGTTTAGTTTCAGATCAGGAATTTTCTTCTTTGGATATCATGAAAAAAAGCTTGTCAAAGATGTTCTACACGACAAAAGCGCTCTTCTGTTTTTAAGGATTTACTACAGCAAAAGAATGTTGCTGGTCAAAAAACCTCTAAGACAGGCCGCTGTTTTGAAGGCCCTAGGTCAACTCCATGTGACAGGAGCGATTTACTATTTTTAAGGAAGTACCACAACTACGCTCACCAAAGGTCTTTGATGTGACTGGAACACTGCTGTTTTTAAGGACTTGCTGCTTAAAGGTTGGACAAAGTTCTGCTGCTTTTTTGAATGAACTACACGCAAACATGCGAGCCAAAATTCTTTATAGAGAGCTGTGCTGTTTTTAAGGAACTACTGCAAAACAGTGATCAAAGATCTTCATTGTGACAGAAGTGCGCTGCTGTTTTTAAAGGAACTACTGCAAAAAATAAAAACACTAGTTCAATAAACTACATGCAAAAATACAAGTTAATAATCCTTTATGGCAGGAGCGGTTTGCTGTTTTAAAGGACCTATTGCAAAAATACTGGTCCAAGATTCTCTACATGAGAGGAGAGCTCTGCTGCTTTTAAGAAACTACGGATCAAAGATCCTCTGCATGACAGGAGAGTAATGTTTTTTTCTTACATTATTGCAAAATGCTAACCGAAGATCTTCTATGTGACAGGTGTTTTCAGGGAACTAATGCAAAAAATACACTAGTCAAAGATCCTATGAAAACAGCAGTTTATAAGGTTCTGCAGTGGTCCAAGAACATTTTGTACTGAACTCGTGTGCTGGTCTGATGACCGTCGCGTGCCGTAATTAGCCCACGGGCCGCCAGTTGGACTTCCCTACTTTGCAAGTTAAATTCATCTTCAAAGAGACGTGATTTCAAAAGACTACCAATGACTCACTTCAGCTCCTTGAGCTCACGCGTTGCGTCGTTCTTCTGCTTCCTGGTGTCGTCCAGGTTCCTCAGCGCGTCAGCCAGGTCGCTCACAGCCCTGTCCCTCTCTCGCCTCAAGTTGTCACACAACGTACTGATGGGTGGACAGAAAGGTGAGAAATATCAATTAAGCATTTATACAAATTAGTACATTTTCTTCTCCGCCCTCACCGTACGCTTTCCCTCTCTGCCACTATCTTATCCCTCTCCTGGAAGGCCCAATCCCTTCGGCACTTGGCCACCTCGGCCTCCTGCAGGGCCTCCTTCAGCTCCTGACTGATGGCCTCATTCTGCTTCCTCAGAATCTCAATCTCCTTGTTGGCTCTCTCCATGTCCAGAGTGGCTGAGTCGTGTTTCTAGGAGAGAAACGGCTCACTTTTGCTCATGGTCAGGGTTTTATTTCTTTCAAAAGATGCTTAACAAGTTACATTGAAGTGCATGACATGTTTCCACTTGCACATTTCACTTTTCTAACAGGCAGAGAGAAGACGGGGGATGGTCTAACGATAGATAGTTAGCTCATGCAATAATGAAAGGAGGAAAGAAAAAAAAAAAAAAGACATGCAAAAAAGGTAAATAAAATACAAATATAAAATCAATAAGGTAAATTTTTTTTATAATATTACACCTTTTTACTATTTTTTCCTCCCCAGTTGTTTCACTTGTATTATATAATTTTGATTATATTTTATTTCATTTTTAGGGCTGTCACAAGAGTTCATGAGATTAAAATGTGATTTTTTTTTTTTGGGGGGGGAAAAAAAACAAAAACAAACTTATTTTGCGTTCAGAAAAAACCTGTCTGTCGGCACCAGGCGTGGAACGATAACAAATAACCACACAAAAAACTAAAAAAAACTAACCGAATCATTTTGCCGTGTGTGTGTTTTCCTCATCTCTCGCATTCAAAAAACAACGGCATGAACAGAGTGAGCCCTTTTGTCAGTCATACACTCTCTTTAGCTGTGCCCCAATTCGAGGTCCGCAAGTCCGCATTTGCAGGGTGCATAACGTCGTCGCAGTGCACAAAGGGGCAGTTCCAAGGGTCCTTAAAATCAGACGGACAAATGTCCCATGAACTCCAAGTGTTCATCGCAACTATCCTTACCGGCTTCTTGGATCTCAAGATTGTGATGTTCACTGATCTTTACCCAGAAAGAAAGCCTCATACCGGGGCTGTGCGAGCGTGCAGACTGCTTCACGTATGGAGCTTAGTTTTCTTTCGCAGGTGGGGTTGTGAACCATAAACCAGTGTGACCGGATATTTCCGGTTTGACGAGCGAAGGATTCAGATTTGCCGGTAGAAGCCTCCTGTATCGATACGAATCATTCTTTAGATCACGACACTGCAGGTTTTCTCTCCAACCGGTTTCACCAGCAGGCGATTTCTTTGATGAGCTCCTTGCCACGCATGCTCTATAGCCTAAGATCCCAAAATGGGGTATGCCAAATGAGATAAGCGGTCGGCGAATGGAAATGAAACACAATTAGCGCCAAACACTCACAATCACGGGAGCACCTAAATGCCTCGTTGCGCTGCACTGCACTGAGGATGACGGAGCGGAAAGGAGACAGAGTGAAGCTGTTAGCTGCTGTGTGTGCATCATTTGAACAAATAAGTAATTTTTATGTTTTATAGATCAGGAGTGTCTTAAGCGGATACTGCTTTATCATGATTGTTCAGCTTCCCCCTTCAATTTGGTATTAAATAAATATGCAGACTTAAACCATGGCCATTGTGAGTAGACAAAAAAGTGAAGCTCAAATTCAAACGGAATCGCAAAATTGGCCAGTAACACCAAAATTTACTGGTAACCGCGGAATCTGGCGGATATTGACATTACGTGAATGAAAGGCGGTCAACTTGATGAAAAGGAACGTTCCTGTGGCTAAGTAATTCCCTGTCGGATGGATTTATCATGGCGGAATCTCAGTATGAACACTAAACCACCCCCTCCCAAATTAAAACATGTTGAAATGGCGATAAACACTGGCGAAAGGTGGCGGAACTCTTCACGAGCCTGTGACCAATTCAAGCGAATGGAAAGTAAAACAACGAATATTCATGCTTGAAGGGTGTAATTACTTCCATTATTACAGTTACGTGACAGCAAACACGGTGACGTCACTCAAAATGAGCCAATGAAATCAACTGTTTACTTGCCCAGCGAATGAGAACACACATCCGCTACCGGGCAAAAGTTTTAGAACACTCCAATTTCTCTGGAGGCTGAAAACCTGCATTTTTTAAATGTGTTGATGGTCGGTCTCTCTCTTGTGTAGCAACAAATTACTTTCTCTAGTGCAGGGGTGTCAAACTCGTATTCGCCACACTGAAGTTATGACCGCCCTCAGAGGGCCACTTGTAGCTATCAATATGAATGAATATGAATGAGCTGGGATAGGCTTCAGCATACCAGCGCCCCTGCATGGATGGATAAATATGAATATAACCTCATGATATTATTACACAAGAGATCGCCTGCCTAGAAACGAGGAGTGAAGTGAAGGTCAAGGTGACAAGTATACATTAAAGTATTTATTTTTGATATCAATATTTTGTTCATGTCATATAATATTCAAGTTCAGAAGATTTTTCTTTCAAAGGTTAATTGGCGACTCTAAATTGTCCATAGGTATAAATGTGAGTGTGAAGAAAAACAATGAGAAAGAAAAAGCTGAACTGCATTATTGACCCATTATTCTCAGGTCTTCGCGGACCTTGTGTTTGACACCTGTGCTCTAGTCAAATGCCGTTTAACTGATGTTCACAGCGCGTTCCGAACATTGCTTTTACGCAGACGGAGGCGGTAGTAGGTGCTCCGGAACACCTGTAAGAATTAGTTGCACCAACCCGTATTTCTGCATAACAGCTTTCAATTTGTTGACCCATTTTGTGGTCCTGAAACGGACCTTTTTGTCCGTCCATCTATTTTCCATGCCGCTTATCCTCACTAGGGTCGCTGGAGCCTATCCCAGCTGACTTCGGGCGAGAGGGGGGTACATAAACAGTATACGTATGTGTGCACATACACACACATCAGGGTTGCAGGGTGTGCTGGAGCCTATCCCAGCTGACTTCGGGCGAGAGGCGGGGTACACCCTGGACTGGTTGCGCAGGCCTTTTTGTATAATTCTGAAATATGAATAATATTATTTTTCAGTTTTGGGTAACCTTACCTTTAACCTCTGACCACCTACCCCTTGTACAATTTCAAGCTATTCATTAGACTTCATTAGACAATTTCAATAAATAACTGGAAAGATTGGGGGTGTTCTAAAACTTTTGGTAGTGTCACTCGAGGGGAAGCATCCAGCCAAGTCTGACGTGAGCAAGCGGAAAATAACCACACAGTATGGAAAATCTATTAGCGTCATAGCAGATTCATTTATACAGCAACGTGCAAATGAGTTTTCACTAAGGACTGTGTGGCTATTGGAGCAAAAGAAAACTCATTTCACTGACAGGAGAGATGTGAAGGGAGGAGAGCTTCTGCTGCAGGGATCTCACTCAAAGGTAAAGAAAAAGAGGAAGTGTGTGACAAATTCAGGCAAATCGCAGCTGCAACAATACCAACATAATAATATAAGAAAATGTGAAACTTTAAGAGTACTTTGATTTAACTTAAACTTTAACTTGTGTGCATTTGTTGTTTGTGCAGACAAACTGTATTATTTCTGTGAGATGTGCTCCTGTTTTCTTTTAAATGCAATTTAGGGGCCAAAGTAATTTTGTTCCAGGGTGATGTGCAGTGTTTACTAAATGTCATATTCATATGAGCTAGCCCAGTGGTTCCCCGACTTTTTACAGTGGTGTACCCCATCAGACATTTGACTTGAGGCCACGTACCCCCTACTACCGGACATTTAAAAAACATAATCGTCATTAACTTGAAACACTGAACATGGTTCATTGGGTAATCAATTTTATAGTAAATAAGTCATGCTGGTTGGTTCAAAAATGTGCATTTTGCATGGCCACATTTTGTTGAAAGTATACATACCTTTTATTATTATTAATCTATTATTCTATAATAAAGTAATTAATAATATTATTATGGTTAAAAATAATGGCTTTATCTCTACCGCGGTGGAGGGGTTTGAGTGCCCGAGTGATCCTAGGAGCTATGTTGTCGGGGGCTTTATGCCCCTGGTAGGGTCTCCCAAGGCAAACAGGTTCTAGGTGACGAGCCAGACTAAGAGTGATTCAGAAGACCCATATGAAGAGAAACATTAGGAGTGACCGCACCTCGCCCGGACGTGGGATACCGGGGCCTCACCCTGGAGCCAGGCCTGGGGGAGGGGCTCGCAGGCGAGCGCCTGGTGGTCAGGTCTTCACCCGTGGGACCTGGCCGGGCCTAGCCCGAAGAAGCCGCACGGGAACTCCCCCCCGCAGACCCACCACCTGCAGGGGCAAGCATAAGGGTCCGGTGCTGTGTGATTTGGGCAGTGGTCGAGGGCGGGTGTCCGGGCGACCTGGGCTTCGGCGACCAAATCTGGTTCTTGGGACATGGAATGTCACTTCTCTGGTGGGGAAGGAGCCCGAGCTTGTGGAAGAGGCGGAGAGATTCCGACTAGATATAGTCGGACTCACCTCAACCCACAGTTTAGGCTCTGGAACCAAACTCCTTGAGAGGGGCTGGACCTTGTTCTTCTCTGGAGTTGCCGCTGGGGAGAGGCGGCGAGCTGGTGTGGGCTTATTGTTAGCCCCCCGGCTTGGTGCCTCTGTGTTGGAGTCATCCCCAGTAAACGAGAGGGTTACTTCCCTACGCCTTAGGGCTGGGGAAAGGGTCCTGACTGTGGTTTGTGCCTATGCGCCGAACGGCAGTTCAGAGTACCCAGCCTTCTTGGAGTCTATCAGAGGGGTGCTGGAGAGCACCCCAGCTGGTGACTCCATAGTTCTACTGGGAGACTTCAACGCCCATGTGGGCAATGACAGTGTGACTTGGAGGGGCGTGGTTGGGAGGAACGGCCTCCCTGACCTGAACCCGTGCGGTGTGTTGTTGCTGGACTTCTGTGCGAACTACAGTTTGTCCATAACGAACACCATGTTCGAACATAAGGATGCCCATAAGTGCACTTGGCACCAGGACACCCTAGGTCGCAGGTCTATGATCGACTTTGTGGTCGTATCATCAGACCTGCGTCCGTATGTTCTGGACACGCGGGTGAAGAGAGGGGCTGAGCTGTCAACTGACCACCACCTGGTGATGAGTTGGATTAGATGGCGGGGAAGGATGCCGGACAGACCTGGCAGACCCAAACGCGTAGTGAGGGTGTGCTGGGAACGTCTGGCAGAGTCTCCCGTTCGTCGAGTCTTCAACTCTCATCTCCGGCAGAGCTTCGCCTGCATCTCGAGGGAGGACCGGGATATTGAGTCCGAATGGGCCGTATTCCGTGCCTCTATTGCTGAGGCAGCCAGTTGTGGTTGCGGCCGCAAGGTGGTCGGTGCCAGTCGTGGTGGCAAGCCCCGAACCCGATGGTGGACACCGGGGGTTAGGGCTGCCGTCAAGCTGAAAAAGGAGTCCTATCGAGCATGGATGGCTTGCGGGACTCCCGAAGCAGCTGACAGGTACCGGCAGGCCAAGCGGCACGCGGCTTCGGCGGTGGTCGAGGCAAAAACTCGGGTGTGGGAGGAGTTCGGTGAGGCTATGGAGCACGACTTTCGGTCGGCCTCGAAGAGGTTCTGGCAAACCGTCCGACACCTCAGAAAGGGGAAGCAGCCCCCAGTTCACACTGTTTACAGTGCGGACGGGGGCTTGCTGACCACGACTGTGGATATAGTTGGTCGGTGGAAGGAATACTTCGAGGCCCTTCTCAATCCCACTGACATGCCTTCCATAGAGGAAGCAGAGTCTGAGGATACGTACGTGGACAGTTCTATCACCGTGGCTGAGGTAATTGGGGTAGTCAAATCACTCCCCAGTGGCAAGGCTCCGGGGGTAGACGAGTTCCGCTCAGAATTTCTCAAGGCTCTGGATGTTGGAGGACTGTGTTGGTTGACACGCCTCTACAACATTGCATGGAAGTCAGGAACAGTACCTCTGGACTGGCAGACCGGGGTGGTGGTCCCCATTTTTAAAAAGGGTGACCGGAGGGTGTGTTCCAACTATAGGGGGATCACACTCCTCAGCCTTCCTGGGAAAGTCTACTCCAGGGTGCTGGAGAGAAGGGTACGACCGTTAGTCGAACCTCGGTTAGAGGAGCTGCAATGTGGTTTTCGTCCCGGTCGCGGAACACTGGACCAGCTCTACACCCTTGCAAGGGTACTCGAGGGTATGTGGGAGTTTGCCCAACCAGTCTACATGTGCTTTGTAGACCTGGAAAAGGCATTCGACCGTGTCCCTCGTGGTGTCCTGTGGGGGGTGCTCCGGGAGTACGGGATTGATGGTCCGCTTCTACGTGCCATTCGGTCCTTGTACAATCGAAGCAGGAGCCTGGTTCGCATTGCCAGCAGTAAGTCGAGCTTGTTTCCGGTGAACGTTGGCCTCCGCCAAGGCTGCCCTTTGTCACCGATTCTGTTCATAATCTTCATGGACAGAATTTCTAGGCGCAGTCAAGGTGTTGAGGGAGTCCAGCTTGGTGACCTTAGGATCTCGTCTCTGCTATTTGCAGACGATGTGGTCCTTATGGCCTCATCAGGCTGTGACCTTCAGCGTTTACTGGAGCGGTTTGCAGCTGAGTGTGAAGCTTCTGGGATGAGACTCAGCACCTCCAAATCCGAGGCCATGGTTCTCAGTCGGAAACGGGTGGACTGTACCCTCCGGGTTGGGAGTGAGGTCTTGCCTCAGGTGGAGGAGTTCAAGTATCTCGGGTTCTTGTTCACGAGTGAGGGAAGGTTGGAGCGTGAGATCGACAGACGGATCGGTGCAGCGTCTGCAGTAATGCGGTCGCTGTACCGGACCGTCGTGGTGAAGAGAGAGCTGAGCCGGAAGGCAAAGCTCTCTGTTTACCGATCGATCTACGTTCCCACCCTCACCTATGGTCATGAGTTATGGGTCATGACCGAAAGAATGAGATCGCGGATACAAGCGGCGGAAATGAGTTTCCTCCGTAGGGTGGCTGGACTCACCCTAAGAGATAGGGTGAGGAGCTCGGCCATCCGGGAGGAGCTCAGAGTAGAGCCGCTGCTCCTTCACATCGAGAGGAGCCAGTTGAGGTGGCTCGGGCATCTAGTCCGGATGCCTCCCGGGCGCCTCCCTGGTGAGGTGTTTCGGGCATGCCCAGTCGGGAGAAGGCCCCCGGGAAGACCTAGGACACGCTGGAGGGACTATGTCTCACAGCTGGCCTGGGAACGCCTTGGTGTCCTCCCGATGGAGCTGGAAGAGGTCGCTGGGGACCGGGAAGTCTGGACTTCCCTACTGAAGCTGCTGCCCCCGCGACCCGGACCCGGATAAGCGGTGGAAAATGGATGGATGGATGGGCTTTATCTCTGAATGTGACAATAGCATACCGACAAATGGCTCCTACTCTCTTTCCAGCAACACATAAGCCCCAAAATAAACAAAACAACAACTTTGGCTCCATTATTTCACATTTTGTTAGGTCTGTCCATCTTTTTGTCTCTGCTTTGCAGACTTGACCGCATTTCGCGAGCGGGTGTGAACCCGTGACACAACCAGGAAGTGTTCCAAAGGCTGGACCGTCCCGTTTCACAGTGCTCCAGCTGGAGGACTCCCACAAGGAACCAGCCGTCGTTGACCACATAGCCTGGGTTCTTGGAAGGATGCAGACCTCGAAATGGGGAACAGCTTTTGTCTCGGTGGTTGGAGGCGGGTCGCTAGCATACACACTCAGGCCAGAAGAGTGCAAAGTAGTAGAAGTTCAATTCTCGATTTCAAAACGATGTCATATATTATTTCGTTGCCCTTTTAGAAAATAGTCCATCCATCCATCCATTTTCCACCGCTTATCCGGGTCTTTCTAATATTACTATTAGAAAATAGTAATATTCGAATCTCATCTTGTCGTGTTCTCGTGGACCCAATCTCATGTATTGTCTCACAAACTCAGTGGCTTGTGGAATAATTTATTTACTAGTTCAGTTATCGCTACAATGTGCTGTGGGCCAATAAAGAACAACCTCTGGGCTTCAACTTGGACACCCCCTGATACATCGTATAAATAAAGGCAGGATATACTGTATCTTAGGCACTAGCTTATTATTATTAACCAATGTAATCAATTGAATATATTACATGACATGGTTGAAATTGCCATACATGCTTCTGCTGCTTAAATGAATAACTGACCATGCATGGTGAAATTGGATGTTTCTGTTGTATTGTTCCTTCGTGTAGTACAAGCAGTTGCTGCTAACAATGGAAGTGCAGTCTCTGGATCTGTGTCGTTCTCTGAATGTCTGGCATGAAATGCTTGTTTTGGGTGATTGACTGCAGTTGCAAGTGGGTCAGCTGTGGTGTAATTAAATGCCAATCTCTCCGTGCTTTCCTTCTAAATAGAAAATAAACAGGGGAGTTAGGGAGAGCATTAATTAAGCTCATGGCTAAACTGAGTCCCATGGAGTATGGATTTGTTTTCTGGATTTTGCAGATCGTTTTCTAATACAAGAATGCAAAGATAATGTGTGGAAGCGCGCCAGCAGCTTAAAAAATGAAATACTTATGACTATTGTATCAGACGGGATAAAAAGATTATTGTACCAGTAATAAATTAATCCATCCATTTGTAAATAATAAAGGGGACTCTCCCGTCTGTCTGGTCTACCTGTCTGGCTTGGTAATACTCCCGGAGCAGCTGGTCCCTCTGGATTATGGCCTCCGTCCTTTCCTTGCGGGCCACGTCGCGCTCCTCGCGCACCGTCTCAATGTCTTTGCTGGCCTGGCTGAGCTCCTTCTGGGCCTCGGCCTTGTCCTTCACCTCGTGGCAGTATTTCTCCAGCAGCTCATTCTTCTCGCAGATGGCCCGGTCTCGGTCCATGAGGGAGGACGACAACTCCTGGCACGGCACAAGAAGTGGACATTTGACTATCACACACTTTTAAAAGATAGCTTCTACATTGTTCATCATTGTGTCTATCAAGTGTGACCATATTGTTCCAAGCTAAAGCAAAACATAAAAACAGAAATGCATGGTTGTGGACAGCCACAATGTATCCCACCTGCCGTCCTATCATAGTTTTTGATACTGTGTGGCTGCCATTAAAGTTGTTACAATATTCAAGTCACTACTCCAAGCATGTATAATACATATGAATGTCTAAGTATTACCAAAATTGTACCATAACAGTTGTTCAGTTTTTACATGCGTCACGGAATTGGACACATTTCAAATTCACATTTGAAATATGAGTCACTGACAACACGACTGAACAAAAAATGCAGTTTTTAAATGAAACTTTTTTAACAAATCCAAATCTAAACGGCCCTGTGTGAAAAAGTGATTTCCCCCTAAACCTAATATCTGCTTGGGCCATCCTCAGCAGCAACAAGTGCAATCAAACGTTAGTGATAACTTGCAAAGAGTCTCTTACAGCGTTGTGGAGGAATTCTGGCCCCCTCATCTTTGCAGAATTGTTGTATTTCAGCCACATTGGAGGTTTTTCCCAGCACGAACCGCCTTTTGAATGTCACGCCGTGACATCTCAATAGGTCAGGACTTTGACCGGGCCACTTTTGTTTTTGGTTTTGGTTTTGTCTAATAAGACCACAGAGTATTTTCTGCAAGGACTTGGGGATTATCGATAAGTTTTCTTTTATTCAGCAGTGGTTTTCATCTTGGGACTCAAGCAGGCCAATTTTGCCCAGTGTCATTGTTATGGTGGAGTCATGAACCTTAAACGAGGCAAGCCTCCAGTTCTATGGGTTTGTTATTTGTGGCTTTACAGTCTTTTCCAGACTGGCAGATCTCAATTAACAGGGTGGGCAAGCACTTTTTCACTCAGGGCCAAGTAGGTTTGGATTTTTCCGCCCGTAACGATCAAAGCTTTCAGTTAAAAACTGCGTTTTGTGCTCAGTTGTGTTGTCATCGACTGAGTTTTAAATTTGTTTGATCAAGTGTGACAAGCATGCAAAAAAACATGAACTCAGTAAGAAGGCAAACATGTTTTCGCTGTATACTGAAACGCTACAACACTTTGGCTTCCGCCAAAACAATGCTATTTTAGATTAGCACTTCCCGCAAAGGCCCAAATGTTATTCGTATTCTTCCATTATTCACCGAGAAGTTTAGGAAAAATGCCTTGATGATAATGTCTAACCAGCTCTTCACAGTTTACCTGTCTTAGAGCCTCCAACTCCTCATTGGCCACCCGCCTTTCCGAGGACGTGTTCTTCAGCTTGGCCTCGGCCACCTCCAGCCCGGTCTGCAGCCTCTCCACCTCCTTGATCACCTGGTCACGCTCGCTCATGATGAGCCGGTACTCGCTGATGACCGAGTCCCGCTCCTCTTTGTACTTGTCGCACTCCTTGGCGGCTTTGAGCTGCTGGGTTTTGAATCGCGTGGCCTCCGACTGCAGGCGCTCCATTTCCCTTTGCAGCTCCATGTTCTGGGCGGTGGCCTTGGAGAGCTCTTGCTGGGTGTTGTCAAACCTGGACCAGACAGGGATGAGTAACAAACACTTGTTTTATTGTTGGTGCTTACAGCCTCACCTTCGTATGGATGAGGAGTACTGCTGCTGGTAGTGGATGGCGGTGTCCCTCTGTTTCAGCAGCACGTCCAGCTGTTTCTGGAGATGGTGGTTCTCCTCCTCAACGTGGTCCAGACGGCTCAGGTCGGCGTTGTGACTCGCCGTCTTTTCGTTGTAGAGCTTCCTCAGGCCATCGTAGTCGCTCCTTACCGCCTCCAGTTTATCCACAGCCGAGTCGTACAGCTTGTTGAGGGCATCGGAAGAACCTTCTCTCATCACCTGTGAATTACACACATTGGTTTATTTAATTAAAAAACACCCTTTTTTGGTTGAGTCAGAACAAGACAAAAAACATTGAAATATGAGAAAACCTTTTTGTAATTTGAGTAAAATTGGAATATAGTAAATTACATGTTTGAATTTTATGAGCATAGAATAGAAATATTCGGAGATAATGCAAATTAAAGGAGACTTAAGTTAGAATATTATTGGAACAATTTTATAAATTTACGCAATTAAAATCTTATTATGCCAAAAAAATATTCGGAGAAATAAGTTATACATCTAAGAGAATAAAGTCACAATATTATGAGAAACCTTTTTTTTATGAAAATAAAATCGTAATACAATGGGAATAATGTAATAATTTTTATGATAATGAAGTGGAAATAGCCAGAGAAAAAAGTGATAAATCTGTAAGACTAAAGTTGAAATATTTGGAGAATATTTGTCTGATTTTTATGAGAAATATTAAATATTTAAAAAGAAAAAGTCATAATTCAATGATAATAAAGTTAAAATATTATGCCAAAAATGTACTTATTTTGTGAGAATAAGGTTGGAATATTGCATAAATGTTATAATTTGAAGAGATTAAAGTGTAAATATTCCGTGCATCTTTGAAAATATATATGGAATATGAAGCAAAAATCTATAAATATTATTTTGAAATGTTATGAAAAACATATCTCCTTCATATGACAATAAGTAGAAACAAATGAGAAAATAAGTTAATGCAAATTAAGTCATCATGTGAGAACAATATTTCAAATCCCGATAGAAACTTCCAATGATAAAATGTATATATTTGTATAACAATATGAACAGAAAACACACAATAATGTGATATCACTAACAAATATACAAACACATACTATAATATAAATAAATAGAAAATATATTTTTTAAATTAAAAAATATATATATTTAAGTGGCAGAAAATACAAAGAATTCTTTGATTTCTATATTTTTCCCCTAATAAACATTATACAGATATAAGATCATATATAAAATAAGCATCATCTATTGTACATTTCTGTTATTAAATAGAGTGAGGTTCTGTGCTAACCTTCACATTCAAATGCACAAAAATACATTCACGCTATTTTTTTTTAAAGATATGACAGGCCCATCCATCCGTTTTCTACGCCGCTTCTCCTCATTAGGGGTATGCTGGAGCCTATCCCAGCTGACTTAGGACGAGAGGCGGGCTACACCCTGGATGGGTTGCCAGTCAATCGCAGGGCACATATAAACAAACATTCCCGCCGACGGACAATTAACCTAACATGCATATTTTTGGAATGTGGGAGGAAACCGGAGTACAGGGCTAAAACCCACGCACATGCGGGGAGAACTTGCAATCTCCAAACAAAGATGCCCAACAGAGATTCCAGTCTCCCAACTGTGACAACATGCTAACCACTGGACCACAAATAGCCTAGTCACAGCCACACCCCCAACAGTTGCATACATCTGCGAGAAAAAAGTATCCAATGAAGAAGATGAAGATGCACCGACTTGGGAACCTAACGCCGTTAAGCAAACCTGTACCTGTTTGTGCAGCATCCTCATGTCAGCCACCTCTCTCTGATCGTCATCATGCAGCCTCCTCAGCTCCTCGCAGGCCTTCTTGGCGAGGTTGTGCTCCCGGACAAGCTGCACGTTGTCCAGCCGCACCGCCTCCAGTTCCTCCTTCAGATGGCCATGCTCGCCGGCCAGGCGGCCGTGCAGCGTGCTAAAATTTGAACATCGGAATTATTGCACTTGTGATTTGGGGCTTCAAAAGCAAAAAGTGAGGCATTAAGAAGTTCAACAAACAGGATTTTTTTCTCAGGAGTCGGGCAGGCCCCAAAATAGGACAAAAAGGACAGCTGTTCTCTATTATAGTCACGGTGCTACTTACTTTTGTGTTGGCAGTAAAGACGCTTATGCAACACCACTGTACGAACTGTGCAGACCAAAAATAACGATTCAAAAGACAACCGGATGGTGTGTGATGGTGAGTGTCGAGGAGAGCACGATAAAGAAACATTTCTCTAATGTCCACACTCGGCCCAGAAGGAGAGAGCTTAACCACCGCTATAATCCTTCATCTGTCTGTTCGCGCTTAGACAGATGTTGGTTGACTTTGGAGACAGTATACCCCAAAAATAAAAAAACTACTCAGAAGGGCAGGATTCTGGCTTATTTTTGCAGTGACAACAAATGCTCCGTTTGCGCCGCAGATGCAGCCCTCACTGCGTCAGGACGATAATTACAGAGCATAATCTGGTGTGCCGTCTTCTTTCGAGATGGGTGTTTACTTCTAAATTCCTGATGCTGGGTTAGAAAGAAAAACCCGCGGTATGTTTTCTCTGCCATCATGACTGCTTGAAGGTCACGTTTCTGTTCATTTTGGTACAGTAAGGGATGAAAATGAAAAATGGTTTATTTAATGACGACAAAGATACTGGCAAGTTATTTGTTTTGAAGCAAATTAAATTCCCTTACTGCCTGAAATAGAACATTAATAGGACCAGCTGGTAGCACACTGTTTTCATCTCAACCACTTGTCTACGTCTGCACACGTGTTTCACAGACAAGGCTAGACAACGACAGATTGTGACAGTATGATAAGCTTGGGCACAAATATAATAGTTTGACTACGGTGTGTGTGTGTGTGTGTGTATATATATACATACACACACATGT
The DNA here is from genome assembly GCA_024372805.1 of Oostethus manadensis. Taxonomy (NCBI): domain Eukaryota; kingdom Metazoa; phylum Chordata; class Actinopteri; order Syngnathiformes; family Syngnathidae; genus Oostethus; species Oostethus manadensis. The sequence goes on along the minus strand of QODF01000233.1, from coordinate 3,037,612 downwards.
ATGTATACATACACATGTATGTATACATACACATGTATGTATACATACACATGTATGTATACATACACATGTATGTATACATACACATGTATGTATACATACACATGTATGTATACATACACATGTATGTATACATACACATGTATGTATACATACACATGTATGTATACATACACATGTATGTATACATACACATGTATGTATACATACACATGTATGTATACATACACATGTATGTATACATACACATGTATGTATACATACACATGTATGTATACATACACATGTATGTATACATACACATGTATGTATACANTATATATATATATATATATATATATACATATATATACATACATAAATACACACACATATTTATACATATAAACTGTATATACATACATATACACACACACACACATATAAATGAGAAACTGGTGGCGAATGCTGGTGCCCATATCAAAATGTAAATAAAACAGGATGCAAAACATTTTCCCATGTTCATTTCTTGAAGTATAGGTAGAAGAATAATAGTTATAAATATATATAATAAATTACAAGTACCTAAAAACAGGGAGTTACTTTTCAATCACCCCTGATACTGTATATAGAGTATTTTACAGTATAATACACTGTATAACCTAGGTTCCCAAAGTGGGCACGTGAATAAACATTAAAAACAATCGAGTGTGCCTGAACGCGTCACAGTGCAAGGAGAACGGAGCAGAACGGCGACAGGCACACGATGTTGTTCATTGCTGTGTGTGCATCATATAAACAAAAAAAGTAAGTTTGATGATCATTTTGTGCATTCAAAGCATTGATTTTGTTTATATTGGTGTTCCGATCCCCGTATGGTGCAGAGATGAAAACCTGTCAATCAGTGGTAATTCCCACAAAAATGAGGCTTTGTCATTGGTTGTATGTACTTTTGTACCTCGGATACTGCTTTATCGTGATTATTAAAGTTTCCCCTTTAAATAGGATGCCAACATCAGACCGGAATAAAAGAATACTCATATACAGCACTTATCAGTGCTCATTATCAAATTAATTATCAAATTAATTGACCAATTAACTATGTTCAGTATTTCTAAAATATATGTAGGATGATTAGTTATCTATTTATTGATGTTCATGAAACATTATTAAAATGTGACCATGCAAAATATAAAGTTACTATAAAATTATTTAACCAATTAATTATGTTCAGTATTTCAAGATACTTATTGTGAAAATGTTTGGTTTTTTTTAAGCGTGCAGAAGTAAGGGGTACATGGCTTCAGGTCGAATGGCTGAAGGGGTACACGACTCTAAAAGGTTTGGGAACTAGTGCTGTTTATATTCTTTTTATACAACTACAATGTTATATTATTTTTACATTTCATTTCATATTCATGAGCCATTTGGGACCCGAAAGAGCCTGCTATATTTGGGAGCCGAGACAAAGAACCAGTTCCCTTAAAAGAGACAACATTGGTAGTGTGAACACTAGTACTGAAAAATGTGATGATGTACCGCTGCACCCCTAATTCTGTTGCAGGCTCTTTTCTTCTTCTTCGCCAACTATCACAAATATGAAATTAAGATGATTGGAGGATTTTTTTTTTTGGGGGGGGGGGCTTGAACCACCAGCTTGCGGACCACTATGACAAGTTCATCCCCATTACCATCACCAAAATAAAATCTGTTCCATGCAATCTGCTCTGAGTACGTTAGAGCAGGAGCTGAACTCGAAGCTAAGCACACCCCCGCCCCCCCACGGGCTGGGCAATGTTAAGTGCCTTTTTAAATATGTTGACCCCTATCCCCCAACTCCCTTGTGCCCAACACACACACACACACATATCCCACAAGTTGTTGTGCACTCACTGGTAGAAGTCGGCCTTCTTTACCGCCTCCTCGCACCTCTTGAGGGTGGTGCTGTGCTGGTTCTGCAGGGACTGCAGGTCTGCCATAGCCGTCATACACTGAAGCTTCAGGCGCTCGTAGTCATGACCCGCTTTTGAGTTGGGCCTGTGTCACACATACAGTACATACATACATACATACATACAGAGAGAGAGGGCAAGCAAGAAGGAAAGACGGGGATGCATTAAGACGCAACACGGGAGACAAACATCCAGCTAACAGCGTGGGCATTATAATTTAAAGCTATTGCTGTTTGGTAAGAGTCCGTGTAAAAACAATGCGGTGTCACGTTAGACACACAAACAAAAATGCAAACAGATAAGACGGTAATTGCACCTGCAGTCGTCAAATGTGCTTCCAGGAGAGGAGAGCGCAAGACGCTTGCGCAGCTCATCCCTCTCCCGGGTCACATGGCGAAGCTGGAACAGGACGGTGTCCATCTTCTCGTGCGCCCGATGGCTCTCCATGTGGGCGAGCGGCGGAGAAGAGGCAGGAGTGGGCGTACCTGCAAGAGTAAGCAGCAGGGCGGTCAGTTATATACCTTTTCCACACAAGCTGGAGCCTACCCCAGCTGTCTTCTGTAGTGAGAGGCGTGATGCGCCCTGAAATTATCACCAGCCAATCACAGGGCACATACAGTAGTATTCAATAATAGCAGTCCAATGTGACTAATCAGATTATTCACTGTTATTGCTATATTTTTGTTGCTACATGGCAAACATGTTACCACAGGTACAGTAGATTCTCAGAAAACAAACTTGACCCAGCATTCATGACATGCACGCTCTTAAGGCTGTGCAATTGGGCAATTAGTTGAAAGGGGTGTGTTCAAAAAACAGCAGTGTGGCATTCAGTCAGTGATCAGTGATCAATTTGGGGGAAAAACCAGATGTGAATCAGGTGGCACCTATTTAAGGATGAAACCAGCACTTGTTGAACATGCATTTCTCTTTGAAAGACTGAGGAAAATGAGTCTTGCCATAATACTTTTTTTTGGCTGTTCAGCAAAAATGCCTTAAAACGGAGAGCAAAACCAGAGACGCGTGACCGAAAGCGGAAAACAACCATTAAACTGAATGGAAGAATAACCAAAATGGCAAAGGCTTAGCCAATGATCAGCTCCAGGATGATAAAGACAGTCTGGAGTTACCTGTAAGTACTGTGACAGTTAGAAGACATCTGTGTGAAATTATTTACCAAAAATAATACCTCTGTTAAAAAAAGCATGTCCAGAAGAGTTTACAATTTCCCAAAGACAAATGGAGGAACATTTTATAGGCTGATGAGAGTAAAATTGTTCATTTTGAGTCCAATGGCCAAAGACAGTTTGTGAGACGACCCTCAAACTCTGAATTCAAGCCACAGTACACAGTGAAGCCAGTGAAGCATGGTGGTGCATGCATTATGACATGGGCATGTTTCTCCTACTATGGTGTTGGGCCTATTTATCCCATAGCAGGGATCATGGATCAGTTTGCATTTGTCAAAATACTTCAAGAGGTCATGTTGTCTTATGCTGAAGAGGACATGCCCTTGAAATGGGTGTTTCAACAAGACAATGACCCCAAACACACTAGTAAGCGTGCAATATCTTGGTTCCAAACCCAAAAAATTAATGTTATGGAGTGGCCAGCCAAATCCCTGGACCTTAATCCAATGGAGAACTAGCGGGGTGACATAAAAAATGCTGAAGCAAAATTAAGAAAAAAAGAGTTAATTGTGGAAAGTTGTTAACAAATTTGGAGTGGAATAGTAGCTGAAAGGTGCCGCAAGTTGTTTGACTCCATGCCACACGTGTGACACAGTTATGAAAAATAACTCATACAACAATAACTAATACAACGAAATATTAGTTTAGAGATTGCAAAATCCTAGAAACAAAAATGGTTGTACAAAATATTTTTGAGTTTGTAAAATCAACTGCAGACGCTATATATATATATATATATATATATTTTTTTTTTTTAAACACACCCCTTTCAACGAATTGCCCAACTGTACAGCCTTAAGAGTGTGCATATAATAAATGCTGGGTCTTGTTTGTTTTCGGAGAATCTGGTGCAACCCACAAATGATTAATTGGACCTCAGCACATTCTAAAAATACAATTAATCAAGAAAAGGACCGCAAAAAAGGGAACAAAAACCAACAAATTTCACAATTATAACATCAAAATATAAGAATAAAGTCACAATATAAAAACATACAAACCCAAACAAACGATAGTCATAACAAACAATGTATTCTGACCTGAACACATCCACAGCAGTGCATTTCCAACACCATGTATGTGCTGTACAATTTGGTGCATTTAAGTATGCTTGGAAATCCCACTAAAAAAACTCAAAACATGTGAATTTAACTGAAGTTATGTAGTGTCTTTGAACGCAATCCCTCATTGCAGTCCCTCAGTGCGATTCAAATGGTCTGCTGATATTAAAGAAACTAGTGTTAGGTAAATAGATTTCGATTTAGTTTTCAGGGTTAGGGTTAGGTTTAGGGTTAAACTGTTAATAATAATATCATGTCCTGTCATTTATATTTATTTTAATGAAACACAGTTTAAATAAGCATATTTCAGACATAGTGCAAATGGTGTTAATTATGATTACGTAATTTAAATACTGTGATTAATCAGATTTTTTTTTTTTAATTTGATAGCCTTAATTTTTTAGCATACTTACATGGGTTGGTTTACTAAGTGCCTACCCTGCATTTTTTGAGAGGAGGACCCGTGCAAGATCTTCTAAATGGCTTCTAAGTGGCTCTGCTCCACTATGCTGGGAATAAACCCCTCCTACTTGTGAGCAAACTCCCTGCCACTACAATCAAAAGCTCACTTTCTATTTCAGTCATGCAGCACAGTCAAGTTTCAGATGGCTAAAAAAGCAGGTCTGCGTGTGCGTGTGTGAGTCTGTTTGTGCATGCACCATTAATCCCTCGCAACATCTGTGTAATCACCAGCATGTGCTCTGTCTAAACATGGACAACCAACTGCTAACACAGTAAATACTAGCACAGGCTTCTCCTTTTTGTTTGGTATGCAATGTGTTGGTGTTTATGTCATCAAAAGATACCCTTATTGAAGTGTACCAATGAGTCCGGTTTGGCGAAAACGAGCATTCTTGTAATACAGAGACTTGTGCCTGCAGGGAAGAACTGCTGTTGCCCATTGTTTTTGTTTTATTTAATTGATTGTACCACCTGTTAAGACAGGCTGTAAGTAAGAAATCTTCCTTGCAAACTCACCTGCACTGCTTAGAGAGCTGCTGCTCTCCGAGTCAGACGGCATAGCGGACAGGACGCTGTTAGTGGAACCTGCAAGAGGTTAAGAAACAGGCCATGAAACTCCACTGTCATCAGGACGAAGCAGCTTGGGTTACATTCAGAAGCAAAAGCCCAACAACAACAACAATGACAATGACAAAGGCCAGCTGCAGGAATAATAAGGAGGGACTTTCCCTGCATTGGGACAACAGTGCAGTGTTGCTTTGCAAAATTATTGGTTGGGCAAGAAGGGGAAGCTTGAAAAGCGATTGGCCAGGGCCCTAAAGAGGCCACAGCCTTTTATCTTCTCTGACAAGTACCCCCCACCAACAACTGAAAGCCCCTTCTTTTACGGCCGACTGTGTCTCACAATTAACAGTAGGGGATAAACACAGGAAAACAATGGTGTCATCTTTTTAGAAAGTCAAGTTAGCTGGGTGAATCAAAACACTATTGTCACTGTAGGAGAGGGATGTCCAAGGTCCGGCCTGGGGGCCATTTATAGTGAATAGCTGTTTTGGCCCTCGGCACATTCTTAAAGTATGATTAAACAAGAAAACTAACACACCAGTGAAAAAGTAAAAAAAATAGCAGTAATTACAAGTATTAGTAATAGTAACTGTAAAGCAATCATAAAGACAAAATATTAAAGTAAAATAAAGTCATATTATTAAGTGAATAAGATGAAAATTAAAAGGGGAAAACGTCATAATATGAGAAAAAAATTAAATCTATTATTAATTTTTCTTTTTTTGTAAATTTGGTTTGGTAAAAGTTATACTATTAGAAGTACAGCTGTCAGCTGATGTAAAAAAATTAAATCTTATTAATCACAGTTTTAAAATTTATTAATTAATCATGATTAATCGGGACAGAAATATAGATAGTTGTATTTTTAACAGCTCCAAATGACCTAAAACACTAAATCAAGCTGCAAAATAACACGACTGAAAGTCTGTTTAGCTAAAGGGATCTTTACATCCCGACATAAGTGTTATCACCCCCACAGAATCCCAAATTTTTGGGAAATGTGTTTGTCAAGGCTAGCACATAGAGGAAGTACAGTGTCAGCGGGGTTGCAAGTGATTCGTGACACCTACGTGCTCGCCACTCGCCCTCCGTTGGTAGCGTTCACATTGTGAGTGCAGCATGCGACTCGTGCGTGCTAGGTGCGCTTCGGGAGAAAATGGATGGATGGTTGGACGGGCGATATACAATTCCTATGGGTTTTGCATGCTGTCTGCCGGTTTGAACATTCGTGCAGACCACGTTTTCCCGATTTTTACATGTAGCCAGCACACACGTCGGGATGCAAAGCCCACTTAACACTAGTTTCGTTAATAGTACCACATTTCAATCACACTTTAACCGTCTTGTTATCAGCAATGAGGAACTGGGGTTTTGACTTTATTTTCTGGGATTTCCGAGCATACATAAATGCAGCAAACTGTATATATTTAAACCACACATAAACAAATAAAGAGGTCGTTGTGATGTTCGGAGTGTCCCTGAATCCATCCTGAGGTAGCGACAATGAAGAAGTCCCACTCCAAGGCTGTTGATGCGTTCAGGTCAAAATAAAGTTGTAAAAGAGCGGCAGACTCTGTGGAGAGCTACAGTGTGCCGCCGTCTGTTGTCATAATGGAGAGGCGTGGCTTGCCATGGTGCGTATGCACTAATTAGGCAAAAAATTTTTAACCTAATTAGTGTGTCACACTATTTTTGACAGTCTTGTTATAAAGATAATCAAGTCAAAATATTACGAGAAAAAATGTCCACAAAGAAAGCAAAAAAGTGTAATGTAAGGATAAAAGGTTCACGTTGAAAATACGCTTTGTCGCTGGTGCAGGTTGTTTGTATTTTTCTTGAAATATAAAAAACACATATCTACATGGGTTGGTTTAAAGAAATGTATAAGTATCATTTGATCGTATGATTTGATTTTTCAGAATGCCGACCTTGGTGGGAAAGGTCGGTGGGAAACGTCTGAAAAATGGACTTCTCTCACTGTAGGAAGAAAAAAAAAATGTAATTTCCCCTTAAACATGACTGCGGTTAGCTTAAAAGTTGTTTTTCAAGCTGGCCAGCATCATAATAAAACTAGGGGTGTATATGACATATATATGTGGATTGTGACATCATGCCGATACATTTGATAACATTAAAAATAGCTCCAATAACCGCTCATTATATAAACAAACTCTTCAATGAGGCGAGCTAGTCATGAGGTAATCACCTGAAATGGTTTTCACTTCACAGGTGTGCCTTGTCAAGGTTACTCATTAGAATTTCTTGCAAGAAGCCAGGTTGATACACACCCAGCAGCCCTGTTGGACAACTGTTCACTAAAATTCATATTATGGAACGAACCAATTAACTAAGTAAGGAGAAACGAGTGGCCATCATTACATTAAGAAATTATGTTCAGTCGGTCCAAAAAACTGCAGAAACCTATTACGGTGTCCTCTTAGGAGTGAGAGGGTGTGTCCAAACTTTTGGCCTGTACTGTATTGCTTATTATTTACGCACATATTTACTACAATAAGTTTGAAAACAATTCAAAATATAATAAAATTCACTGGGGCTGCACGTAGCATGTTGGCCTCACACTCAGGAGGTTCAGGGTTCTGATCTCCAACATGCATGTTAGGTTAATTGGAGACTCTAAATTGTCCATTAGAGTGTGAATGTAAGTGTTTGTATGTCTGGCCTGCGATTGGCTGGCGACCAGTCCAGGGTGTACCCCGCCTCTCGCCCAAAGCCAGCTGGGATAGGCTCCAGCATACCCACGACCCTAATGAGGATAAGCGGTATAAAAAATGGCTGGATGGATCAAATTCACTGTGCTTTAATTTTATAAAATTGCCTCTCTGGCACTTTGCAACAAATCTTGTTTCTTATTATGGGGAGAATGAACAACAGCCCATAAAATGTGTAGTCAATCGACGACAGTTGTCACATGCTAAGCCCGTCTATGCCAGCCTGTTAACGTTTCAACCTCATGCGACTTTCTGCACGGCATCTACAGAGTTCATTTTTGTTGCACGAGCGAGCAACAAGTGGCTATTTACGTTCATGTTCAATCATCATAACGCCTAGCTTTTTTTGTCTGAAATAGTATAAAATGTTGTACTACTATTAAACTAAATTGGTCAGCTAACAAAAAGAGGCTCTTTTAGTGCCCTCAACTTTTTTCAATGTTCTTGGTTCATGTTCTGCTGATTCTTGAAAAATATTAAATAGATAAAGTTATAAAAAAATTGCAATTCCGCCCTGGAACTGCGGACAGACACCTTCATGTCTGAGAAACATCTGCACTGTCCTGCGCTCGTGTCTGACAGCCTGGATGAAAGATCCGAGACTACATTTTTTGCCGACATTAACGACAACATCCAGACCACTAGCATGTATTCGGATCACATACATCCAGCTGCCTCCCTGTTTTTGGACAACATCGGATTGATAATTCAACCTCACAGCTTTCCTTCACCGAGTCACACGACCCGGAAAGATTTGGGTTGTTTTGTTTACGACTGTGACAAGATGATTAATTGGCAGCCGACAAATGAGTCTGGACTCTTTTATTCAATCCACGGCAACTGTTTTGAACTTGTTTTTCATCTGCACGCTCCACTATCAGCAATCAGTCATACATATCCGTCGTTTCCGTACTCCAGGATGTACCGTACCAGTTACGGTCGTCTGTCATCAACCTTGCTGTTGCATTTTTTTCTGTATCGGTAAACTGCATCTCATTTTGGTTTGCTTTCACTTTCCGCGCTAACTGCATGTGGACACGCCGCCCTCAAGGCTTCACGTGTATCCTCACTACTTTTGCCAGTCCACTCACTCTACCCAACGGTTCTGCATCACTCCGATACGTCGATGATCTCTTGGTCACGTCTCGTTCCTGCGAGGAATGTGAAAAAGCCACCTCGTTGCTGCTCAACCATCTCGCTGCAGAGGACCACTGGGCCTCTCTTTCCGAACTAGTTTGTCAAACAGGAAGCTGTGTTTTTAGGCCATGTCATCACTCCTGAGGGTAAGTCTCCGTCTCCAGCTTGCATCAAAGCCACCGTGAAGATTCCCAAACCTGTCACTAAGAGGGGGGTTCTTTCTTTTCATGACGTCATGCATCTATTTATAGCTTGTTTACCAGTTGCTAATAGGCGCCACCTAAATAGCTAGTATAGCTATTGGGCGCTGGAAAAGCAAAACTCTTCAAAACGTGTTTCTTCTTAGCGTACAGAAAAATCTCACTGTTTACAAAGATAGATGAAAGTGACAAAAATAGCCAAAAAAAGTGCAGATTGAGTTAAAGGTTTGATAACGGTGATTAAATCCCATGTAACATAAATTATGTTTTATTTTTCATTGATTTGTCTTCTTCCGATCACATTCTTCTCTTAAGGATTGTTTTGAAATAGGGTGACACCACTTGCAGATTTGAAGTTTGGCTTGGTTTTTTTTTTGGTTTTTTTTATTTACTTCTGAATGCCCAATTACAATTTTTCTGAATTACCAACTTCACTGTGTTTACAATCATCTATGATTGCAATTGCCAAAGTCTTTAGGGTCGCAAACCCCTCCAGACATTTGAACCCCAACTACTGTACACTTAAAAACAGAAATCTTTTTTTATGGTATTTAACTTGAAATCTTGCACATAATTAATTGGTTCATTATTTTATAGTAGTTGCGGCTCAAGAATGTATTTTCTATGGTCACATTTTGATAGCTTCACATGAGCACTGATAAAGAGATAGTCCGATGTTGTCATCCTTCCATATGAATGGGTTGGATTTGAGCTTAAAAAGATTAAGACTATCATCATAAATTAATATGCAAAATGCAAAAATAATTGCAACCAACAATAACAAAGTGTCATTTTCAGGGGACTCCCCACTCTCAGTGACAGGTTTTCAGCGCTGCACCAAGCTTGGGTTGGAACATCCATATAAATGAACTCTCCAAGGTAAAACATTTTTAATGCAAAAAATAATCATCAAACCGACTTCTTTGTTAATATAATGCACACAGAGCAATAAACAACTTCATGCTCTGTCTTACTTTCTGCTCTGTTCTTCTTGCGCCGTGAGGCGTTCAGGCGCACTAGTAATTAGTGTGTTTAAGTAGTCATTTCTTTTTTTTTTCAAGTACCTCTACGACAATTGGTGTACTCCTGGGAGTAGGCCTATCCAACTTTGGGAACCAAGGATGTATAACATATTTTAAACACAAAATTAAATATAGCCTGTCATCAGAACCATTATATGCAAAGCCAGTGGTTTTCAAAGTGGGTGGCGCACCGTTGGGGGGGGGGGCATTATGACAGGGGGAGTGTGGGGCTACCATGCACACTTTTCATTATTACCATATTGTTCGAACTACAGGCTGCTACTTTTTTCTCTCCCTTAAAACCCAGCGGCTGCAATAACAAAGCGCCTTGTTTATGGATTTTTTTATGGATGGAAATAATTTTATCTCCAAACGGGGAGCGCGGCAAAAAAAAAGTTTGGGCACCCCTATGCTAAGCTAAGTTGTAGGCTTCTTTTTTATTTTTATTTAAATACAGTCAAACCTCGGTTCTCGTAAGCCCCGGTTTGTATGATTCGGTTGTCATTGAAAATTTTGCCCTAGTTTTGGTACGGTATTATTACAAGTGACAAACTAGTCCGTTTGCCCTGCCCTGTATTGTGCCACAAAACGGAGTAACCAGTCAAAGCATTCTTTGCGTTGCTGACTCACTGTCCACGCATTTTTTAAGAGAGTGTAACTAAAATAAAAAAAACCTGCCAAGGAAAGTTGCGAGTACTCCCGGTACCAATGAAAATTTTCCCTGGATGTACAGGAAGTCTGCATCAACAATAAGTTCCATTCATTCATCATTTATACCTATTTTTACATTGTTGTCTGCATGTAAAACTTTAATAATTCTCTATAAAATGTATTTATGATAATATTTTGGGATGTCTGGAATGGATTACTTGGATTTACATGACATCCTATAACAAAAATTGCCTCGGTTTTCATACGTTTTGGTTTTCACACGTTTTGGAACATATTCATGACAAAAACCACGGTACCACCGTATATTCATGTGCTTTTAGAATGTAATTAAAGGAAACAAAAGGTGAAGAATATCATATAAAGTGTTTTCCTTCAATTTGTTTCAGGTTTGGACAACCCTTACAAGGGACAATGGAAGCCTGGTCTTCATTTCTGGTTGCAAATGCCCATACTGCTAGTTAAAGACACTATTAGCTCCATTCAGAATGGAACTGTGCACCCCCCCCCCCTCCCACCCCCCAAGTCAAGGGCTGAAAGAAGGGTGATAAAAAAAATGGATGTGCCTCAGGAACAGTCGACATCCCATGGATCAAGCTCTCTTTGTTCTCCCTCTGAGAGCTACAGTTTCCCATGACTGCTCGAGAGTCTCGGCCGGGCAAGGTTCACCGAATCACGTGTGTGCTACCTTCTGACCTTTTCCACTGTGACTCCAGTGTTTCGTTTAAGGTTCCCCTCAAGCAGACTTCGGGGCCAACGGTTGACTATTTAGTGCCCTTCCTTGGAGAGTATGTCATCTTTAACATCCAGGTGCAAAATGTTCAATTTGTTCGCAAAATTCAACCTACTTCTCCAATTGGAAACAATAGAAGTTGAATTAATCTGCTCTGGGGTCAAACTATGGCCACTAGCTCCGGGTTTTTCATAATTTATATTTATAGTGTACATTATTATTATTTTTTCCTGCTGTATTTTTTGCAAGGTGTCATTCGTTTGCAATGCCACTTTGACAAAAATAGGTGAAAGTGGAAAAACTCTTCCAGCCATTGCTTGTCTTGACAATATTTGCTTGTTTGTAAGCAGGATTATGGAAAAACTACTCAACCTTTGGGTTATGGGCTAAGGAAAAACACCCACAGTTTTGGAGTGATTGCAGAAATTATTTTCAGGTTTGTCATTTCATTCATGTCATTTACATGCATGTTCAAATAAAATTAAACCATTACCATAATAAATATATATTATATATTGAATATATACTTTTTTTTTCTTCATCTCAACTAACCAGGTATTGACGTACTATTGCTTGTAAACTGATATGCATGTTTTTAGACAATTGCATTCATTTCTCAGTTATTAATGTCTGAATCTTGGGCCCTGTCCACACGGAAACGTTTATGGGAAAAAATGGTGTCCTTACTTTTCCGGATTAGTAAATAGTTGCATCCAGAATGGAGAATGGATCACTGAGTGAAAAGGATGTAATACATAGGATACACCTATCTGTGGCGCAATGAACAGACGGGCAGACAGAACCACGCAACACCAAATCTATAGAAGAAGAATTCGCACTAAAGACAGGTTTCGGGGCATCTCCAATAGGAAAATTGCAGAAAAAATTGTTACCCACCTACAATTAGATGTTGCTTTTAACATGAATCCAATACAACCAAGATTTCTTAATGCCTAAGACGCTTTGTGAATACTTTTAGCAGGTACAAATTCTAAGAAAAAAAAACATAGAATCCGAGGAATTCTAAGACTTTTGTAAGACTGACGTCACTAAGAGCTACTTTTAGCCTTAGGTTGTTTTGTGAATTCATCTGTTTTTACTGATGTATTTTGCTAGTTTGCGAGCAGCATTATGCAAAGACTACTTAACAAAACCCACAAAATTTGGATGCAATTCCAATTTGTTAACATGGGAAGCTAAGGTGTTTTTGGGGCAAATCCAGGAGTTATTTTCATGTTCAAGATTTTAATGACAGTTGTGTCCATTTTTAGACATTTTACTTAATTTGTTAGCAATTCATGCCTGAATCTTAATGATAGACAGACTGAAGGTGGGTTTGTGCAGAAGAGTATGTAAACAGTAGTTAACCACGTACTACATAAGCAAGATTGGTAAAAACAAAGATGGGTTGAGTGTGCAGAAGAGTATGTAAACAGTAGTTAACCACGTACTATATAAGCAAGATTGGTAAAAACAAAGATTGGATGACTTCACTTAACCTATCTTTGTTTGTGTTTCCATCCATCCATTTTCTATACTGCTTATCCTCATTAGGGTCGCGAGTATGCTGGAGGCTATCCCATACGACTTTGGGCAGGAGGCGGGGTACACCCTGGACTGGTCGCCAGCCAATCGCAGGCCAGACATACAACCATTCACACTCACACTGTAATGGACAATTTAGAGTCACCAATTAACCTAACATGCATGTTTTTGGAATGTGGGAGGAAACCGGAGTACCGGAGAAAACCCACTCACGCACGGGGAGAACATGCAAACTCCACACAGAGATGCCCAAGAGGCAAACATGCTACCCATTCAGCCACCGTGCGGCCCCTGTTTGTGTTTCCTCTTCTAAATAGGTCACGTTTGTACTGTTGCACTTTTACTTGTTTGCGAGCAAGATAATTCAAAAATGACTTTACCGATCTGCATGTTTTTCAACAAAGCCCTTCATTTCTACTTGATTCCTGCCAAACCTAATGGCAGACACACTGGAAGCGTTTGTCTCCACCAACCTCGTACTTTTGCTTGTTGAGTAGTTTGTGCAGAACGTGCTCAAAGAGATTTCACAACATTTTGACTCAAGCTAGGGCGATTGCTGGGCAAACGTTTGTAGCAAATCTAAGAAATATTTTCACACAAGCGAAAGCTGCAAGATGGTTTGTCTTTAGACGTTTTCCTTCATTTCTCAGGGATTTGTGCCTGCCTCTTAATGAGAGACACATTGGAGGTGAGTGTGCACACAATCTACACACAGGTTTTGTGACAATTCCAATAGAAACAATGTGTCAAAAATGGTTACCCTTTGACTATTACATTTATCCAAAATAAGCAAGATTTAACAACAAAACAAAGACAGGTGAAAGCAAAGATGCCCTCAAGTAATTGTTTTTCCAGCTCTTCCAACAATGTTCTGTTCATATTTGATGGAATCGTGCCTCTTTGCATGCAGCATGGCGCAAACATGACTTTAACTGATATACGGGTTTTTATATTTTCCTTCATTTCTGAGTGATTAATGCCTGAATGTCAACGACAGACTTACTGGAGGCACGTTTTGTAACGCATGCTATCAAATACACTGTAGAAAAATAGTCATGCAGCTACAATAAGACTGAGCTTGTAACACAAGCAAGATTCCAAACAAAAAACAAAAAAACACGACAAAATCCTGTTTTTTTTGCATGTTGTTGATTGTTATAAAGTAGCAGTTCCCCACTTGCAAACACTCCATGTGGCATTGCGGTGAATCGTGATACACGCCCTAGTCATATGCTGCTTACTGTTCTAACAAAAGGTCCCTGCAGCACACAGTAGAATAAATAACATACAATATTTTATTATGTGATGAGGGCACAGCTAAATACTGTATACATTGATACTGTTATTGTAGGTCAGCAGCTATGAGAATTAGCGCCACCTTTTCTAGTAGTGGTTATTGATTTTACAGATACACTATATGCATGTGTAGTGTATATAAGTATAATTGTGGTGCTACTGTTATCCTCCACACACTGGAGGAACCTGTCCGCCCGGTACTCAACGGCGGCTCTGCCCACTGACGGAGGCAACGACGACTACTGAGCTTGTACATTGGTGTACAAAGCTGTTGAAAGTGTATCGCTGGGTTTTTAGATGCGCTGCCCAATTGTGAAATGCAGCGCAAAATTTGGGGGGAAAGCCCAAACGAGCGGCTGCAGCGCGCCAGTACTCCTATAAATAATACCAGGAGAATGCATGCATAATGAATGTTGCTATCATCTCACTTTAGATGAGAGGGACCAACCTTTTCTAAAAAGCGATTAAAATATTGCTTTTCAAAAAAAGGATGGGAGGGTGATATTAAAAAGTGAGTAACTGAGGAGTTTTGAGGATCACATTCAAAGGGGCCAAACTATTCTTCTTATTTTGTGTAAAATATCAACGCGGCCCATAAGTCAACAAATGATGGTCATAAATAACGTAACATGACACTATGTTAACACTAGGCAAAGATCCTCTTTATAAGAGGAGCGCTTTTTAGCAATCAACTGCATAAATGTGACTTAGAGGTCCTCCAAATCACGCAAGTGCGTTGCCGTTGTTAGGAACCAACTGCAAAAACTCTAGTCAAAGGTCCTGTATATGCCATGAGGACTCTGCTGTTTTGTAGATCCTCCTGCAGTAGAACCTACAGCAGTAACTCTTACAGGCACCACTTCAGTTGCTTAGAGTGCTGCCAATATGTGAATGCTAGTCAAAGATCTTCTATATAAGCAGCGCTCAGGTGCGTTTAGAAATCAAATGTAAAATCACTTGTAAAAGATCTTTAATATGAGCACTCTGCTGGTTTTAAGTTCCCTCTGCAAAATAGACGGTGCCAGATCCTCTATATGCCAACAACGCTGTGCCATTTTTGCTGCAAAGATCCTTTATATCGCACAATACTGTTTTTACAAATCTATGGCAAAAACGCCCTTAGCTAGATAAGGCCGCCCCGTGTAGGCGGCCACCACTTAAAGAATGACAGCTCTGCAAAAGGCTTTACTACACATCTTAAACTAAAGCTGTGCCAACTATTAGTCACTTACAGATGCTACAGACAAGCTATAAGTTTACCACTTTGTGTTTCTTCAGTGAAGTGGTTGAAATAAAAGTGTAATGTTAGCAGCTATGCTAGTGTGGCTAATAGGGCTGTCACATGACATGAGTTTTTAACATTACTTTTAAGAAAAGTACATTGAAGAATGTTTTAAATATATGACAATATATTGCAATCTGTTTCATTTCTACTACATTACATTCTTTTGCACTCTGTGTGTGTATGCTACCGAACCCGCATCCACCCACCGAGACAAAGAGAGTGCTGGACTGGCAAAAACATTTCCCTCTGTTCATGTCCATGTTGTTTTATGGAACAAACGCGCAGAAGGTGCTGAAGCCAATGCACAGAGTGAAGTCTCTTCATGTCTGAGGAACATCCTCTTAGCTTTGCTTCCGCTAGCTTCCATTCAGACTCCAGCTCGTCTTAGCCGGTCACAATCACAAGCATGGGCATTACAGTTTGCTGAAAATTTTGTAGCAATGTGCGCATCCCATTAGAAAAGTTAGCCGAGCTACACCTACTTCTCAATAACTGGGGCAAAAATGTCCATTGCATTTAATTAATTGATGTTTTATTCACCAACCCAAAAAAATCACAGACATGCTGGTAAAAATTAAGTTCAAAATATGCAGGTATATGGCACTAAAAAGAAGGTTTTCAAAACCTCCAACCAAAGTGTACATTTGGAGAAAACTCTGGTTATATGTTTGGGTATGGACGCAAATAACCAAAGTTTTACGTTTCCGAACGTCACTGCCTGCGACAGAGTATGCTGTGACGTCCTGTATTTACGTCAGAAACAACCTGGATGATCTCAGAACTGTGTTGGTTGTAGCTATTGTTCAAGTGCTTTTTGCGAGCCCAAATACTGCTTCAAGTTGAAAAGCAGAGACGAAGAAGCACTTTGAGGTCTGCCTGGCAACATGATTTTTTTCGTGATGATAGAGGATGATTCTGATTGGATAGAATTTTAGTAACTATTGCCGCCGTGAGGTCTGGCATGCTTATGACTGTGGTTCCCAATGCAATTATGTGTTTATGTGAGTATACTTCTTTTTTT
Source organism: Oostethus manadensis (assembly GCA_024372805.1). Lineage (NCBI taxonomy): Eukaryota > Metazoa > Chordata > Actinopteri > Syngnathiformes > Syngnathidae > Oostethus > Oostethus manadensis. The sequence goes on along the minus strand of QODF01000233.1, from coordinate 3,020,767 downwards.
ATTTTTTTTCAATACGAGGTTGTGTGGACACCGGTTTTTTTTTTTCATAAACGCAGAGGCAGAAGTATGCGGTTTTACAAATACCCTGCTATGTGTGGACAAGGCCTAGATATAAAATGTAAAAAACAGAACTAAAAAATATATATAATTAAAAAATTAAACTGGAAAAAAATTCGAATTTTGAATTTTTTTTTTACTATATTTAATAAATAAATAATTTCGCCAGCCTGACTACTGTATTGACGTGTGCATGTGTGTTTGTTTTAGTCCTCTCTTTCTGCCAAACAGGCTTGATGACAAGAGAGCTCACTCTGTGCATCTGTCTCAACACCTGGGCACGTTGGTTCTATAGTGGAATGAACAGAGTGAGTGAACCCTCCTGTCTGTCATTCAGTCTCAAATAAGAATGAGGCCACAAAAGCGATGGTTTCTAGGCCAAATACCACATGCTAAGTGTGGGAATATTTTGGTTTTAAGCAGGTTTTAATTTTTTTTTTTATCTTTGCTACAAGAGACAGATGCAGTAAGATTGTTTGTGGGTTTACTTTATTTAAAAGCGCTTAAAATTCTAGTTACAATGTTACAAACGCTTCAGAAATACACGTTTACTGCTTTCGATACTGTGTACTCACGTTATACTCACTTGATATTATTATTACATAAATGAAACAGTTTATTGGCAGGTGTCAGCTGGGATAGGCTCCAGCACACCCCCTAATGAGGATATGAAAATGGATGTTTGGATTGGTTACTGTCCAGCAGGAGTTGCTATCATGACAGGCCTCGCTGTGCGTGTAAATAGTGCAATACAGCATTTACAGCAGTCAACCAGTACTTCCAATACACCACTTTGGGGCCTCACCTGTAAAACTACTGCAAAATAGGGTCCTGTAGCTAAATAATCACAATATTACCAACGCAGTGTCAGCCGCTGGGCCTCTTGCGCACTCACACTGACCCAGGCCAGCAGTGCATTGATTTGTTTGATGGTTGGATTGCCTTTTCCGTCCATTCCAAACAAGCATGCTGGGCTTTTAGTGACACCGGGTCACATGACGGTTATTAACCCCCCACCGCCCCCACCCCCCCGTCAGTGTCGGCGAGGTGGCAGGAAAACACGCGCGTTGTCATCGGCGGGAAATCAAGCAGATCGATTGTTGGCTGTTGTCGATGCTAATAGTTGTATGGGGCGGGCTAGCATTAGCAAAACTTGCACTTTCCTCGCAAGTTTTCGTCTTACCGGTGCCGTGGTCCGCGGGCCCGCCGGCTCCGGTGAGCAGCACCGACTGCAGGTGAGGGTTCGTCTCCTCCAGGGCCGAGCAGAACTCCGCGAAGTGGTCCCGGTCCTTCCGCAGCAGGATTTTCACCAGGAGCCCCATTTTCTCCGCATTGGAGGACGAGGGGCCACCGCTACCAGCACCAGTCCCGCTACGGGCGGCTAGCTCATGACGCTCGGCGGGGCTGAGGGCGCCACCGCGGGACAGGACCTCCACAAGCTGCTCGGCGTCGGTGACGGACTCGGCCAAGTTCTGGTGACACTTCTCCAGCAGCTCCCTGTGCCGTGGGTCCATGGCGGCGTCCGGCCCCCGTGGGGCACTTTCAAAGCTACTCAGGCTAGAAGCGACCCGGTTCGGTTGTCAAGCCGAGCAGCTCGCTAGACGACGAGGTAGCCATGTTTACTGCTGACAACACATTTTCCCCCACGAACCGCGCCGTCCCTCCCGGTGGTCAAAAGCACCGGTGTCGTCTTGATTCTTCAAGATGGTTCCGGAGCGGACGGGAGTAGTTGGGACATGTTCGGACGCGAACGGAAAAGTCCTTCAAAGTGTCTGCCCGAGAGACGCCGAGCTCGTGCTCTTTGGGGCAGAAGTGGGCGGGGCTTCGTCTCTTGGACGCACCTGGCTCGAGGCAGACGAGCTAGAAACACAACACACAGAGTGACTCTGCGTGTCTATTCGAAGTCTCCCTCGGGCAGCGCGCATGTGCGGAAGTTACACGAGAGCGGAGTCGGACGGCCTGCTCGTATCGCCCATGTTTGCGGGTTCAAACCAAAGCAAAGCGCCACACCGGGCTGCGGGCCAATAAAAACCTAACCGTGGGCCGCCCTTTGGACTCCCTGAAATGCAGCTCCCATGTCTGGCTTTAAGATGCGTAGCAAAGCCTAAAGTGGCCCTGAAGGCCTCTTTTCTCAAAAGTGAGAGTGATGGGAGATTTAGTTTTTTTTTAAATTGAATTTATTTCATTCAAAATCAAAACAAGTCCTTCCAAACAACTACAGTAAAGTCAACACAATAAATGAATGAAAAGGAGCAGAATGAAGAACAGTCTTATAATATCTGCCCCTTTCAAACTGACAATCATTTAACAGTTTTATATCATTTTTTTACATATTCATTCATTCCTATTCTATGCCGCTTATCCTCATTAGGGTCACGCGGATGCTGGAGCCTATCCCAGCGGACTTTGGGCGGGAGGCGGGGTACACCCTGGACTGGTCGCCAGCCAATCGCAGGGCACATATAGACAAACACTCTAATGGACAATTTAGAGCGGCCAATGAAGCTAACATGCATGTTTTTTGGAATGTGGGTACCCGGAGAAAACCCACACACGCACGGGGAGAACATGCAAACTCCACACAGAGATGCCCAACGGAGACTCGAACCCTGATCTCCTGACTGTGAGGCCGACGTGCTACCCAGTCATCCACCGTGCGGCCTTTGTATTACATATAAAATCCTCAATTTAGTAACAGATAAATGCACATTTTTAACATTTTGATGTTCCCGGTCTTTCAGATGTCCCAACATACATCGCTAACATTTGACTGAAATGTTACAATTCATGGAGCTTCTAACTGTTCATACGTCTTCATTATTGCAGCTTTTCTTGAACAACAGCATCGTCTTAGAGTCTTTAATTTCTTCCTGAAGCTTGTTCCATGTAGGAATTCCTTTTACTGGGACAGTCTGTCCCATTGCTCTGGTCCTGAACCGGGCTTTTTTGAAAATCTCTTTTCCTGTCAGATTGTAATGACAGCCTCGTTCTTCTAAACCTTCCTGAATGTTGGCTGGTAACATATTTTTATTAGCTTTGCACAAAACCTGAAGAATTTTATGCTCAACTATATCATAACATTTTAAAGTCTTACATATAATAAACAATCTTTTGTTATTTATGGATTTTTTTTGTAAGACAAACAATTTTTTCCCACATTTGGACACATATTACTGTTAGACCATTAAACAATGGTAATGGTTGAATGGGATTAGAACCTGCATGTAAAGGACATTGGAATACATCATTAATACAATGGACAGCTCCACATGTCCCAAAGGAGCAGGAAGAAGCAAAGCTTGTGAAATCTCTCCCCTATTTCAATACATTTCTACACTTCCTGCACTTACTAAGTTTGTATGCATAAGTAAGGTCATGTGACAGTTTCTTAGATAGTCCCTGTCATGGTAAATAAATGATATTGCCGTCCTGATGAATGATACTCATAATAAATAATAATAATAATAATACAAGTACAAGATAGTGCAGAATTATTAGGCAAAAGAGTATTTTGAGCACATCATTATCATCTTTATGCGTGTTGTTTTAAAGCCTACTACCAATGAAGCATATTAGGGGATGTGCATGTCTGTAATGGGAAGGGGTGTGGTCTAATGACATCAACACCCTGTATCAGGTGTGCAGAATTATTAGGCAACATCCTTTCCTTTGGCAAAATGGGTCAAAAGAAGGACTTGACGGGCTGCGAAGTCAAAAAAAGTGAGATATCTTGCAGGGGGATGCAGCACTCTTAAAATTGCCAAGCTTCTGAAGCGTGGTCATCGAACAATCAAGCGTTTCCTTCAAAATAGTCAACAGGGTGGCAAGAAGCGTGTGGGAAAACCAAGGCGCAAAATAACCGCCCGTGAACTGAGAAAAGTCAAGCGTGCAGCTGCCAAGGTGCCCCGTGCCACCGGTTTTGCCATATTTCAGAGCTGCAACATCACCGGAATGCCCAAAAGCACAAAGTGTGCAAGACAAAGAAGGGGTGCAGAAGAACCTCACAAACATATTTCACTCATATTGTAAAAAAAAATGTGATAATCACAATTTCAGCAACAACCAGAACAGTCACAGAGCAAAATTAACAAAAATACAGGGGAAAGAAAAAAAAAAAAAACACTAATATATATGTACACACATATATACATACATACATACATACATACATACATACATATATATATATATACATATATATATATACACATACATATATATATATACACATACATATATATATATACATACATATATATATATATACATACATATATATACATACATATATATATACACATACATACACACACACACATATATATACATGTATATATATACACACACACACATATATATGTATATACACATACATACATACATATACACATATATATATATGTATATATACATACATACATACTTATACACATATTTGTACACGTATACATACACATACTGTGCACATATCCATGCAGTACATACATACATACACACACATACAGTGTGCATATATATATATACATACATACATACATATGTACTAATAATGATAGAACCTCTTGAACAAGGACCATCCAGATGACACGTGCAACAAATCCACATAATATCTACATTACTCTGCAGGGACAGGATAACTGCATCAGAGTGAAACAGAGAATGAGGGGATGTTCGTGATGAACACAGCCATGCATCCCAAACCACACTCCCTCCAAAAGCGAGGGTCCGACTAGGAAGACGCCGGAGCCCGGCCCCCCAGCAGGCTCCCTACAGAGGGGAAGGCCCGACCCCGCCCCCCCAAGAGGCAACCGCGAGTCCTCTCCGAAGAGGTGCAAGGGAGACCCGGCCGGACGCCATTTGGCAGCCGAGCAAGGACCACAGGGGGGGCCTGGGCGCCAACCGCCGGAACGCCTGCGAGGGGCCGGCCAGCTTCGGGCAAGCAGGACAACCGCCCCCGAGCCACCAGGCCCAGAAGCCACCCAACCCCCCAAAGCAGGGGCCATACTCAACACCCCGGGTGTGAGAGTGAGTCTTGATGGGCCTGATGGACGGGCTCGTGGCTGGATCGGTAAAGGGCAGAGAGCTCCAGTCCGACTCAGACGCCAGCAAGGTGAAGGTGGAGTACTGGTTTGGGCTGGTATCATCAAAGATGAGCTTGTGGGGCCTTTTCGGGTTGAGGATGGAGTCCAGCTCAACTCCCAGTCCTACTGCCAGTTTCTGGAAGACACCTTCTTCACACAGTGGTACAAGAAGAAGTCTGAATCCTTCATGATTTTCATGCAGGACATGCTCCATCACACGCGTCCAAGTACTCCACAGCGTGGCTGGCGGGAAAGGGTCTGAAGGACGAAAAACTAATGACATGGCCTCCTTGTTCACCTGAACTGAAGCCATAGAGAACCTGTGAGAAATGTGAGAGTTACAAGGAGGGAAAACAGTACACCTCTCTGAGCAGCGTCTGGGAGGCTGTGGTTGCTGCTGCACGCAATGTTGATGGTGAGCAGATCAAAAC